>MQTX01000040.1:2949365-3100672 GCA_009735665.1 Angiostrongylus cantonensis
TATATATATATACGTCACCTTTTCAAATTACTACCTAGTACAATCATGACAAGGTGTTTTGCTTCACTGAACCACAATGATGCTGAGATATTTGCAAAACCCAGCACCACAGGTGTCTGCAGTGGGGAATGAACGCACTATTATCCTTTCCGGGGATAACGCGCTCCCCACCACACCATGTGGGTCTTTTGTTGCGCCTGTCTCTCAGGCTAGTTCTATCGAACAGTGCCATCAACAATCGTCCCTCAACGGGATTCTATATACAATTGTTAAAATAGTAAACAAAAATACATTAATAAAATTACTTTACATGAGTGTAGTCAATTTTACAACCTAGTTGGTATCAGAATTCGGCGTGTTTCACTATGTCGACTGGTCAATTAACTGGAGGAAAATTCCTTGCCCTACAAAAATCCTAACCACAAGGCAGGAAACCTCTACACGATTTTTGAAAACCTGTGAAATCGTGTGGTAAAAACCTGGCAACGTTCAAAAATGCACCACTCTCT
This sequence comes from Angiostrongylus cantonensis, assembly GCA_009735665.1. Classification (NCBI taxonomy): domain Eukaryota; kingdom Metazoa; phylum Nematoda; class Chromadorea; order Rhabditida; family Metastrongylidae; genus Angiostrongylus; species Angiostrongylus cantonensis. The sequence goes on from MQTX01000040.1 coordinate 2,949,875, forward strand.
CAGCACTCTCTCAGGAGCCTCCGATGAAGGTAATCATGGAATCGAAGCCAAATTGAGGTTCCGGGTTTTGTTCATATCTCGGCATCTTTGTGGTTGGTGTTTCCTCAGAATTTTCAAGACAATAACTCTCGATCAACATTAAACACTCTGACAGGAAGTATCCTATGTCAACGATTCCACTTTATGCAGGATAATGAATATCTTAGATTTTATTCCACGCAGATTTCTCAAGTGAGAAAGAAGAATAGTAGTCAATGTAAGAGAACTAGGCAAAGATCGCTACTGCTGAAATTGCGCTTTCCATTTTCTTTTAATGGTAATCGTAAATCTTATAGCTTCAATGCGCTATGGAGAAAAATTGGAAACACGACGAAGAACGAGAAAAAACGAAAACTGGAGATCGGTGGGTGGACCATGGGACGAACACCGATCATCTAACAAAACAGGCATACGACTCGGTTATGTGGCTCGTTTGAAAGTCCACTAGACCAGCTATTTCATATGATTTTTGGGTCAGTTTAAGCTTTAATCAGAATGACAAAATCTAATCATTTGTTTACCAAAAACCAAGTAATAAACGTGATGCTGATTGTCGCGTTGACGGAGGACAAGGGTCGCGCGTTGTATTACAAGAGGTAGTAGTATCAATTTCATAAGACTTCAAAAGAATTTAGAATCATGACAGATAAAAACAAAGCTAGAAAGGAGAAGAAATTCCTCAGCAGAATCTAAAAATTAGATGAAACTGCTGAAAAAAGCCAGCTCTCAGATTTGTATTGCTAGTACTAAATAGATATAGCACGAGTTTAATAGAATCCCTAGAATAAAACCAAAGAGAAAGTGAAGCTTCCTTTCGCATTTCGCGTCTGATTTCCTGATGGAATAAGCTAAAATTGACCCGGTTTTGAGTTCACACTATAGCATTGAGTCGAAATCGCGACAAATATTTCTCTGTAGAGGAGAGGGGGTCGTCGTCTGTGATGAATATGGGACAAACGGCTGAACTATTAAGTGTCTATCGTTGATTGTAATATGGAGCAAAGATACGCATTAATCCGAAAAAATTCAATGATACGCGCACTCGACCCAATTACAGCTATAGGAAAAAGGCGTGAAAGAGTCTCTAGCGATTGACCGACCGACCGAACTCATCGGCAGCCTTAGTGGACAACGTTTGAACAACGAACAATTAATTTTACAACGCATAACTTTTTATGCACTACCTACTGTTTTTCATGGCAGGATGTTATGTGAAATACTGCTGCGATACAACCACAACGTTGCTGAGATATTTGCAAAACTCTGGACCGCAGGTGTGCGCGCTATTCTCCTTTCGGGAGAGTAACGTGTTCACCTCCACACTATGCGGGTCCTTCGTTTTGCCCGTCTCTCAGCTAGTTCTATCGATCTTTTGCCATCAGTAATCACCCGTCAACGGGATTGATCTGGGGAGCCCACATCGGCATTGAACCCAGTTAGGCTGAGGCTGTAGTTGAAATCACAATATTTCTTACCTTTTATTTTTTTGCCTGCTACAATTTTGACGGCAGATTACTAAGCGAAATACAATTACAAATAGGTCGCATTTCGCTTAGTAACCTGCCGTGAAAATTGTAATAGGCAGAAAATAAAAGGTAAAACACTGCTGAGATATTTGCAAAACTCAGATCCCGAACCAGATGTGAACCCGCGATTACCATTGTACCACTGAGTCCTTTGCTCCATCTCCACCAATTTTTTACACAAAAGTTGACATCAGCAATCACCTCTCAACGGGGATGATCTAAGGAGCACCTTAGCAACATTGAACCTGGTTAAGCTGTAGCTATCATTGGAGTCACCATGCATAACTTTTTACTTACTGCCTATATTTATTTACTGTGCAAAAAAAAGTTGAGAGGAGGGCAAAACGAGGGCCTCAATGGTGTGACAGGTAATGTGAGAGCATCCGAAAAGGATAATCGCGGGTAGGAATGTGGTCTTGGGTCTGAGTTTTGCATATATCTCAGCACAATTGTAAACAATCGTTTTTACAACTAAATAACACAATGTCAAATTGAGGGCCATAAATGAAACAATGAGTTTCTGTCTATTGTTTACTTTGCCTTGATTCTCTTTGGAGGAGGAGCTTTAGATAACGGAAATGAATTCCACAATGATCCAAGGTGTTGTGGTGGATATGAATACGGAAGAAAATTCTTCATTTGAGCGAAACAATTTCGACTCCGATCTATTGTGACTCATATAGCAATGGAACGAGATAAAAATCTGAAAATACATGCATTTACGATGCAGGTAGCGCAGTGCTTAGAGGTCTTCCGTGATGCAGAGAAGTGGCCATTCGTTCGATTCCACGCCTTGGGTTAGCAAACCCCAACGGTCCTGAATTGCTGGCATATTTTTTCAAAATTCCCTAAAAGTGGAAAAACCCTAGTTTGATAGATATGTAGGCTCCGTAATTCATTGTATGCAAAAAATATCCCTCGATCACTTCAACTATTCTAGATGGAATCAAATATTTTGCGCATTCCCAAGTGATTGATCAAAGGAGAAAGCTTTTTCCTGTTACCCTTTATTTCTGGATAATTTATGGGTTAAACAGGTCAACAAAGAAGAATCGTAATTTAAACGGATGGGCTAGAAATGGTAGTCATAATTGATGAGGAAGTAAAGATAGTTTACCGTACAACTCAGGAGAATGCACGCTTTTGAACTCAGAACATAAAAGAAGGCAATAGGAAACAGCTGAAAAAAATGAAAATGTGAAAATACAATTCACAAGTATCACTGATTTGCAGTAATGAAGAACGTCGACAAGCATCAAGAAAAAGGTCCTAGCTAGGTTGTCGTATTTCAACCACTGCTTAGTAAGAAGCATCTTGGTTTTACTGAATTCAAAGTGTTAAAGTTTATTTCTACCACGCTACAAACTACCAAATCTTGGTGATCGCCTATATAAGCAAGAACGATTGGTGTTCAGCGACCAGATGGAAAACATTGGTGGAAACTTGATGGTAAGGCAGATGTAACCTGATGATGTCGGCGATGAATAGTAGTTGGGGTGAAAGCGACCTCCTGGCAAGGCCACCAACCCGCAATGACTGCGCGACTACCACCATCACCCTGTACTAAAGACGGAACGTATCGTCGAGAGCGGGGAGTGTTAGGAACGAAAAAGAACGACGATTATCACTGCAATCAGCGATCCGATCCACTTGTACACAACCGAGAGACATATCGTACATTCTCTAATAATAGGTGAATATAGTGGAGCGGACACAATACATACCAAAGTAGGTCGCGGCAGTTGATTAACAAGTTCAGCAGAAAACATAGTGCATCATCTAGAACATTCTGACACGTATTTGTTCACTTATCCATTTATATGACCCCTCATCAAATACTCATCACATACAGCCATGGATGCCATCACATTTTTCATTCTTCTCGTTGTCTTCTACCCGTTAACCACAAAGGATCTCGAATTTTCGTGCGAAGTCGTTCGTCTACCACTTAAAAATTTTCATGAATGCGGACCTATTGTACTTTTAGTGGAATCTCAGGATAGCATTCGCTCAGCGCTTCCAGGTGTTCAAAGTGGGTGCTCGTTACTTTTTGATAGCAAGAAGCTGTTTGCAAAGGAATCCGGCTGAAATTTGACAGTCGTGGAGGCATAGAGTGACACATGGCTGTAGTTGACCGGGGTCAAACTAGAGACCACCCGTGTATTGCACGATATCTTTAACCATGGCACTTTCTGTACACTAACAAAAAAATTTTTGATTAAATACCAGAAAATGGGTAAGAAGAAAGAAACACTATAGTGAAAAGCATGGAAATAGCCAATTAAACCAATTTTAAGAAAAAGGAGTAAAAAGCAATCAAAGAAGTAAGAGGACAAAGTGTTCAGCGCTTATAAATCTCTGGGCGACGCGCCATGCATTAGACTTCATCAAGCATTGTTAGAGATGATTGCAATGCGCGTATGGCTTACAAAATTACTCACGAGGATCTCTCAATGTAGGGAGTCAGCGGTGCTACATTTCCAGACAAGTCTGGTACTATTTAACAGAGCCCGTAAGAGTGGAAGGCTAGGTGATGGGATCGAACCAGCGGCCATGTGTGTATTGCACACTGCCCCAAACCACTGATCACAATTTGATATGCGTATGGTTAATGTTAAGGTCATATAGTTACGAGACAACCTATTTCAATAAAAAAAAAAGCTCTTTTAGACCATGAAGGCACTCAACACTTTTTGATAGCAAGAAGCTGTTTGCAAAGGAATCCGGCTGAAATTTGACAGTCGTGGAGGCATAGAGTGACACATGGCTGTAGTTGACCGGGGTCAAACTAGAGACCACCCGTGTATTGCACGATATCTTTAACCATGGCACTTTCTGTACACTAACAAAAAAATTTTTGATTAAATACCAGAAAATGGGTAAGAAGAAAGAAACACTATAGTGAAAAGCATGGAAATAGCCAATTAAACCAATTTTAAGAAAAAGGAGTAAAAAGCAATCAAAGAAGTAAGAGGACAAAGTGTTCAGCGCTTATAAATCTCTGGGCGACGCGCCATGCATTAGACTTCATCAAGCATTGTTAGAGATGATTGCAATGCGCGTATGGCTTACAAAATTACTCACGAGGATCTCTCAATGTAGGGAGTCAGCGGTGCTACATTTCCAGACAAGTCTGGTACTATTTAACAGAGCCCGTAAGAGTGGAAGGCTAGGTGATGGGATCGAACCAGCGGCCATGTGTGTATTGCACACTGCCCCAAACCACTGATCACAATTTGATATGCGTATGGTTAATGTTAAGGTCATATAGTTACGAGACAACCTATTTCAATAAAAAAAAGCTCTTTTAGACCATGAAGGGTCACTGTAATACTTTCGTGGGCTAATTTTTCTTTAATAATTTCCAATAATGAAAGTTAAAATACGTCGAAACACTCCTCTAGGTACGCATAGGGCACGAAAGCACAAAGGCGATGATTTTGAAGTGACTGTGCGTATCCTAGCGCAGGAATCGAAAACATCAACGCGCAAAACTCTTAAGGCGTTCTGGATAAATTTCAAAAATCCAAAGATGAACCGGAATGCCTCACTATCACGCGTGACCTAGCGCCCTATTTCAAAATGATATTTTGACCACTAGGTGTGCCTCACTCGCGACCCGACGTGAACAACGCGTGGGCCAGTCCCACTCGCAACACCACGGTGAGTAGCCTTTCTGTTCAATATGGTGTAGACCTACATTTGACCGTAACATCTTAGCCCACCATCTATTTAAACGTTTGATTTTCATTAATGCTTTAGCATCTTTCCACCGAAAAATTAAAATATTCTAATATAAAATACGTCCAGGCTCTGAGGAAGGCGAAATCGCCGAAACTTCAGCCACCGACCAACAACAACAACAACAACGACAACGAAGACCTATACCAACCTCACACCAACTAAAGAAGATCAGTTTATAAGATCATAAATAAATATAATGTCCAATTCGCTAATTATCTTATGTGCAATGAACCGTACAAAAAAATTTTAAATAACGGCGATGAGGTTTCTTTTAAGTGATTGATTGCCAGCGTTGCAGAATTGTGGTCATGGTTGATGAAAGGAGTTACATTAGTTACACTGATGATTTAGGACAAAAAGGCGAAAAGACCGTTGGTATGACCGATTCATATCATCAGTTTTTAGAAATATCTACTACACATACAACAGAAAGTGTTTCTTATTTTCCCCGTTGCACGTCCAGGCTCTGAGGAAGGCGAAATCGCCGAAACTTCAGCCACCGACCAACAACAACAACAACAACGACAACGAAGACCTATACCAACCTCACACCAACTAAAGAAGATCAGTTTATAAGATCATAAATAAATATAATGTCCAATTCGCTAATTATCTTATGTGCAATGAACCGTACAAAAAAATTTTAAATAACGGCGATGAGGTTTCTTTTAAGTGATTGATTGCCAGCGTTGCAGAATTGTGGTCATGGTTGATGAAAGGAGTTACATTAGTTACACTGATGATTTAGGACAAAAAGGCGAAAAGACCGTTGGTATGACCGATTCATATCATCAGTTTTTAGAAATATCTACTACACATACAACAGAAAGTGTTTCTTATTTTCCTCGTTGTTAATAAAAGATTTATAAATTTTGTAATTAATGCAGGAAATACTGATGCTAGGTGCAAAAGTTTTATATGCACTGCACGCATGGTCCTGGTTCAATCCTGCGCCAAGTAAACCAAGGCTCCTATCTTTCAAAAGTTAGCATATTGCTGTCAAGTTTTCCAATGATCCATATGGGTCGGCGACAGCTTGTGGTGGAAGCTTGGGAAGGCTGTGCCTCACTCGCGACCCGACGTGAACAACGCGTGGGCCAGTCCCACTCGCAACACCACGGTGAGTAGCCTTTCTGTTCAATATGGTGTAGACCTACATTTGACCGTAACATCTTAGCCCACCATCTATTTAAACGTTTGATTTTCATTAATGCTTTAGCATCTTTCCACCGAAAAATTAAAATATTCTAATATAAAATACGTCCAGGCTCTGAGGAAGGCGAAATCGCCGAAACTTCAGCCACCGACCAACAACAACAACAACAACGACAACGAAGACCTATACCAACCTCACACCAACTAAAGAAGATCAGTTTATAAGATCATAAATAAATATAATGTCCAATTCGCTAATTATCTTATGTGCAATGAACCGTACAAAAAAATTTTAAATAACGGCGATGAGGTTTCTTTTAAGTGATTGATTGCCAGCGTTGCAGAATTGTGGTCATGGTTGATGAAAGGAGTTACATTAGTTACACTGATGATTTAGGACAAAAAGGCGAAAAGACCGTTGGTATGACCGATTCATATCATCAGTTTTTAGAAATATCTACTACACATACAACAGAAAGTGTTTCTTATTTTCCTCGTTGTTAATAAAAGATTTATAAATTTTGTAATTAATGCAGGAAATACTGATGCTAGGTGCAAAAGTTTTATATGCACTGCACGCATGGTCCTGGTTCAATCCTGCGCCAAGTAAACCAAGGCTCCTATCTTTCAAAAGTTAGCATATTGCTGTCAAGTTTTCCAATGATCCATATGGGTCGGCGACAGCTTGTGGTGGAAGCTTGGGGAGGCTCAAGTGCAGCCATACCAGGATATCATATAAAATCTACTAGACGAGCGCGCAACGTCATTCATGAGAAGACAGAATGCTCAATCGAAAGACGAAACGACGCGCAAATCCGAAAGCGCAACGAATCGACTAAAAGAGATGTCGCGATACATGCAATATGTGAAATCGGGTCATGAAAAAGCAGAGGAAAAACTGCTGATGCTAATGAAATGGTCGTCGGCTTCGTTGTCCTCACTCATAGCAGTCGAAAAGTCATTTAGTTTTTTTCCACGTCGGAAAGGTCGACCAGTTTTTCCAAGGCTTGTTTTTATGGGCTTTACGAAATCGTACACAAGACAGCGCTCAGAGATCAATGTAGCAGCTACGTTTAAGATTACTGAATAAAAAAATTTTGAAACAATTTTTAAAAGTCAAAAAAGTTGTGAGTATTTTTAATACGAATGGAGACCAACTCATACGCCCCAGCTCACCAACACCATCGGTGTCAGTAGTAATTCCGCTCATCATCAGTTACCTTGAGCAAGCTCCAATAATGCCTCCTCATTTGTTACTGCGTAATGAAATCGAAGCGTTGTGGATTCCACTTACTCCATAGAACCAATTAGGAGCGTAATCGTTGTTGGCGAAAAGATAGCTACTAGTGCCTCGTCTAGTAATAAATTATACGTCCCAGGTGTTTCATACACATCTCTGCACCCGTTTTTAATTCTTTCCGGTTACTTGGGAAATACAACAGCTCACTGCCTCATCGTGGCTGCGAGGTGTTCCTAGGTGCCGGGCTTCGATGTACAGTGTGGGAATTCGTTTCCCTGCCAGGATCTCCCAAACTGAGAAGAAGCCCAACGTTTCCATCAGGAAGCCTAGCTAAGAGTAAACCAATACCAGGACCAGCTACCGTTCTGGTAACAAATTAGTCGCAAGATGGCAAATCATTTTCTGATCCACAAAAGCTGCGACTGTTTGTAGTAGTAAAGGCCTGGGGGAGACTTTGGCAAGGCTGACCTCGGGATTCCAGAGAACCAGAATGGCTAAACCAGAAAAACTCCAAAAAATGGAGGTTATGCTTTGGCCCACACAACCAGTGAGGACGGGCCGTCCAAGTATCCAACTAAGTACTTGGGAAATAAATTGATCGGAATTAGTTGTTAAAGGTCTTGTGTTCATATGCCATATTCATATGTCATTGTAGACACCTACTTGCTCCTATCCTTTTCTTCTCACTCTACCTCAAAGACTTTTCATTTTTTGCCATCCTTGCAAAGGTTTTTAATTGCTAAAGAACATAGTACGGAAAGAAAATCATCATAAATTCCAATCATGGTAAAATCCTTTCCTCTTAACAACACGCTTTCACATAAAATAAACCACTAATAACTGAGTTCATCCTGTGAACAAGTTGAAGAAATGAATAAAAAGTGAATTAACAGGACCAGTCTAATTGTTCAGTGGAGCGATGGTCAGACGCTTCAATTTCAACTTTAACGATGCTGAGATATTTGCAAAACTCCGGACCGCAGGTGTCTGCTGTTGGGAACGAACGCGCTGTTGTCCTTTCCTGGGGGTAACGAGTTCACCGCCACACCATGCGGGCTCCTCCCAGATCAATCCCACTGGTGCGTGATTGCTGACGGCACTGATCGATAGAACTAACTGAGAGACACGCTGAACGAAGGATCCGCATGCTGCGATGGTGAACGCGTTACTCCCCGGAAAGGACAATAGCGTGTTCATTCCCCACCACAGACACCTGCGTTCCGGAGTTTTGCAAAAATCTCAGCATCATTAAAGTTATATTTCGCAATATATACTCTGCCGTTAAAAAGAGTAGGCAGTAAATAATAAGCTAAAATTGCTTCAATTTCATTTTGTAAGCTACAGTGCCCTGTTCGCGTAAGGTTGCTTCGTTATATCAACAGTGACATTTTTGCCTATTTCAGGTCGTACAATACAAGGAACACTTGACAGTTATTGCCAGGGCGCATGTAGCGAAGTGGTTGGAGGGGCCACTGCGACACGCAAGTGGAATCGATCCCTGCGCCCATGGCCCACCAAGCCTTCCATCTCTCCGGGTTTAGCAAATTGGTACCAGACTTGTCTGCGAGAATAGCAGCACTGGCTCGATACATCGGTATGCCACCGCGAGTCATTGTAAAGGCCAGATATGCATTCAGTCACCTCCAACGATACTTAATGAATTCGAATGCATGGCGCATCCCTCAGGGATTGCTCAACGCCGAGAGCTTTATCCCTTTTTTAAGCTATAATGCCACAAAAGCCTATTTAGTCTTATCCGACTGGTTGCCAGAGGCGCGCCCCTTGCTCTTAGCCATTCTCGCATAAAGTGGCGTGTATCAGCATACTCGCAACTTAGAATTGTGGCGACTGAGCTTTAATAGCTTCAGCTTCGATCTACGAAGCTACCGTGAGCGAAACAACGCCAGAAGAAAATCACCATGATATTTTCATATCTTCTTAGTAGAAAAACCGTACACTAGTGGATTGTGATTGACTTCTGATGATGCCAATAATGAATGAATGAATGAAGGATTCGATTCTATTCATGGTTAGCTACGCACGATATGGCAAAAATTAGTGAAATGTAAAGCATATGGTGAACCCGACACAATGTGGAGATTTTTACGAAGTAAGAAAGCTCCTCTTTTTTTCTACAAAGATGGATTTCCATCTTTCTAGAGTTCATGAAATTTGTTCCTACGCCCTTTTCTCTATCGAAGCTAATATTTCGAAGACGAAGGTGATTGAACAAGCGGAATCTCGTTCAGTTGTACACAGTGGTGTTTCCCCTACGTATCGTCGATGCTTGCGGCTATCGATCTAATGAAGGGAATTCTAGAATATTTGAATTTTTCTGTTCTCTCAAACTTTTGAAGATCTGTATTCCGAGCTACTTTAAAATAAAAGAGTATTTTATGAAAAATCATGAGTGCTATTAAAGTGATCTAAATCCGTTTAAGTCTTTAGGGTTCTAGACTTCCCTAGCGATCTAACAGTATGCCAATCACGAGATTATAAAATGTAATTGAATTATCAAAATCGAAATTATCAAAGGTAAAGCACAATGGATTATCAGAAAAGGCAGTTTAATAAGTCGTATGCCACTTTTTTCTCTTCAGATGGATCTCAAACGAATTAGAGAGTAGCGAGATTAGCGACCGTGCGAGTTTTTTTTTTTTCGAAAACCGTCGATAGCTTCGCGATTAAGTCACAAATTAACGGAGATGAAACTCCATAAACTTATTTTCAAGAGAGGGTCTAACCTCTCGCACTAGGATTAAATAAAGGTTCTAAAAAAGGCTTCAGGCGCTGATCAATCCCTGAGGGATGTGCCACGCATTCGACTTCATTAAGCATGGCTGGAGATGATTGAAAGCATATCTGGCCTTTACAATAGCTGGTGGCGGTCTACCGATGTGTCGAGCCAGTGCTGCTATCCTCTCCGATAAGTTTGGTACCAAATCGACGACTCTAGAGAGATAGAAAGCTTGGTGAGCCAGGTGCGGGAGGATCGATCCAATGTGTGTCGCAGTGTGCCTCTGACCACTGCGCTACAGACGCCCTTATTCTCCTAAAATATTTTCTAAATTTAAAGTCTACTTAAAAATCGAATTCGAAAAAATTGAATCATAAAGGTGAAGCCTCGAATTTTTCCGAGTAATCGCAATAAACAATTTCAAAAAGATGATCGTTGAATGTGGACAAAATAACAATATTCCACTACTGCTTCGTTTGCGGTACTAGCTAAACTCAAAGAAAAAAAAAAGAAAAAGAATGTCTTGCTCGTTCTAAAAAGGGATCGGAACTCCAAAATTGTCGAATGAGACATGCTGTGCTTTTTGGCTTAGGCTTAATAGGTTCTGTAATTTTTAATCGGGTTAAAAGGTCCATTATGAACCAAAATAGGGTTTTACCCGAGGTAGGGACGTTAAGCAACGCATTGAAGCCGATGTAAATTGTGTCAGATGCGTAAGCAATCTATTATTGCTTTAAATAATTTGATTAGTTTCAATCAGTACTAATATAGTTCCTTCATTTCATAATAAACTCAACAACTTAAACGCATTATTTTTTATATTACTTTTTATAACATGTGGCTTTGAAAAAAGTGCGTGTGGCGCAGTGGTCGGAGGCGCCCTGCAATACACACGTGAAATCGATCCCCGCCGAAACATCGTTCAACTCCGAAAGCTTTATCCTTTTTATCTTTCATGGCTTTGAACCAGCTATGTTTCAGCAAAATAAAATTCGGTAAAAATACTCTTGAAAACTTCCGCTCAAATACATGACTTTGTGGAAATAAATGAGAAAATAGCACTTGACAATGAAGAGTGGCGTGATTCTGATCATTACATCTATAATAGTGGATCGTTACGACGAAGCAGATACAATAATTTATTCATCGTTACTGGCACCAATAAGGTGTCTCAGTGACTAGGAAGTGCTAAAAGACAATAGAGACATTAGATCGAAAGCATCCATGAAATGGCTGGTTCTGGAGAGGTCTAAAACTAAAACCGGATAGAAGTCCATGCCGTCTATCCGTTCGTTTGACCATCCCTCCGCCTATCCGTCCGTCCGTCGGTCAGCTCGCAAAACCTTCTGGTCATCCATCTATCCGTCTGTCCTTCTTTACGCGAGCTCATCACATACTTGAAAATTCTACCATAATTTCCACGACCGACTTTCTATTATCCTCGGCATTGATCAAGTAATTCTTCGTATTCTTGTTGAGCAAACGCGAAGTGTTATTTCTATTCTTTATTCACGAATAAGCTGACGTTTCGGCGGACTTTCTATGAGGCTTCCACTGGATATGTCGCGCGGAGACCAACCGCACAGAATTCACATGAAAGCGTTATGTGACGTTGAAGTACTACTAATCGCCGATGAGATTGAACAAACACATTAAAGCGTTTGAATTGCCCCTTTAGTCCGAAATTTCTTCTCAACAATGAGCCAGTCGTTCGAGGACACGACGATCATCACATTTTTCGTATGAGGATGGTTATTTTCATCTTTTTCTTGAAGAACAGGTAGCCATGAATAGCTCGTTGGGCTAGGAGTGAAGGTTGTAGGTACTGGAAAACAAAAAATGGCTCCTTTGCATTGGAGAGTACCCTGAAATGACTTCTAACTCTGTACTTCTTCTCAGTTGACTTGAAATATCCTGATATAAAGTAGAACGCTGAGTATGGGAAAAAATGAGCGCCACTTCTCAAATTCGATATAAATATAGGCGATTTAAGGATAATACTTTAGACAACTCTAACTTCAAATAATAGATTTAAATATGTTCGAATGAATAAACGACAAATCAAAGTGATATTGGCTGAACTGCATTTCGACAGACGTCCGATACCAAGCAGGGGGTCGTCGACAAGCCAAGGTTAGCCTCCCGACTCACTTCCTATACATATAGTCGGTTCGAAAATCTTTTCTCGATAGCAGACTTTGCGTTGGAGTGAGCAGTTTCCATAGCATTATTCTAGATCCCTAGATGAAGCTCAAGGAATACTCTTGCAGCCACAGTCACAAAAGGCTAGCTGCAACAGAGGGATTCAGTATAGTCTCGCTTCATTGACATGTCAAATGCCTGTGGATTTCCCTAGAAATCCAAAAATAGCAATACAGGAGTGCTTCTAGTCTTCAATGCAAACATTCGACTTACGGACCGACTAGAAGCGTTGTTGATGTTGTGACTCGGATTCCTTCGGATCCACAGCGAATCCTCTGATTACAATGGACTACGTTTATTCTACTGACCGCTCATCGATGGTGTAACAAGCTGACTGCACTCTTAATAATGTGAAAATTTGTAAATGAGAAAAAACTGGAAAAATACGTATAAAAATTGAAAGACAGGTGCGTGAAAGACAGGTGAAAAAGCGGTGGGTTTTTTCGAGAAGCCGTAGATCTTGTAATTATCGATCAGATTTTCATCTTTCTGTTCGTGTTGCTGAAGCGTTTGACCTAGTAAGTTGCGTATTAGTGTACCCTTCCAGGCTCTGAAGAAGGCGATTCTGCCGAAACGTCAGCCACGATTATGTTGTATGAGTGTTATTGTATGGAAGTAAAGGTATGCTGTTTAACAACCTCGCGATTATAACTTTAATGATGCTGAGATTTTTTCAAAATGTTTGCGGTGGGGAACGAACGCGCTATTGTCCTCTCCGGGGAGTAACGCGTTCACCACCACACCATGCGGGTGCATCATTAAAGTTATATTTCGAAATATATAACCTGCCATTAAAACCTCACGATTTCTGAGACAGAAAACGACGAATTCATATAAAAATTGTTTGACATAAAAACGATTACTGTAGGTATATTTAATAAATGGGGTTGAAATGTACAAGAATGAGTACTTGAAAGCTCCAATAAAGAGATGAAGAGAATAAACCCCGCACAGAGTTGTAGAGCATCTTGAGCATGGCCAATTCCTTTATTCTAGAAGCCATATGGCTCCCATGGGAACAGCGTTTTCCAGGAAAAGAATTGCCACTCAAAGGCAACTTAAATGGCCAGAAAACAAAAAAAAAAAAAACTCAGAATTGAATTTTTTCCCACTTCGTTTATGAAATGTGGACTCGACCTTACGAAAATAATCAATTTCGGCTAGCGGTAAATCAGTTTAATCAATTTTGTTAAATAAAATACCAACGTGGATGGATCCGAACAGTTTAGAGAAGAGCGAAAGCATAGAGGAAAAGAAACAGAGAATGTTGTGCTTCTCTGGCTATTGTATTGATATCGTCTCCAGAGGGTTTTATTCATTCCAGTAGTCCACAATCGTCCCTCGATGATGTCCATAAATCCTCTTTCCATAAATCCATAAAACCTCCATAATCCTCCCTAAACCCATTCCTGTTGCAATTCTATTTATGATACGGTAGTGGCTTTTTCTCTTATGCAACATCAATAAATATGGAAAGACGATGTCAACGAAGTGTGTTCATTTGACATGAACGACCTTCATATAAGACAAGTCATTATCACCCACCCATTATGGCTACAATTCAACCCACCAGTAGCAGCAATGGAGGGATTTCTAGCAAGAATGACTTCATGTTGAACAACGCCGATCTGATCACAATGTTCCGGCGCGTTAAGGGAAGGGTCGTAAATGACAGGAGCAGAAGACCAGCAGACAAGGACGATGCCATCACGGGTGGATCATATTCCACATTTGATATTTGGTCACTGTACTCAGCGCAAACATACAAATAACACCCTAGCATGTAACGAGAATGGTTGGTGACAAGAAAATAGCAGAAAATAGCACATTTACCAAAAGCATGTCACGTCATCGACTACATTGTCTCAGATTTCACATATTTGTTGTTGCATTCCGTTTTCGTAGTGACTTAGGACAATAAGTTGACAATAACTGGCTAAAATTTTCCAGTTTTTAGAACAGCAGGCTTCATAGGCTTATCTACTTACGAAGCAGAAACAAGGTCCTGGGAAGCGCTTTTGAAAAGCATTTCAATAGAAGGTTGCTAAACCTCGGTGTTTGTGGTCAAGTACTGTCTTGAGCAAACAAAAGTGATGAAGCCGTTGTGACATATGAAGACATAATGAAACCAGAATAAAAAAACAGTTAAGGTAGCCTCATGTTCTTGTAAGCATTTGTTGTCTCCATGAGTTAGCAATCACAAGTCCACTACCGATTATTATCAACTTCGTGCAATCGACGTCGTTCCAATCAGTAGGATTTATTGTTGCAGGCAAAAAATAATTAAGAAATGTTTGATGTCAATCCCTTCCAACGGATTACCGCCTCATCGTAGCTGGGAGGTTTTCCTGGGTGTCGGACTGCGATGTATAGCGAGGGATTCATCCCCTGACAGGGTATCCCAAGCTGAAAAGGAGACCAGTATTTCCATCAAGAAGCCCAGCTAAGAGTAAACCAATACCAGGATCCACCACCGTCCTGGTATCAAAGTCGCATAGTGCAAATCTCCCTCTGATCAACAACGGCTGCGACTATCTGTCGAGGTGACGACCTGGGGCAGACTTTGGCCAAGCTGTTCTCGGGTTTCCAGGGAACGACAATTGCTTAACCAGCAAATCTTTGAAAAATGCTGATTATGCTGGGGCCAGCACAACTAGTGAGGACGGGCCGTTCAAATGTGTATGTGCGTAAACGTATGTATATAAATACAGGTGCACGTATATGTATGCGCGTACTCCTGTGTATACAGATATCTATGCGTGTGTGCGTGTGTATACGTGTCACTGAACGTGTATGAGTTTGTCATGAGTAAGCGACAAACCCATGATTTTTGTGGCTAGGTCGCGACGGTGTCCGGGTGATTCGAATGATTGTCGATTGAATCGAATAAGAGAATGATAGTCTCATTAGGGTACGCGCTTTGCTGTTGATGACCGCTGCCGGTTCCCAATGGATAGCACTGACAAGTTTTTCGTCATGCAATCACCCAATCATCTAATCATCATCATCGTCATCATGACCGTATCGCACGCATGCGAATACCATCAGAAATCCACACCATGTAGGAAACCTTACGGCTAGTCATCGATTATTTTTTATTACCGTATTAATTGTATTAAATCAAGTGAAGACGACTGAAAGTGCTCACTCGAAAACTTCCATTTTTAACACGATCGTCGGAAATCTCAATGTGGCATTCCGACTAAAAGAACCCATTTCAACAAACGGAGCAGCTAGCACATTGCAAGGAAATTCTTTATTAAGCTGACTGTTACTCAATCATCGACTCTGAAGAGGGCGAAAGTATCGAACCGTTAGCAGAGTAAAGTTTGTAATAACAAACTAGTGTAAGATGAACAAGCTAAATAGGTGAACTAACTCGTACCCGTTATAATTTGAGTACTATTCTACTGTTCTGAGCACATATTATGGTACATCATATACTTTTTGGAGCAAGCAGCGTAGTGGTGGAGACGCCGTTCAATCACACATGCCCTTTGTTCGACCGCGCAATAGTCAAAGGAAGTCTCGACGACTTGGGGTCGAGAAATCAGCACCTGACTTGCCTCTGAAACGCTCAATCCAATCCGCAAATGCTAATGAGCATCTGTGGTGTCGGCCCAGTTGGATCTTAGCGGAGCTGCTCCAGATTCCAAAAAAAAAAAATCTACTCGAAAAGCAGCGACATTCACAAAAGAAAGGCAGGATCCTCAAGCATCAGTGGAGCTATACACAGATCCGATGATCTTCATAGATGATGGATGCGAGGAAAGAAATAGAATAAAAGAAATGCTTGGGCTCGCACAACATGTGCAACCAGGTCATGTAAAAAGTTTGTTGTGGACAGAAGCCGTTTATCATGTTCCTTGACAAAATATGAGACATCCGCAAAGAAGAAGAATCGTGACACAAGTGGGACATCTGTGATATATTCAACTATGCCACAGTTGCTTAAACAGCACTAAATCACGAAGTCATCAATCGTTCGTGAATGAGCGTAGATATTCGCTGCACATTTCCTCTCTCCTTTTTTCAGTTCATCCGTTCATGGATAAGAAACACTCCTTCCACTTGGGATGATGATCTGGTGCGAAACATTAGCACGAATACGTGAAACCTTTTTAAAATGGCATAAATTTACATCGAATAACCATAAAAAAATGATGTTAAGTCTTTATTTACTACCCATTAATATTTTTCACAAAAGGCATGGTGAGAAATACAATCACTGTGATGCTAAGAGATTTGCAAAACCTAGACCATGGATATAGGATTAAGACCATAGGGCAGATTTGAAACCGCGAGTACGTCTTCCGGGAGCTCACGTGTGGGCCCAGGCCTAGGGTCCAAGTTTTGCAAATGTCTCAACATCATAGTAGTTTTAAAAAATATAGGTACAAATACGAAAATAAATGCAATAAATATGTTATATTATGTAAATGCAAAAAATATGAGAGCGAATAATTGCGAATTATAAAGCTGTGCAATTTTTAATCCGAAAAAATATTATTGCTTTTGTTTTACAAGTTCGGTTTAAAAGTGGATAATTTACGCTGTTGTTATAAAGTCTGTCTAAACCAACAACGAATACTTTACGAAAAAAAGGTTTTGCTTAAGTTCTTTAGGAACTGGAATCCCTCTCGATTCCTCATGACTTCCTATTGATTCTTTCCTTGGTAATTCCCAGGATTCTGCGAAGAACAAAACGATAATATTGAACGTCGTTAACTGGTTTACTCATAGTGGTCTCCTTGAATTCCACGTTATTAGAACAAAGGCGAGATCCAGTGGTTTGCCCACTTTTGATATGAAGAGGTTAATGAGATATCATGTTCATCGGTTTGTTTCTATGTTGCGTTGTAACCAATATTTCTCACTCAGAGGTCAACGTAACCGCCGTAGTCCAAAACATGTTGTTTTATAGGGTATAAGTGCATTCCTTTACGACGCTTAACGGATTCAAGTTTATGGGTTATCCCTAAAGGAAAAAGCAACTCCTGAAGCTCTATCACTTAACCTCTTGTCACCCAAATCACTTATGAATCAACTAATTATCCAGTAAGCTTGCTCCAGAAAGACTCCTCTTGACGACTTTGTCGCTCACAAGAGCCATTGAGGTGGTCGAATAGCATCAAGATGCCGGGGTAACCCCCACTTCTACTGTTTTTTTTTCGGCAAAAGGGTAAGTAGAAGTAGCACGCCATTACCTGCTCTTAAGCATAGATTAACTATGAACCAGACTTGTAAACTGATCTTCTCTAGCTAGTGCGGGGTTGGCATATGTCTTCGTTGTCCTTATTGTTGTCGTTGGTCGATGGCTGACGTTTCGGCAATTTCGTCTTCCTCAGAGCCGTGGTGTTACGAGTGGGGCTATATATGCCGAGGTTTATAGAAAGTCGGTCTTTTGAGTTATGAACCAAATTCATCCATAGTGAGGTCGCTTCGACAGTTACCCAATAGGCAGTAACAGAAACTACCAGTAAATGAACGTGGATGTCATTTATTGATGGATAATGGAACAATCAATGACCAAAGGTCTGCTTGTGGATTTCAATTGATGTGGTACTTATAATTATAATTTTCAAAAACACTGTTGCATTTCACTAAAACATTTTAGGCTAGGCTATTATAGCTCACTAGACGTGTGTACTGGCTTGTAACGCTGGCACAACTCAATGAAGGAGAAGCCGAGGAACAATCGACAACAAAAAGCACTTGCAAAGAAATACCTTAACGGATCAGAATCAGCATATTTCTGATCACTTTCAGAAAATCTGGTACGAATCCACGACGAAACTTAGGTCCGTAGTTTCATTTGTAACAACTTATGAAGCTTGAGTTGGATGAAATATAATATATAGTGAGATATGAACCGTATATTGTATGCAGTACCGTCGAAACATTAAAAAAAATCGGCCTTAACATAATTATTCGGAATGAGTAAACTTAATGAAGACCTTCGCTGCTTAGGAAGTTCTCTAAAAATACCACTGAATCAACACGGAAGTGAAACGCTAGGTTAGTAACAAAACTTATTAAGTAACCTAACTTCATAGAAAACTGCAACTGCTTTGAAAGTACAGAATACGGTAGGTGTTTGCCAAAAATGTGCTATCAGAATGGACAGTGGAGGTGATGGTCAACGAAACGGAAACCCGGCGCGTCCACTTGAGCACAACGTAAAAACACCTGCCTAATCGCAACCATAAGAAAGCTATACGAGAAAACATCGTGGAATAAAACCTAAAAGAAGCGATCTCGTCTTTATCGGAAACAGAATAGTAGTTGCAATATCATACAAGCCTAATTAAGTTCTAGCTATTCCAGTTTTATGCTAAAGATATGATGAAGCACGTCAAGATCCACGAATCCACAAAACGATCAGCCTAGAATTCGAGAAAACACGTGACTTTCCTTCCAGAAAACTTCAATATCGATCGACCACTATCGCATGGATCGCGGAAAACTCGTCAGTGTTTGTGGAACTCAAGTGCTCGGCACTTCAATAGCGGACTCCAAAATGTCCATGTATTTGTAGGAATAATGACCACGTCTAAGCAAACAAAATCAAGTGTTTTTGGTTTAGCCTAAGCAAAGTTGTTATGGAATTAAAAACCGTGTGCCAAAGAGATTTAACACAGGAATGAAGTAGCACAGAATCGTAATGTCCTTAAAATATTCATTCATGCAATCTGTCAATACTATGGCAGGGTTCATTGGGACGAGAAATGGCCCTACTATAAATACCATATATGAACTGCATGGAATACTTATTTTTCCCTTCAGTTGGAAAAAATCCGTTGTTGCGATCAAGTACAGTTTGCCACAGTAATTTGCCTTTATCTTAATTTGGGTGATCCTCTTGGACATATTATAAGAACTGCAACACTTCTTTCATCAGATTCACTACTTCGCATTCATAAAAGGCGAGTTGAATCGTGTCTAGGATCCGTTGTTACCTAAAGATTTCATCTTCTTCATGAATGTCGCTGGGTGCTCGTCAAATACGATTTTTCCAGTATAATCCCAGCATAACCCTGCTAGAACATTCATAGGTGTTCAACACAGGATGTCGTCAGCTTTTCTTGATCAGAGTGGTATCAATTCTTGAGCCCTGGTAAAAACCAATTTCGGTTAGTTCAAGGAGAGTTCCAACCAAAGACCATGTGAGTATTGGACGACGCCTCTGGCTGCCGCACTACAGCTCCTTGCAACAAATTCGCAGAGCGTCGAAATTGTATGGCTAAGAACTACAGAGGTAAAGTCATTCTTTTAAGCTGACAATTCAAAGGAATGTTGGACATAAAAAAGAAACATATATGTCGTGTAATGATACTCCATCTATGTATACAAGGTATTGGCTTGATTTCTACCTTGCGTCAAAAAAGCGCGTAACTCCTGGAGGGTAGTTGGGCTACAATGTGGTAGAACCAGATCATTTTGTAAAGGATACAGTAGTAACGACACATCTATCCGCCCACCTCTGAATTCTTCTACAGACTAATCTCCAATGTTAACTCCATTATAAGCATTATTTCCCGTTATAAAATAGTAAGCTATTTCCATACGATACCATTATGATGCCAGATGTGGTGCATAAACTTCACCCGATTGATAAGTTTAATCCTTCTGTTCACACACTCATCTTATGTAGGACTTTCACCTTCTTTCCTTTTGTTTATATTTCCTACAATAAGATTCTTCTGCTTAAAGCATTCCTTATCGCAGAAAAGACAGTGGGGTGATCTCTGGAAATCCCCCCACACATATGATGAATCGTCTACATTACGATGATTCATAACTTTTACGAAATTCCGTTACGAATACACACGCACATAGCAGTCGACTTTGTGCAAATAGACTCACTTAAGCCAAAATCCTTTTTAACGTGGAGATCCGAAAAATATTTCTCTCAATGTATATGATACCATCATAGTAGCACAAAGATGTGTTTCGAATTCAAAAACTCCACACCCACTTACCATTCAAAACTTAACAGCCTGCCATTCGGCTGTGCTTCGAGCACCTATGACACCTATGATTTTCTAACAAAACCACTCATATAGTTACATCAAGGTACAGAAACAGATCCTGTAATTTATTAAACGGAAATTGAACACCAACAGAAGATTGAAAGGAAAACATTTCAAAAGTGCACTCGAACATGATACAGAAGCTCTTCAAATGAAAACCTATGACAAGCTGAGCTCAAGAACAACAACAATCATGCACGGATTCCTTCCAGAGAAAACAAAGCATTTATGACTGATACATCACCGAGCAGACGATCACATGTCAATCATCAACCCATTTGCTTCTTCCGAACGGCTTAAATTTTACATTTAATGATATGCATATATGATTTTAATGCCAACGAAAGTGCTAACCATTACTTTCTAAAAAAAAGAATAAAGCTCTCGGCGATGATCAATCCCTGAAGGATGCGCCATGCATTCGACTTCATTAAGTATCGTTGGAGGTGATTGAATGCATATCTGGCCTTTACAATGACTCGCGGTGGTCTGCCGATGTATCGAGCCAGTGCTGCTATCCTCCCAGACAAGTTTGGTACCAATTTGCCGACCCCGGAGGGATGGGAGGCTTGGTGGGCCATGGGCGCATTCCACGTGCGTGTCGCAGTGGCGCCTCCAACCATTGCGCCACACGCGCCCTTAACCATTACATTTATTGAACATATCGCTGAATATATTAACTAAATGATACGCGGAGAAAGAAACGATCTTAAGGAAAATCACTTGCTTTATGAAAATTAGCTATTGTTGTTAACCAAGACGTTGTCTTCCTTGTTTATTACTTTTTTTTTTCAAGATATTTAGATTACTAAACCACTTTCAAGGAATGATATAGCCACGGTATAAATTTAGTGTTATTGGTTAACGACAACCATCTAGGGTTTTATTTATCACCACTATTGGCGCTGGTATTCCTTGATCCACAACTTTTACTTAAGTAGTTAAAATCACAATGCTTTAGCTTTCATTTTCTGCCTACTACAATTATCACGGCGGGTTATTAAGCGAAATATAACAACAACGTTGCTGAGATATTTACAAAACTCTGGACCGTAGGGGTCTATGGTGGGGAACGAACGCGCTATTGTCCTTTCCTGGGAGTAACGCGTTCACCACCACACCATGCGGGTCCTTCGTTTTGCCTGCCTCTCATCTAGTTCTATCGATCTTTTGCCATCACCAATCACCCGTCAACGGGATTGATCTGGGGAGCCCATATCGGCATTGGACCCAGTTAAGCTGAGGCTGCAGTTGAAATCACAATGTTTTACCCTTTCGTTATCTGCCTACTACAATTTTCACGGCAGGTTACTAAGCATTATGTCAGCCTCCATGACTCAATCAAATGATAAACACAGCTATAAATCCCACTTTAGTCACGAAAATTCTCGTTTCCATAGTACAGGAAGAAGCGTCTGAGGTTCCTTTATCTTGTTACTGGGTAAAATTTTGATACTTGATACTTACTTGAGTGACCTGTCCTCACTGGTACTACGGGCCTCAGCATAATCTCCATCTTTTGGAAAGCTCCAGGTCAGCCTGGCTAAAGTATGCCCCAAGTCTTCACCACCACAGGTAGTCGCAACCTTCATATACCAGAGGGAGATTCGCTACCACGCGACTAGCTTGGTGCCAGGGCAGTGTTGGATCCTGGTATGGTTTACTCATAGCTAAGCTTCCTTATGAAAATGCTGGATTCCTTCTCAGCTTGAGAGACCCTACCAGAGGGACGAACAAATTCCCCGCTGTAGATCGCAGCGCAACACCCAGGAATACCTCTCAGCCAAGATGAGGCTGGTAAATCTTTGGGAAAACTGGATGAAATCTACATAAAACATTTACGCGAAACAGTTTTACACGAGAAAAACTCTTTAACTCTATAATAGTAACAATGATCACAAAACCACAAAAAACATCAACGTTTTTACTAGTCATCCATAATTCTGCCAAATAAATAGAAAGTAAAACGAAATCGACCAACCCGTCTGAGTATTGACGTCTAATGTGAGAAATACCATAACTATCCTTTCTTAGAACGTATATAAAATCCGGTTTTGATCCTATCATCAATTTATCCACTAAATGATCATCATGTGTTATTATGATCATCTGAAAAAGGCTGTCACTCAAACTGTATCACGTCAAATTCTTTAAACCCTAAGCTGTAGAAAAAGCATCGAAGACGACTTCCATGCTCCTTTTCAAAAAGCCGGAAACAAGCCACTGCAGTTACCTGGAACTGTTTTTTACGGCTACCGTATGTTGAGTAACCTCTTCTACGAACAGCGATTAAACTATTCAACATTGCTGCTATATGATCCACCTAAAAGTACAAAATTTTAGAACTAAAAAAGTTGCCCATTACTCTGCACTGGTCATCGATTTACTCGTGCGGGTGTCCGCAAAATATTCTCATCTCAGTATTTAAGAGGTGCTCAGTTGTTTCCGTGTACTCGAGTTACATGAGTAAGGAATTTCTCGCACCCCATTTTCATAAAAGTCTAATCACGGCGCCTGTAGCGCAGTGGCTAGAGGTTTCCTGTAACATACACGAGGTCATTGATTCGAACCTGTGTCCCAGGTTCACCAAGCCCGCCATCTCTCCGGAGTCGACAAATTAGCGCCAAAGCTTTTGGGAAAATAGCAGTACTGATCTAGTACATCGGTAAGCTATTGCGAGTCATTGTATGCTTCAGATATGTATTCAATAACCTCTAATGATGTAGCGCACTTGTTAAAGGCACCTTGCAACACAAATAGGAACAATCACTCGCCCAAGGCTCACCGAGCCTTCCATTCCTATGGGGTCGACAAATTGGTGCCAGAGTTCTCTGGGCGAAAAGCAACACTGACTCGATACATTAGTAGGCCACCAGGAGTCATTGTACATACCGCATACACATTCAACCACCTCTAACGGTGCTGAATAAAGCTGAATGCATGGCGCATCCCTCAGAGATCGACCGACGCGGAAGACTTTCTAACCTTAAACTCTAACCACGTGCCTTTAGATCTTCGTCCTTTAAGCTGACATTCGCAGACAAGCACGTACGCATTCGATCGTGGTTTTTCTCCTATCCATCAGTTGTCGTTATGACTGATAACGGCGCCAAATTATTTTCGTTGTCTTCGCGTAAATGTAGCGAACCTTCATCAGGAAATGGCATTAAAGAGAAATACATCCACTTCTGATTCTCGTGCTGAAGAGATGTGAGCCGTACATGCCTCACAAGCAATTTTAATTTATATACATATATATATATATATATGGGCGCGTGTGGCGCAGTGGTTGGAGGCGCCACTGCGACACGCACGTGAAATCGATTGCTGCGCCCATGGCCCACCAGGCCTCCCATCCCTCCAGGGTCCACAAATTGTTAGCAGGCTTGTCTGGGAGGATAGCAGCACTGGCTCGATACATCGGTAGGCCACCGCGAGTTATTGTAAAGGCCAGATATGCATTCAATCACCTCCAACGATACTTAATGAAGTCGAATGCATGGCGCATCCTTCAGGGATTGATCAACGCCGAGAGCTTTATCCTTTCTATATATGTATCTGTCCTTCTCCCTAGGCAAAAATAATGACTCGTATACGAAAGTATAGTCGCACACAACAAACGGTCATCTGTGCTTTATACGGCTGAAAGGATTATGCGTGATTTTCCTGTCAGCAAAAAAAATATATACAGCAGTCACCTCCATTTATGTCCAGGAAATAAGATACTCTTTGAATCTTTCGACTTAACCAGCCTACTGGGTAGCTCTGATAAAGAAGTAAGAAGGACAACTTTTTCATATGAAGTAATATACACTTACAAGTTTGTCTATTTAAACTATCTAATCTACGATATACTTGAAATTCACTTAAACTAGAAAAGATCCGGTCTCCAATAACTGAAATATGGAAGCATGTCTTGCATTCGCCTAACAGCTTAGCTAAAATACCTTAAATCACCTTAACAGCATCTAGATTCGTTGTCGGTTCATCTAATGCAATTATTGAACACATTCCACCAAATACATCAGCCAAAGCCAAGCGAATAAGTATACATGCTAGCATCTGGAACAGTTAATGATTCACTGCCGAAAAACAGTCCGATCCTGAAATCGCAAATTTATAGCCCATACTTCTAAGGTTAAAATAATTCATCAAAAAGCTGGATTTAGAACATTGATACTGACACAGCTACAAGGGTGCTGAGAAGTGGGCAAAACTTGACCTAACTGGGTTCAACGCCGATTTCCGATCTCCAGATCATTCGCGTTGACGAGTGATTGCTGTCAGCACAGCTAGAGTAAAAAAAAAAAAATGGTGACAGAAAGGCAAAGCAAGAGCTTTGGTTGGTGTGAAGGACAGCAAGTGAGCTTTCGGTAAGGGATAATCACGCAACGAAGCTCACCAGAGGTTACGAGTTTTCCTCATACCTAAGCATCCTTGTGGTGGTATTTCACATCATATCCTGCTACAGGTGACAGGTGATCCTGCTATGAAAAAAGAATATGGAGCAAATAAAAGTTTATACATAGTATAATTATAACTTAACCTGATAAACGAAACAAATGTAAAATAACGGCAACTTTTCCTACAATCCACAATATTCATTGTGTGAATTCCAGAAAGTTCCTAATGGAACTGCAAGACTAAGTGAACTCTGTTCTTTAACAATAGTGTTATACTTGGTTTACCTACCATCATGTTCACGACAGCTCTGGCAGTCGCTTTAATGGAACGAGATAAATTTGTACCAAACTTTGTGTGGAAGTGAAAATCAGTATTCTGCAAGCTCACTTTCTGTCCAGCACTGCAGCGATCCCTCATGTCTAGCTCGACATTATTTCTAACAACCATCACCACTCTGTAGTCATACACTTTACGTTTCTCAGATGATGCTGCACATTCCGACCTGGGTAAAGAGGACTGCAGTTACCAATGTTTCAGGTATAGTCTAATAAAAGAAACGGATAAAATATATCAAAAGTCCACAAACTGTAAAGCTTATTGAACTATGTTCTTTAACAAGCATACTACACATGGTCGACCTGCTACCACCTTCCTCATAGCTATGTTCAATGATCTTAAAGAAATGTGACAAGTTTAAATAAAAATAAAGCCTTCAAGGCTACCGTCAATCGCACAGTTCACTCTCTTCTCATAAATAGTTCTTAAATCTACGGATAAACTGTGGTGACAACGATGCAGCCAATGCGAACTTGTGATTTCTCTAATTTTCGTGAGATGGATTTACAGATCGAGAATCGTTCATACGCATTATAAACTAGCTGAGAGACAAGTGAAACGAAGGACCGAATGGTGTGAAGGTGAACGCGTTAGAGCCCGGAAAGGGTAATAGCACGTTCGTTCCCCACAGCAGAAACATTCGTTCCGGAATTTTGCAAACACCTCAGCATCATTATGGTTGATGTCACACATAATAACATGCCGTGAAAAATTGTTATAGGAAGTAGATAAATAAAACGAGTCAACATTACGATTCTATTTACATAAATACCTAAAAGGTACTCTGAGCTTCAAGGAAAAACCACAAATTGACCCCCTTCTAAACTTGATTTCACAAAGATACATAAGATAGCATGTACATACTTAATACTAATGCTATGAATATCGGTACCATCATATACTTTTCGCCATAAATCCTCCAAAATCCTGTTTATAGCAATCATTTTTTCTGTATGAAACCGTATGATACAAGTGTCAAGACACTGCATGTATTTCTCCAAATCCTAAAAACAAGAAAAGAAAAAATCAATATACTAATATCAGGCAATCCTTAGAAAACCACAATTACCAACTAACAGTAATCATCTCCTGCGTGACAATTTTTTCAATGATGACTTCGTGATAAAGGCCCTCTGCCTGCTTCATTTCTTTGCTTGATAACGCCGAAGATGCCTCGTTAATCTGAAATCTACTCGGAAAAGATGACTAGCATTAGAAACCACGGAAAATAAAAGCGAAACCTTCTTCTCCACTTCTTCTAGCTGACCAGTAAGCCGCGCTTTCTCTAAGCTGGATTTATCACGCTCTTTGATAGCGTTCTGCGAAAAGTGGAAATCAACAATGAATTTCAACAATTGTAGAGTTCTAGATAGAAAATCAACGCCTTTAAGTGTGGACAAAACAAGACCTTAACTTATTGACAAAACTATTAGGAAAGTTTACTACAGCAAGCGTTCGGTAGCATCTTCTTCAGATCTGGCAGTCCACATGCCGACATTATTCCTCGAGATATACGAATATTTGTCCTCGCATGGAATCGAATAGAGTACAGTGAAGCAAGATAAGGATAAAAAGGCTAAAAGGATAAAGCTCTCGGCGTTGATCAACCCCTGAGGGATGCGCCATGCATTCGTCTTCATTAAGCATCGTTAGAGGTGATTGAATGCATATCTGGCCTTTACAATGAGTCGCGGTGGCCGGCCGATGTATCGAGTCAGTGCTGCTATCCTCCCAGACAAGTCTGGTACCAATTTGCCGACCCCGGGGGGATGGAAGGCTTGGTGAGCCATGGGCGCATTTCACGTGCGCGCCGCAGTGGCGCCTCCAACCACTGCGCCACACGCGCCCCTGTGAAGTTTTTGTGAAGCAAGATACAGTTTAAAAACCTCAATCGGCCATGCTCTTTTTAAAGGAAAAGGTTCTAACCTAAAGCACATCCAAGACTAGTCGCCTTCGAGAAGACAACCCATTTTGCAGCAGCCGCAAATATATCAGCCGATAGATAAAGAAACGATGTTTATCTCTGCTGCAAGAGCAGCCCAGCGAGTTCTGCTCGCTTGGGGGCCTCGTTGAGCATCATAGCTTTCATCTAAGAAATCGAGGAGAATTCTGACCAATGGATCCGTGATCTCCCTGTAGTGCATTTGATATCCCGAGAAATTCGGTCGCCAACAGCTCTTGTCGCTCGGTTGCCATTAACGCGTATTACGTGTCCGGCTCACCATACCATTGAAAATTTGAGGTAGAGAGTCTTCGATTTTTAATCGTTGACGTAGGTCGAAAGTTCGGACCCTTCTAAATTCCGTGATGTGGGATACTCATAGCATCGGCTTTTTCGACTGCGAGTTCTCTTTGAGAGATCTTTTATCCTACCTTCGTATGGACCATGTTTCTGATCCATACGTCAAGCCAGCATCGTGGAGTCGGGTTTTCTTTGATCTCCCCACTGCACCGTCGATGCTGTTGAAGGCTCTCCGAGCCACTCGAATCCTCCTGCTCTACTCTGGAACCACATCGTTCATTGTCTTGATTTCACGATCTAGATAGACGTAGCCGGATTATTCAGAGATATCTATTCCGAAAAGCGTGAATGAGGCAAATGAAACCAATCTTTTTCCATGAACATCGTTTTTGTGATGTTTGGTCGAAGATCAATGTTTTCACAGTCGTTATCAAAGTCGACAAACATACGTAGCTCCTGACTGTTTCTTATTAAAATAACGATGTCATTATCTCTACAAAGTAGTGGTATTTTTGGTCTAAAGTTTTTATACAGCCCACGAAGATCTCTTCTTACTGAGTAGGTACAACCTAGCTGTCCAGAGTTTCCATACTGTATCCATCGATTTCAGAAGGGAAAACCAGAGTGCGTATCCACCGTCCTTCATTCCCTACAAAGGAAGGAGAACGTGGCTACCGAAGAGATCCGACTAGTAACCGTGAATGATTATCTCCATTGCCTTTCCGAAATTTGCAATTCGATCACGGCGTTGGAGCGCAAACATCTAGGTCCAGTGACTGACCAAGTTCGGTGAACTTTGTGAATGCTCAAACAAGCTTCTGCTGCTTCAGCAATAGGTGCTGCTCCGCTCTACTTAAGATCTCCTTTTATCTTTCTCTTTCTGCAGTGTTTTTCACAAGGTCAAACATGAGTTTGCGTTTCACTACGGCTAGTGGGCCTGCAAGTTGCCGTATTAGCACGAGTTTCTGGAGACGAATGTCTGCTATTGACTTTCAAAACTCTCAGCCTATCATTATAGGTTGATGTCGGTTCGTGGACGAAGAAAGTTCGTCAGAGCCGGTATTGATCCACATCTCTTCAACCGCGAACGTTCGATACGGGTTATTAGTTGTTGGAATAAATCGGTGTTCATTTCCAAACTCGAGTTGAGTAGAACGTCACCTACTTCTCTATTGTCGTATGTTCCGAAGAACAGGTTTCCTCCAGTATCAAACAGAATGTTAAATGAGCTGCATGTACGCGTCTCAGCCAGTCCGATGACGAACCATCTCATCAATGTTGTTTGTATGACCAGGTCTTCTATGGAAGACTCAACTGCAGGTAAGCGTACAATTGCATTTATAGACCGCCACGAGCCCTTCAATATTTAGGAAGCTTACAACTGCGTTGAGATTAAAGCAGTAGTTCCGTGCACGGCCTACGCAAGGCTGCCGTAATGGAGACTCTTTGAGGATCAGCGAATGAGGCCCACTTATTTTATTGCATAGTTTTGATACCCGCGTGCGGATTGCACAGCTCTGAACGTGGTACACACATGGTAGCTTGCCAATCTATCCGATCTGGATCCACCTGCGTCTGAGGGAAGCATAAAGTCACTTTCGGTCCACAACTAACCCGCAATTAGATACCCACCTGAGGTACACCTCATTGTCTCGTGATTAATAGAATAGATTACAATAGACCTTCTGCGAGATTCTTGGTGAGATGATATGCCTTAGCTGTGAGGAAGATCCGTTAAGATTCGTTATACATCGGCTAATATAATAATTGACTGCTAAAGTACGAATTCTTTTCAGAAAAACATAATATTGAATGAGCAAATCAGTCAAGAACCATACCGGATAAAAGAGAAATGCAAAGTGAGGTTGTATCATTCGTTTGATCCTAGGTTCCACTCGATTCTACTGGTTAAGAGGACCAAAACATTGCAAATAATGGACACTCGACTTAAACCTCTAAGGGTCCGAATGAGGTGATGGAGTTGAACTGTTATCCACAATAACGTATTTTTTAAAACAACCTCTAGTAAGCTTATCAAAAAGAGGAGGTACTAAACATTCTAAACAATGGGCTAGATGGAAATAGGCTTTTCTAACAATAAAATAGCAGGCAATTACATACGTAACACTTAAGCCACCAATTACTTCATAATCAAAAATGCAAGACGATGGTGCTTTAAACGGACTCACCTCTCGTTGTCGGTAAAATTCTTCTTTGTCATTACCATTACATGTCATTTCAGAAAGTTCTTGTTCAGTTTTTGCGATTTTTGACTCAATCAGCTTACGGGTCAACTGATCTTCAAGAATTCTCCGCTTAGAGTGCTGAAAAAATATTGCAAATAAGTATATTGGCTAGAGATCGAAACAAAAAAGAAGCAAAAAAAAGGAAAAAGTGGCTAGGAACGGAGACGAAAACACGAGTAAAAAAGAAAAAAG
The DNA here is from genome assembly GCA_009735665.1 of Angiostrongylus cantonensis. Lineage (NCBI taxonomy): Eukaryota > Metazoa > Nematoda > Chromadorea > Rhabditida > Metastrongylidae > Angiostrongylus > Angiostrongylus cantonensis. The sequence continues at coordinate 2,979,971 of MQTX01000040.1, forward strand.
TAGACAGAAAATCATATAATGACATGATGAATACCGAGTGATTCCACAAATTACGTCTGAATAAACTCTTAATGAAGACCAATGCCTAATGTGCCAACATTCGAAGAGGATTCAGCTGTATGAACAGTATATAAACTATCACTGAAGTCTCACAGGTCAGTCAGCAATAATGCTCGACACCCGCCCTACTAGTCTTAACTTTCATGAACTATTAAAAACACCCAGCAGTATTTAAACGGATAGCTGCCCACTGATACTGCTAGATAAAAGTATGGGTGTCTCGCTTTTTCTTTTAAGTGTTATAGTGTGTGAGAACATCTGTTTCGACAGCTTAGACGACTTCACCTTCACATTACTCACAACCGCAATGCAATGCTTAACTAATTGTTTCATGGTACAGCGCAAATAATTTATTCTTTCGAGTTTCCCATTTCTGCGATGACCTTACATTCCCTGAAGTCATTAGTAGCGTGGTGACATAACAAATAAGTCGAAACAAACGATGAAGAACAACGAACGATTCTAAGAATTAAAACAAAAAAGGGGCACAGCGTCGGCAGCAACCGAAACCACAACATATGCGTACTCTGGAGACTCAACCAGTAAAGGGAAGAATGTGAAGGAAAAACTAGTTAGACAGCAGATCGAACAATGTTCCATATTTCGACATCATATCAAATCCATCGACAAGTGACGTACTCAAAAGAGCTGCGGGACCAGCTACCTCAAAAACTGCGGACCCGCAAAATATATGTGACGACGGGTCATGTAAAATAAAATAAAATAAAATAAAATGATGTAAAATAAAATAAGCCACAAACCTAACTTTCACACGTTAAACAAATGTTAACTTTACATAAAAAACAGATTGAATTAAGAGCCAGTGTTCACACATTATATTCACAGAAAGAAAAAGATTAAATTGCCACTCACGCATCCTTCTAGATCATTGATCCCAATTTCAAATCCAGCTTTTCTTTTTTCCAAATCGATAATTAACGCGTCTCGCTCGTTAACACGTCGACTTAGTGCTTCCACCCAAATACGATCATATTAAATAATTTGCATCTGAACTTAATAGTATGATCAATCTTTACCGTCTCACCGCCACCTGCCAATGATGCCTTCGCCAATCTGTCAAGTAAACTAACATAATCATTAAGACGATTGCGCATCCCTAAAAATGTGGACAAAAACACATACAACGCTTAATGTATAACAATAAAGTTTACACAACTAACCCCTGATTTCACAAAGCTTGATTTCTTCCTGCTCTTTTGCGAAACGTTCTGCGATGTCACGCGCATTTTTAGCTTGCTAAAAATATGAACCAACATTCACAACATTAAAAGGAGGATACGATTTACTCAAAATAAATGAAATACAACAAATCTCCGTGAGAACTTGGATCATCATCTTTATTGATAGTGGGAGCAACAGTACAATATTCATCCTTTTCTCTTTCGCGCAATCGTCGCCCATGATGGTGATCTGCTTCGAAAGTGGTGAAGTCCTCGAAGCCCATTTCAATACTCTCAAAATCGTTCCAATCAGCGAACGCAGAGTGTTGAGGTTATCTACGAGCACGTCCGCCAATCGTTTGGGTGGTCATTAAAGACTACGCTTGCATTTTCTTTAAATCCACTCCACTGTTCTTTTCGTGCATCTGTCGGATGTTCTCCTTGCTATATGATAGGCCCATCTATATTGCGCTATCGATGTATATTCTCTTGTATCACTAAGATGAAATAAATTCCGAAGATTAGAGTGCACTCTAGATGTTATAAGTGCCGATAAATTTCAGAAAAGGCCGTTCAAGCACCCTTTTGGTGATGCACCAGGTTCCTCAAATAGTTGAAATATCAGCCCACGTCTCTGTTGTATAACACAGCGAGCACTGCGTCAAAAAGGTGAGCGTGGAATTTCGGGTCCGTTAGTTAACTAGCCGTTCCCTTGAAAGACCCGAATGGGACCCACGCTACTCTCCTTCTGTTTGATTCTTCGATAACGTTATCTGTTTTCACTGACCGTCCAAGGTACACGTTCGATTTATTCACCTTACCCCAAGGGTTCTCCATGAAATAGGTTTTCGCACCCATATGCTCTGTCCCATCCTTCCTCTCGCTTCGTTGAGCTCGTTTAGCACCATCTCTACTTCACTGGTTCTTCTTGATAAGATTACGATGGCGTCGGTGAAACGAAGATTTTATAGGAATTTTTCATCAGTCTGCCTTCCTCACCACAACCTAGTAACCTCATTATTCACTGCAGTGTGGCGCCAAACAGATTTGGCGGTACGGTATCAACATGTCGAACACCGCACACTATAGATATGGTAATAGGTCGATAAAAAGCCTACATATTTTTGATGAGGTCCCGATAAGAGTCAGCTAGTGTTCGTAAAGTGGAATGGCTCACTTTCTGTTCGACAAGCGCTGATAGGATTGCGCTGTTTCGACGTTGTCAAACGCTTTCTCGAAGTAGATAACGGTTAAGATGAGAGGCAAATGCTGCTCCCAACAGACTTTTATGACCTATGCTACAGTTTGGAAGTGGTGCATCCAGAATCCCTGTTGAACTGCTGCTTGCTCAACTTGTTGCGCCTCGTCCAAACCTTCGAATGCGTGCAAAAGGATGATTTTCGTGAACGGTTGCAGTGCACACTCAACAAGCGTATTGGGCGGTAGTTGTGCAGGTCATTCTGTTCATTTTTTTAGGCTGGATGACTGTGCTCGACATCCTCTAATTGGTCTGGGATTTTCTCCTCCTGCCAGTAAGATATCATACGGGTTGCCAGAAGTACATGTAATTTGCGGCCTGCAACTCGCAGGAAGTGGGTTGTGATTTATCGGGCTCTAGAGCTTCGCCTATCTTGATGCTTTCTATAGCAGCTCGAAATTCAGAGGGTAGAATACCGGGCGGCTTTTCAAAAGTGTGAATTTTGGGGTCCGAGACGAGGGTTGTGGAGCGGGAAAGATTGATAAAGAACTTCCCCTAGTGGTGGTCCTTCGTTCAGTCTTTGTTGAAAAACTTCAGTTAACATTTTTGCAAACTTTGGAAACATAACACAAACGAGTTTTCGCAAAAGGACTCACATTTTACAACCATAGCAGTCAAGCAATACAAGTTTAATATGTAAACAGTGGTAAAATCGCAGATGGTGACTAAATAAAAGGAAATAAAAATTTAGACAACATACATTAAGCACATTTCTAGCCCGCGGAAGATCTTGTTCTACAATTTCCCGATGACGTTCGGTCAGTTTCGCAATATCAGCACGGTGTTGAGCAAGCAACTGTTGAATATGTGTAGATTGAGCAGCAAATTCTCCTAGTGATATACGACGTTCTTTAAATATGTGTAGCTGTAAGGACAAAAAACAATCAAATAGGCATTTAACGTCACAGGATTTTAAAAAACAAGAAAAAAGTAGAGCAGAAAACAAGAAATGACAACCTCAGCCATCAATTTATTCCTTTCAGTCAAGGCGAGTTGCATTTTCTCAATTTCTACATTTACCGATGTTAATAGTTCCTATAAACCAGACCACTCAAAATATTATTCTAAAAAATACAATTCACAAAAAGAGAAAGAAGTATGGTAAAAATACATTTCGTCAGGCTCAAAAAAATCAAAATGTGATTGTGACAAAATAAGAGACCTTGGTCCTGTAGGCAAACATATGAGGCTTCTAACAGCTCCAACTGCATTTAGTAAAGCTCACTATGAGCATAGTTATATTTGGTTTAAATTCAAAAGTGACCATTGTTTTGGTGGCATAACTCTCACCGAGGTCATGTCCTTCCATGAATGTTAAGCAACAAACACGATTACTTTTAGCGTTTTAAGGTAATAACATTCGATGTTCTTAAAACGCATTATCACACATTCTAAGGTAGCACAGAAAGATAAGCCACTGATAGATCTATCTTTGTAGCCAAAAGTTTTAATTCGTCGTATATATTATAGAATCAGGTCACTGCGATGACGTTATACCACGTGCCTCTTTATTACAAATATCCCTGTGCAGATCGGATAGTGGAAAACTGTGAGGAAGATCACTCAAGTTTTCTCGCAGTTTATCCAGTTCAGTAGCAAGTGTTAGAACTGAAGATAATAAAGAATCCATCAACGAGACATCTGCCTAAATATAATGGTTTAAAATAATAAACTAAGCAAGTATAGGATTCGACTAAAGCTCACTAGGATAGGAATTTTTTTAAGAACCATGGGTTCAGGTGACCGATAAAAGGAAGGTGGATAAAGCACTCGCTGTTGATCAATCCCTGAAGTATGCGCTATGCATTCGACTTCACTAAGCATCGTTTGGAGATGACTGAATGCATATCTGGCCTTTACAATGATTCGTAGTGGCCCACCGATGTACCCAGCCAATGCCGCTATCCTCCTAGATAAGTCTGGCACCGATTTGCCGACTCCGGAGAGATGGAAGGCTTGGTGAACCATCAATCCGGGATCGATCCCATGTAGACTTCAGAACGCCGCCGACCACTGCGCTACACGCGCCCAGGTGTCCGATACACAACAATGTGCGAATGTGGAGGGAGAGGTACCATTAGATCCACTGTTCTCTGCTAGTGGTTGTTTAATCCAAAAAGACAGGTATCAAAGCACTCAAATGGTGGACATTGAGGTGAAAAGAAAGGTTTTAAAGTTTCAACCGTCACGTAAACTGAACTGCCGTATAGGAAATTCACAGTATTCGCGCAGTTTGACTTGAATGAATAAAAGCTTGATTCGCTTGCCAAATGCCCCCCTTTTGAAATAACACATTCCTATGGGTGAAAATAATATGCAGAAATAAAAAACCTTGACTTCCAATAACTGCTTGTAAAATGAGATTCCTTTCGTGTGCGTCTCTCTCAGTTGCTGAACTTTCTCAGTCAGAGTTGCTTCTTCGTTCAGATAATCACTGATCTGTTTTCTGACAGATCTCACTTTTTCTTCCATAATCTTCCTAAAAAGTGCATCTTATCTATTAAATCAAATAGATTCTCTTATAGAAGAGCAACACTAGAAAATCGGAAGACATGAAGTGAAAAATCAATATTAAATAAGTAACGGATAAAGAGACATCATAATTATTTATTAGGTTGTTCAGAAATAAATGAGCGTTTTTAGCTGTATTATTTAAAATGTTATAATTTGCTTCAGACAATGCTGTACTGGTCAAAATAAAAGTGATTTGAATCTACACATTTTTGGTAACGAGAAATAAGTTTACTTCTTCTTTCCTCTGCCGAATTCTGGAAGCGATGAATTCCTTGAAGGCAATTTTTATGTCGCCATAGTTCGTGAAGCATTTCTCGCGCAGGAGGTTGACAACGTACTTGAGGAAGTGATAGTTGGGTAGGCAAGAGGCCTGGTGAGTATGGCGGATGAGGTAAAGTTTCATAGCCCAACTCGTTCAACTTCTGCAGCGCCAGTTCCGCAACGTGAAGTCGGGCTTTGTCGTGCAAAATGATTGGTACTTTTATGTTGACTAATGCCGGTGACTGTTGTTAGAGTTTACGGTGCATTTGTCCGGATTCAAGAAGCTGCAGTGAATGAACCTGGTTGCAGATCACAAACAATCACCATAACCTTTTTTGCGCTTTCGACTTTTGGAAGTGCTATGGAGTCTGATCGCAATCAAACCATTGTGCTGAACGTCGCCGATTGTCATACAGAATCCAATTCTCGTCGCATGTCACAGTTCGATGAAGAAAAGGGTCGTTTTTGTTACACAAAATAAGCAGACAACACTTCAAAACGGCAATTTTTTTTTTGAGCACCGTTTAATGCGTGCACCCAGTTGTCGACATTTTCTCTTTCCTATGCGATTCAAATGAATGGCAGTAGTTCACTAACACTAGTGCTTTTAATTCGACGTTGTCAAGTTCATTGGAGCATCTGCGGCCTTACCTTCGAGATCGAAAACACCAGTTTGAAATTTCTAGAACCTTGGAAGTGCTATGGAGTCTGATCGCAATCAAACCATTGTGCTGAACGTCGCCGATTGTCATACAGAATCCAATTCTCGTCGCATGTCACAGTTCGATGAAGAAAAGGGTCGTTTTTGTTACACAAAATAAGCAGACAACACTTCAAAACGGCAATTTTTTTTTTGAGCACCGTTTAATGCGTGCACCCAGTTGTCGACATTTTCTCTTTCCTATGCGATTCAAATGAATGGCAGTAGTTCACTAACACTAGTGCTTTTAATTCGACGTTGTCAAGTTCATTGGAGCATCTGTGGCCTTACCTTCGAGATCGAAAACACCAGATTGAAATTTCTAGAACAAATTTCGCACTGTTGATTCACCAACACAACACAAAGAAAAAAGTACAGCAGTGTCAGTCGAAGCTGCCGGCGCTAGCAAAAGCCTTTGCAAAGCCCACTGATGCTTGGCGACAAAACCAAGATGGTTGCACTCTAACACCCAGACGGAACAGCTACAAGTTCAGGAAAGGCAATGGAAAAATTATTTGCAATAGCTACCGGGATCTTCAACAGCCGCGTCCACCTTCCCTCATATGAAATAAAGGAGAATGCATATATCGCCCCAACGGTTCCTGCTAACCTAATTAGACATGTAATTTGGTCGGTGTAGAAAATCGAACAGGACCTAATCCGGAGAGGATATGACCAGAGCATCTGAATAACCTTCCGCCAGTTGTCATAAACACACTACCTCGCTTATTCACACGTTACCTGTCAGAATGCAACGTTGCTACTCAACGAAAGATCAGCAAGACCATGTTCCTGTTCAACAAAGGTTACTTCCACAATAACGGCAAATATTGCGCAGTCGAGTCAATCTAAATAGGATTGAAGGAACACTGGTTGAATGGCAGCCATGTGAGCAAACATGTTATCGAAAAACATTCAGTACTATGGACCACATTCACACGATAACAAGGCTCAATAAAGTACGAAGCGAGAGTACAGTCACAGTCCAGCATATAAAGATTCTTTGGGAACTATATACGAATTTCACAACTAAAACTTGACCATTTTATAACGACAATTAACAACAACATAAAAAGAAGAGTTAGGCGAGGCAATACCATCTCGTCAAAACTACTTAGAACCCCACTTGAGAACTTCATGCGAATATTGAGTGTTACAACATGGGAGTAAAAATCCACGGTCAGCAATCACACCATCATCGCTTTATTGATAATACTGTTCCCATAACAGAAAACAGAAGCCAGGTGGAGTGAATGCTAACTGACTTTGATGACTTTGTGGAAAGATTGGTCTTTGTGTAAATCACACAAAAATGATGCCCACGAAAAACAGATTTGTTTCTTATAACCATTCCACGCTCAACAGAATGAACATTTCCGAACGCCAGCTAGGTCTTTCTAGGTCAGAAAGTCAGCATAATCAACGACTTCGCTCCACGATGGAGCAGGAGGTATCGAGCGGCTTGGAGAGCCTTCAACAGCGTCGAGGATGCAGTGAGGAGAACAAGGAAAACCCGACTCCGTTCGCGCCTTTCGACTCCAAGATTCTTTTTTAAACTATCCACCAGAGACCTGGCTATGTAAGCAAGATGAAAGATAACCCAGCTTTATAAAACGTCCAGTCGAAAGGACGATGGTATAAATATCCCGTATTACGCAATTGACGAAAGGATCCGAAGCTTCAATCTACGTCAACCATTAAAAATCGAAGACGCCGTTCTTTTTCAAAGGTAACGTGTGCCAAACACGTAATGCGTATGAATGACAACAGATGGACAAGAGTCATTCGTAATTGGATTCCTCGTGATGTCAAAAGTGTTGCAGGAAGACCATTAATCCAACGGTCAGAGTTATTCATGGAAACTCTAGAAAAAAGATATCGTGATCAACTAGTCCCCAGAGCAAACAGAACCCACTGTGATATTCTTGGACGCTACAGAGAGAAATAGAAGTTTTACCGACGCCCGCTCGAGTCACTCGTTGACCAGCGGTACTTCAGGTAATACAAATGATCTCATTGAAATGAAGTCAAAGTGTTAAGTGCTCCGAGAATTAATGTCCAATTTCTAAATGAATTCTGAAAGTAGCATATCACAACTCAGAATTTTATTAATGGAAGTGAAAAACGTCAGAATCTATAATTTTGCCAAAGAGAAACAATTTTGTTTATATCAGTTGTAATAATGTCGACTTCAGGAAGCAATGAAACCACTGAAGGCAGTTTCGGCCTTAGCCTGGTTTTCGAGGCATTTCCCTTAAACCAAATTTTCGAGATGCCTGAACTAGCGATAAACAGTAGTTGGGACGTCTGGCAAGCATGATATATGAAGCAGAGTTTGGTATCCCATCAATTGACCGCATGTTACCGTTGAGAAAGACTGGTACCTTTCTGTTCAGCAATAATGGGCACATTCATTGAGGTTTCAGTATATTTTATCGAATTATAGAATGTACTTCTCCAGCATAATAGTTTCGCTCAGATTCAGAAAGCTATGCTGGATGAAACTAGCTGAAGACCATTAAATCGTCAGCTCGACCATCTTTAGATGCAATTCTGACTTTGTGAAGGGCTCCGGAAGTTAGCCGCCGTTGAACTGCTAAGCGTATTGTTGCTAGCTATCATTGAGGATCTACTACTCGTCACACGTCACAATACAGTTGGAAAACGGGTCGTTCTGTTTGCGCAGAATAAGCGCCAAGGATATCTCGGAACGACTATTTCTTCGATTGTCATTCGATTCGGGCGGCACGTGTCTGTCGAGCTTCTTCGACAACTCTTTTCAAGTTGCTTAGCTACTCCAAACCAATTGCGAGGATCAAAATGCCCGCGACAACCCCCATCTTCCAAATCTAATTGGCCATGACGAAATTCTCAAAACCAACGTTGAAATGTGCGTTCGTTAGCATTTCCTTGGCCTCATGCCTCATTAGTGTTCCGAGCAATTCACGCTGCATCCGTCTTGAAGTTTGAATTCATAAAAATAGATTTGTCGAAATTGCTGTTTTAAGATCTAAAATTCAAATCATTGAGATTATTAAAGTATACGAAGCAAAAGTGCATAAGAGGTTTTCAATGATATATAAGCTGTTTTAAGATCTAAAATTCAAATCATTGAGATTATTAAAGTATACGAAGCAAAAGTGCATAAGAGGTTTTCAATGATATATAACAGCACAGGACTCAAAAAAAGAAAAACCATAGCTAAAACACATTGAAAAAACTAAATTATAAATAGTACATTAATTTCCGAACAATTTAATAATATTGGAGCAATAAAACGAGCTTCTCGAATAAAAACATCCTTGTTTTACTATCAATAAATCACGTACAAGTACAACGATGTTTTCTTGGAAGCGCAAAGGCTATATGAGCGCATTTATCTGCATCACCTTCGACCCTGCTAATGATGACTCAACTAGAGCTGTTACCAATAAAGCCCCTATCATAGACTAGCAGGTACAGCAAGCTTCATCAATCTGAAGGATAGAAATGGCGTTGAAATTTTTGGGCAAAGCCTTTATTTCAGGATTGGAATCCCAAGAGCAATCTGGGAAGCTATGAACCAGACGTGCCGCCTACCTCAGATGACTGCAGGCTTTTCGATGGAATTCTGTGTAGGCTAGAGTGCACACAAACACAGAAAAGGACAAGGAATCGCCTAAGCGTGAATGTATCTACGCGCATATAAGAACTGGTGCAACTGGGAGAGTTCATTAACTGAATCCACTTGGTTTCTAGAACATCCATTTGGCAGCTTTTGGTCAGCTTTTATCCCATCTGTGTTAGTGTGAATTTATTCCAATCAATCTGCCTTGCAGTTTTTTTCTTACTACACGATCTTGCTTACCCTCTCAGTAACTAATCAGAGCCCTCCCAGTTACAAAGGTTAACAATTTTGACAAAACGGTCTTTAGAAGAGTTAGTTCTTTAAGCCACAAAGACGGTTTTTTTTTCTCAAAGCACAATGATATAACTTCCACGACCGACTTTCTATTAAACTCGACATTGATCAAGTAATGTGAATTACAATTACGATTCCATGTGAATTCTGTGCGGTTGGTCCCCACTAGACATACTCAGTGGAAGCTTCATAGAAAGTGGCTCTGAGGAAGGCGAAGTCCGCCGAAACGCCAGCTTATTTGTGAATAAAGAATAATAATAATAACACATTGCGTTTGCTCAACAAGAATACGAAGAATTACTTGCACAAAGATATCTTCATCGGTAAATGTGCCACAGATAAGAATGGTAATGACACTTCGTTTCACGAATGAGGAGATTAGCCCATAACGAAGCACTACCGTGTTTCATGGCTAGCCTAATCGAATAGTAGTAAGTTCTCGTCGGTTGCGGAAAATCCAGTTTTCGACTAGAGAAAGTTATTTTCCAATAATTGGAGTGACTTATGGATTTTTAACATGATATGAATGCTAAAGTATCGGCATTAGCAAAAATTTAGCAAACTCCTGCCAACGATTTACCGGCTCATCGTTGCTGGGAGGTATTCCTGAGTGTCGGGTCGGGCTGCGATGGAAAACGGAAGGATTCATCCCCACGGCAGGGTCTCCCAAGCTGGGAAGGAGGGCGGTGTTTCCATCAGGAAACCTAGCTAGGAGTAAACTAATGTCAGTATCCACCACCGTCCTGGTATCTAAGTCGCATGGTGGCAAATCTCTCTCTGATCCACAAGGGCTGCGACCGCCTGTGGTGGTGACGACCTGGGGCAGCTTTTGGCCAAGTTGATCTCGGAATTCCAGGGAACCACAATGGGTTAACCAGCAAATTTCCGAAAAGTGGTGATGATGCTGGGCGCGCACAACCAGTGGGGACGGGCCGTTCAAGTATCACGTATCATGTATGAAGGCTACTATTAACTGTGTATTACTATGGTTCGTATTACGCATTACAGCTTTTGCATTTTTTCATCTATTTTACAGTTTATGTCTAGTCTACTTCGGTATTTTTATATTCACACATCCCACGCAACAACCAACGTGGCTAAAATAAAACATCAGTTAATTGTTAACCGAAAAACCAAACGACGAAATTTTTCAGAAAAAAGGTCGTCTGGTAGAAGGAATGGATTTCCTGGTCTTATCCCTACTGTTTTGAACTGTTTTCGACTAGCTATCGAACGACAATACATAGTTCGGCAAAGAAAAGAAATCTGTCTAGTATCTAGAACCTGCTGAACTGGATATGGACACTGCAATGTCCGTAGGGTCGTTTAGTTCAAATCGCTATGGACATCATAGTGTATACAAGAGCCATTAAGGGTTAATTGGGAGCGTGTGACGCAGTGGTTGGAGGTGTTACTGCGGCACACACGTGGGATCGATCCCAGCGCCCATGGCCCACCAAGCCTTCCATCCCTCCGGGGTCGGCAAATTGGTACCAGACTTGTCTGGGAGGATAGCAGCACTGGCTCGATACATCGGTATGCCACCGCGAGTTACTGTAAAGGCCAGATATGCATTCAATCACCTCCAACGATACTTAATGAAGTCGAATGCTTGGCTCATCCCTCAGGGATTTATCAAAGCCGAAAGCTTCATCCTTTATCCTTTATGGGTTAATTGCCTTCCACATTATCAAAAGTAGCACAGAAACTAGTTAGTTACTAGTGAGGAGACTTGACGTCCTTTGAGTGTAGAGCGAAATGATACACGAGCAATGAGCATTGATTTCAACGTAGTCCGCAGTCGGCGGGGAAATTAGGTGTTGTTCCGTAAAGCAGTTGTTGAAAATTAGGCATTATTACGAATTTTTTAATCAGCTCTCGCAACCTGGAGACTCAGAAGGCAGGTTTGTGACTAGGCAATATGATACTCTTCAGAGAGATCCGCAGATTAGAAGATTATTCAATCAAAAACTAAATACGATTGACCTCTCAGCGTGGATAAACGTATTTCTCAACCTCTTACAAAAAGGAATAGTAGATTTTAGAGACAAAGTATCCTCCAAACCAAACGAAAGAGTAATCAGCGCTGTGTCATACATCGCATATCCTACTAAAGGGAAAAGCCCGTACCTCGCTTGTTTCGAAAACTCACTTGATACTAAAGAAAAAAGTCAAGATGTATCTACTAAAGATCACGTACTTGCACTGGTCCACAAACACTAAAGCATTAGCAAGTCGACGTTCCTTCTCCTCTGCTTCTTGTACTTGTCGCTCGAGTCGTTCAATATCATTAGGCATTGATAAACTCATGTCCAGCAGCTGAGATGTAAAATTTAAAGTGATTCTATGTAGGAAACTACGAATGATACCATACCTTTCCTGATAATTCGGCAGCTCCTCCCTTATTTGAAAAACGGCGTTCACATAATGGACAGCATGACCGCTTCATCACTTCCTCGCTCCACGACTCATATAGTAACTGCAAACAGTAGTACTGTGAAACTTAAGATACAACCCTTTTACAACGATTACATATACTTTTGTGAGTGAAGTAGGCTAAACTCAAATATTGATAAAGACGAATACAAAATTAGTTGTACAATACTCCAGTATTTTAGTGGTTGCACTAAAGATTATTAAAATAACCATACTTTGTACCAAACACGGTTCTGTACTAAACGAAACTAATTCATCAGATCATTGAATTAAATTTTAATAGGAAGCACACTTACAGCTTTCGTACTCAATGAAGCTAGCTCCTTACGAGATTTGGACAGTAGATGACGAGTTTCCGACAAATTGTCAACTACATCATGAGAAGAACAACTGCACAGCTGAAGGAAAACTACTATGGATTCCAAAAAAGCTTAAAAAATTGTTAAAATAACGTTATATCATTGAATTGTAACCTACGTCAGATATTTTCTCCTTCAGCTGTTCTACTTCGCTCAGTAGCTTTTGCTCTTCCACTTTTGACTGTTTGATAACTTGATGAGCTCGATCAAGATCTCTTTCATATCTTTTCAATTCACTTTCAGCTGCGACATTTGACTCTTCTACCGACTTCAGTTTTCCATTTACATCAGTACTGAAACATTTATTTGTTATTCATAAATCTAACAAAAAACCATTCAAGAATTCATTTCGCCGCATTTTTCTCATCCCAACAAATTTCGACACAGTTTCTTAAGAAACAACTGATCTATTAGTTCCAAAAAAAACTCAAGCAGGTAAGACACCACATTGTCGTTGGCGTTCCCAGATGGCGATGTATGACTAGATATGGACCAAAAGTGCCCACATTTCTAAGTAAGAAAAGAGAAATTATTGATAAAGTTTGTAAGTTTCCAAAGAAGACCTTGCCATTTAAATCGTCACTCAGCAATTTTCACAAAGTCGTCAAAGATATGTCTGCGATTGCACTAGTCTGAAGAAAAACACCTTTATCTGCTGGTTAAATCTGGCAGTTTACAGTTAATCGTTTGTTTCGTTTTGATCATACATAAGCAGTATTTGTCCAATACAACACTCCCATTACCGACAGGATAGCGCAGTGGCAGTGACGTCATTAATCACGTGGACGGAACAGATTCCGATTCGCCCCGAGCTCGCTAGGTCTCTCATACCTCCTGGACAGCGAAAGTGCTGCTAGACCTGTCCGGTAATAGTTCTATTCCCGCAAACCAAGTGGAGAAATCTAGCAGGGCTATAGAATTCCAAAAGAATCGACTCAGCCAGCATTCAACGATATTCATAACAATGACGAAAACATTACGAAAACCCCCAAAGCAGTAGTCGAAGAAACACATGAAAAGCTAGGAGAACTTCGCGTAGTACGGTGCGAGAAAACGAACAGAATGCAAGAAGTGGCAAGATCCTTCACAGTAGACGTGAAAAGGTTATGTAAAAAAAAAAAAAATCAAAAACGGTGAACGTTTATAGTTTTATGTAAATCCAGGTGCTCCAAATTGGAGAGCAGAAGTCGTGAGTCCATCTGCCAGATCGACTTCATCCTGAGTCTTAAGGAAACACAAAGTCGCCTCGGTTTCGTTTTTAACCTCTCTGCAATGTGTAAACATGTTCGTATCCTCGCAATAACGGGCTGATCACCTCTAGTGAGAGAGACTAGTTAGCGAACACGATTACCGCTCATTAATATCTTTTTCATACTTTATGCGTAATCGAGGGACTAAAAGAAAGCAGCATTAGATCTGTACTCATCGGAGTAGAAAACAACAAAAGTACCTCCATGGTCCGACAGCAACCTCTCCAAACGCCGATAGAAACGTTCCAGTATGTTTCTCCAAAAAGGTTTTTAAACGTAGCTCAATTTCGTCCTTTTCTGATTGCTTCCTCTCCATTTTAAGTTTAGCTTCTTCGAACTTTTCAGCGTTCAAACAGCGCTCTCGAAGAAGCTCAATCTAAAGTCAATCTGAACTAAGTAAAACAGCTTACAATCAACCCGACATTAAGCCTTGTGAATGGAACATGCCTCTTTTCGTAGACTTTCTCGTTGTGAATGCAGCAACTCAGTCTTCTTTTCATCTATTTGGGGCAATTTTGACAGCAACGACTCTATATTTTCAATTTTACTGGCGAGTTCGGTAAGACTGAAATAGTGATTAAGAGGATAGAATTTCGAATAAAGTTACACCATTTTGACCATACTCAGCCTGAGATGAAACAGCATCTTGGAGTTTTCTCTCTTCAGAGCCAATTTGGCGGTTTGCCTGTTCGATTGCGAAGGAAACGCTGTCCGCCTCACAAGTTAGTCTTGTAAACTCCATGTGTGCTGCATCCACCCGACTTTGTTCATTTTCCCGAACAGTTGTTGAGACCTTCTATAAAATACTGTTGAAAAATGTCAGCTTCAAAGAATTACTTACCTTATGTCGAATCTCATACGACCAATGGTTGTCCGATAATCTTACTTTGTTATATGGAAACTGCGTATACAATCGATACTATGCAAACGATACAGTGGTAGTGATTTGGATGTTATAAGTGATACATTATTTTGATGATGAAAACATAACAGTAGGACATTCTGTAAAGTTGTAAACAAGGACTAGAGTTCAGAGACATATTAAAGCAGGGACAAAAAACACCTATAAATACTGATTATAGAGGAATACAACCACAATGATGCTGAGATATCCACAAATCTTGGACCTAGGGCCAGATCAAACCATGATTACGCTTTGCGGAGGTCCGCGTAATACACGGTACTACACGAAAGGGTAAACGTGTTTTGATCTGGCTCAGAGTCCAAGTTTTGAGAAAATCTCAACATTGTAATGGCTGTATTTCACATTATACCCTACCGTTAAGAAATATAACAAGCAGAAAACAAAAGGTTAACAATATGATTGGTTAGAGTATTCAAAAAATAAACAACGCTTACATATGAGGTATGTAGAAGAAAAAAACCAATCTTAATACAAGAATACTTCAGCTGTACACACCTTTTGAGCTAAACATCGAGAAAAAAGTACAGCAAATTCTATCTAACAATGAAACTTACTCTCAAGTCTTCCATTTCTTTCTCTTCAGAGGAAATTCTATTCCGAAGTTCATCAACATAATTTGGGCCATGAAAACCGTACGCGGAAACCAATTCATTCCCAATCTTGTTAACTTCATTCTGGAGATCATTGCAAACCTGACCAAGAACGATCGAATGACCAACAAAGACCGTTTCAAATTTCCATCGTCATGTGAGATGTATTATTTGACGACGAAAATAAAGATGTTAGTAAACACTAACCATTTCCATACCCATGACTTTCCGAATTTCACATTCTGCCTCTTGCCTCTCCTTTTTCACTAAAATTATGTCTCTCGAAATACTCTCAATCTTCTTCTTCAAATGGTCCCGTTTCGATTCCAGCTCATGAAGTTCGCTGGAAGAGTCGATCTAAATGGAACATCATCAAAATAATTATATTGAAAAAAAACAAGCACTCATACTCAATGTTAATATAATCCCACCATCTTAAATTACGAAGTCACAGAAACAACCTCTGAAAAAGCAGCAGTAAGACATATTCACACCGATTTTTGAGAATTTCCGTTACTACACTTGCCACCACTTGAGTAGGGCTTGATTTTATGGCCTACTAGTCCTCGGCTTCAATAAATATCAAACGACGGACAATAGTAAGATTTATTAAAGCAAAAACAGGCCATAGTACGGTTCTCACAACGGGTAAACACCCACCTAAACATCTTTTTTTTTGTGTGCAACGACGTCCTCCTAGTGTGATAAGAGAAAAAAATTTAAAAAAAACAAAGAATAAGAATTTAACAAAGACAGGATTTTGCATTAAGCATTATCACTGTCCTCCCAACGGTTTACCTCATCATGAATAGGAAGTGTTCCTGGATGTCGGACTGTGATATACAGAGAGGGATCCATCCCCTGGGAAGCTCTCCCAAGCTGAGAAGGAGTCCGGCGTTTCCTTCAGGAAGCCTAGCTAAGAGTAAACCAATACCAGGATCCATCAGCGTCCTGGTATCAAACTATTCGCATGGTAGCGAAACTCCCTCTGATCCACAAGTCCACAAGGACGACGACTTCCTGCCGTGGTGACGACCTGAGTCTGACTTTAGCTATACTGGTCTTGGGACTCCAGGGAACCACAAAAGCTAAACCAGAAAAACTTTAAAAAATGGAAAATTTGCTGGGGTCCACACAACCAGTGGGCATGGGCCAACCACGTAACCAAGTAAGCATTACCGCTGTAAAGCACATTGTGTTAGAAATATATCGCTAAGAAGAGATACAGTATTGAATCCATA
The DNA here is from genome assembly GCA_009735665.1 of Angiostrongylus cantonensis. NCBI lineage: Eukaryota > Metazoa > Nematoda > Chromadorea > Rhabditida > Metastrongylidae > Angiostrongylus > Angiostrongylus cantonensis. The sequence goes on from MQTX01000040.1 coordinate 2,996,647, forward strand.
ATGCTTTCATATAGTACATAAACGACTAAAAAATCCACCAGCCTCAAGAATCTCTGCCCTTAAATCATCTTCAGAACCAGGATAAGGAGCCACAGTGATACATGCAAGTTGCTCACTAAGCATGCGCAGCTCGGCTCGCTTGACTTCTTAAAAGATTGAGCCCTTTCGAAGGATATATTGCACGAATAAAAATCATGGAAACGGTTATTCGGTCCAGGAGTAATAGAAATGAGGCGCAAACCTGCTTTACGTTCCAAATTCTCGAGCTTTAGAATATGTTCGTTGGAATCAGCAATTAGTTCAGCACACGATCTCAGGATCAAGTCTAACGAACGAATTTTCTCTTTCGAATCCTTTCGCAGGCTTTCACACGACTCCCGTTGATGCACATACTTAAATTATTTAAGCAGTACTACATAAATTGAAAGAGGGAAATGCATTCCCGACCTTTGCCTTAGACTTGAGCACCATTTCTTTACATGCCTGTTTTTCCATTATAGTCTTCAACTGTTCTTCCTAAACGCACCTGTGATCGAGTACGAAATGTAATAATATAAGAAAATAAACAAAAAATAGAATATATAGTGTATGAACCAACACAATCTCTCTTCATTTTTTTCATAATTTCCAGCGCTTTGACGAATCTAGTTAGTTGGAAGATACGATCGAACCTTAGTTTCAACTCTTTCGGTTCACTGAGAGGCCTGCAGACATCATTATGAAAAGCAAGACTTCCTACAAACATCTTAGTAAGAATAAGTACAAACCAATCTGACTCTTCCTGGTGACAAAAAATAACATTGTCCAGTATTGGAGCTGGAACCCCCAGAAGATGCACAATCTGAGATGAATGGATTTGAATGGAATGATTAAAAAAGGAGCAGTGTGACATAAGAAATGGTAGTAATCGATAAAAAGCGAGACATACTTCTTTCTGGAAATCAGCTACCTTCGATGAAAGGCTGCTAACATGACCATCGCTGCTAGTTATTTGTATGTTGAACTCATCAGATTTACATTGCAGTTTACCAACCTGTAAATGTTCGGATATGATCTAATTATAGATTTAAAGAAAGAACAAACAACATAACGTAGAACTTATAGTGACACTGCAGTAGATAAAAAAGAATAAAGCTCTCGGCGCCGATCAATCCCTGAGGCATTAGCAATGCATCCGACTTCATTAAGCATCGTTGGGAATGATGGAATGCATATTTAGCCTTCATAATGAGTCGCAGTGGTCTAGCGATGTGTTGAGCCAGCGCTGCTATCCTCCCAGGCAAGTCTGGTACAAATTTGCCGACCCCGGAGGGCAGCAAGGCTTGATGGCCTGGTACAAGGGGATCGACCACATGTGTATTTCAGGGCGCTTCTGATCACTGCGCTGCATGCGCCTTCTGCAATAGATAGTAGGCAAAATATTGGCTTGCACACAGAATTTAACATGGTATCTTTTGCTGTAGTGTTCTAACAAACAAAAAAAGTCTTGCGTACCTTGGACATCGTGGCGTTTACTCGCTTTGTTGCGACACATAGCCGTCCTTTGCAATCACTAAACTGCAGCTTTACCAAGCCATCAACTCGAGGTTTTAGAGAAACCTGAAAAGCAATCAACGGATAATGACGACAACAGAACAAATATGTAGGACTAAAGCACTAACCTCGGCCTTGAAACTAGAAAAAGCACAACTTTAAGCTATAACGTTTTTGGTAGGGGAACAGTAAATACCCTACAAAAGAAGAATGTGACACGATAAGAAAAAGATAAGATGCTAAAGATTTCGAGTTATGTAGGATAGATAGCGAACCATAGAAATTTACTAGCAGTTATGTACTAGAAACCTCGAACTAATAACGCTAGAGTATAGAAACAAATACGTACAAATCTACAAGCCACAGGCAAAAAAATGAGGCTTAAAGTCTACCAATAACTCTTAAGGAATCGCTTTTAAGAACTGCTGCGTAAACATAAACCTAAGCAAATATGGAACAAAAATTTCGGCAGAAACATAACAGTATTGAACATGAAGGAGATAACAGTACTAAAAGAAAATATTGCTACCAGAAAAGGGCATCTGACCTCTAAACTGTGCACGAACGACGCCAATTTTCCAGATGGAAGTGCACCGGTAGTGATATAGTTCAGTGCTTCAATGAGGGTCTACATGAAAAGAAACAGATTTGCACAAAGGATACGAACTCGAAAACTCACGACATACAGTTTTGCCACTTCCATTTGGACCACTGATAATGGTGAGAGGATCGAGAAATCTGATCACTTGTGTCTCCTCTTCAGAACATCCGACACTACGCACGCCTCGTACCATCAGCTACAGAAAACGAGACTAATGCCCGCACATCAGCTTATTTGTTAAATGTATCCATATTTCTCAGCCAGATTAGAACCTGTAGCTCTTAGTACACAAAACTCATTCAGTAGAAGACAAAATCGTGAAACATATAAAAGAGGCCGTCGTTTGATGGCAAACTTACTTGGGTAACTGGATGGCACGTCTTCACTGAATGCCTGGATCCCAGCATAATCTCTATTTTTTCGGAGTTTTGCGGGTATAGCCATTCTGGTTCCCTAGAGTACCGAAGTTAGGCAGGCCAAAGTCTGCATCAAGTCGTCACCACCACGGGCAATCGCCGCCCCTCGGGAACAAAGGGAGATTTGCCACCATACGACTAGTTTGATATCAGTACCATGCCAGATCCTAGTATTGGCTTACTCTTAGTTGGTTGGAAACGCCGGGCTCCTTCTCAGCTTGGGAGACCTTGCTGGGTGGTGAATCTCCCTGCTGTGCATCACAGCCCCACACCCAATGACACCTCGGAGCCACCATGAGGCACTAAACCGTTGGACGAGATGGCGAACCTAACACCCGTAAACCCGAAGAAAGACTACCAACCGGATCACACTATGGATGACATCTGACAAGAGAAAAAAGAGCAAATATAAAACTCCTCGTAGTGATCATCCAAATTGATCTTAACTTTGGGGTGGAAATTCATTAAAATTAGGAAGTCGGTATACGTTAAACCCACTTTGCTATAGAAAGATTTAAGAAGAGCACAGCAAAAAAAGAAAAAGAAAAACTAGGTCTAGTAAGAAAAAGAGAAAATCAGGAGCCTATAATATTCAGTATTCCATAGGTGAAAAATATAATACTCACTTTAGCCCTTTTCTATCAATCAAATTCCACAGCTCACCTGATGAAGCAACACCATCTATCCACGCTTCGAAACAATTAACAACCTTAGGAAGAAGAAGGATATAGATCCACATCAGCATTTAAATCTCCCTCTTATTATGAGCTATTCCGTAATTACGTCCAATTCGCCACAATTCACGTCGTTCCTGCAAAGGACATACGATTGCTAGTCTATTAGACGTATTGAAAGTTAAAGAAATGCACTTTAACGCTTACCTTCCCTTGCTTTAAAATCCTGTTCTTGAAAATCCAGTATCACCTGTGTCACCTCTCATGCGAGTGATCGTCGAGTGGCTCGAGCTGGCGCCAATAAACCTTTCATTTTTCCCTGTCGCGTGCAAGAGTAGGTTCAAGAGATGGGTTCTGCTCGGTCTACAGACTCTTCGAGCATCATATGTTTCTTCTAGGGTTTTTGTGAAAAAAAAACTCTGAACATAAAGTTGGCAGTCCTCCTGCTGTGTGTTTGACCTCTCGAGGAATGTAGTCACTAACGGCTCTTGTCCATGTGATCTTCGACGTACTCGCTGACGTAATTCAGAGCTTTGGATCCGTTCCTTGACTTTTGTGCAACGGGGCACTCCTCACATCGTTTTTTCGACGGCTGAGTGAGTGAATCCTCCTTCCTGATTGCATAGCGACCAGGTTTCTAGCGCATACGTTAGAGCAGGAAGAATCATGGAGTCAAGAAGATGAGCACGGAGTCGAGTGTTTTTTGAACCCTTCACTACATCTCCAATGCTCTTGAAAACTTCCCAAGCCGGTCGTTCCCTCCTGCTCAACTCTGGAGCTAAATCGTTCATCACGTTGTCTTACCGACCTAGGCAGACGTAGCTGGAGCTTTCAGAGGTGTTTAGTCCGATGAGCGTGAATAAGGCATACATTACCAGCCCGTTCCTCATGAACATCGTTCCTCTGAGATTTAGTCGAAAACCAATCTTTCCACAAGCGTTACCGAAGTCGGAAAGGATCTCCTTTCCGCCTAACTAATGTTTGCTGTTATGAGAACGATGTCATTAGCAAATCGAAGATGGTGTAATTGACGACCGTAGATCTTCACTTTCTTATTTTTACGTCGTTATTAATATCGTTGTAGAATGGTGGTCTTTTAAGAATTAACTGAGACACAGGCGAAAAGAAGGACCCGCGTGATGTGGTGGTGAACGCGATGGTTCCCTGAGAGGGCAATAGGGCGTTCGTTCTCCATTTCAGACACTTACTGTCCGGAGTTTTGCAACTATCTCAGCTTCATTGTGATGATATTTTGGTTGTGAAATCATTATGTCGCTCACGAAGATTCTTCATGTACTATGGAGGGAAGCCCTCGCTCTCCAAAAGTTCCATGACTGCTTCTCTTGCAACTGACTCAAAAGTATTAATACTATTACTGCAACGTATTAACACTTTGAAACCGGCTTTCCTTGAACCGACTTGGATTCGAGGAGACGGACCGCTGAGGAAGACCTGACTCGACACGAAGGCTAAGCCGCCACATCGAGACGAATAACAGGCGTGGACCATCGACTCGGGTCATCGGCTCTGATGAAGACGAAGACGTCGAAACGTTAGCCGGTAATAAATATTTTTATCAACCTCGTGTAAGCTCATCAAAGAAGGAATACATATTGACTCAAAAGGTTTGTTTAAATCGACAAAGGTGAGGCAGACCACCTCCTGTGTGGAATTTTTGGGCAACGGGAGATATCAGTTAAGCGAAGCCTTCGATTTACTATGATGTAATCTATTTCGTTGTGGTGTTTTCAATGAGGAGACTCCCACGTTCAGCGTTCCGTTCGAGAAATTTCTGAGATTGTGAGTTACCATGAATGGCGTTGGTCGTTATGACCAGCTCAGGTGGCTGTTGACGTTTCTCGTCCATTCTAATCCACATCTCATCCGTAATCGTCCGATTCCAGTCGTTAGTTGTTCGAATGAATTGATGTTCATGGTCAAACTCGTGTTGACGAGTATTGACTGACGTCCTCTCGTTCGAGTCAGTCTGATGACGTCGTACTTTAGTTGTCTATCTTGCACCATCAGATACTCAATGAGGGGTTCGGTGGCCTCGGATGCAAGTGAATTTGATTTGTAGGCACAGATTACAAGCGCCATCTTAGTGTGTGGAGGGTGGGAAGGGAGGAAATGAACCAGGATGTTTTTGCTACTTGGCTTTCGGTACCGCTTTGTCATGTAACCGCTACTTGATAAGTTGATTTGAACGTTAAGAAATGGAAGCCAGGTTTCTTTCGGTTTTTCCCGGGTGAATCTAATATACTCAGACTGCTCATTCAATAATTCAAACCATTTGTCCATCTCCTTCTGAGTACAGGAGATGACAAAACAATCATCTATATATCGGCAGTAGAGTAGCGGCTAGAGGTCGATAATCGGCGCTTTTATTCTAGGTATGAACGCAACGGCGAGAGTTGGTGCCAACCGCTGCCTCATTGCCAGCCCTCTCATTTGCTAGCGGAAACCAAGTAACAAAAACATCCTGGTTCATTTCCTCCCTTCCGACCCTCCACACACAACGATGCGGCTTGTGAGAAACATGTTTCGAACACCTCTGTGTGCACAAGTAGGGGAACTAAAGGAAGATTGGGGCAACTTGGCTCTGCAAATATCCATCTCCAATGGCTACGAAATAGTTACCGCACGAGATAAGTTTAGAAGGAGAGCGACGCGCCGAAACGAAATACTTGGCCAAAAGAAAGTCCCGTTTATGCTGCCCTTTATTAGCGATAAAGTAAGCACATCTATAAAACGATGCCTAAAAGGGCAGGTCTACAGGAATCGGTAGCGTTTATCGAAATACCACCTGATCCTCTACGTCGTCAATTTGTTCGTAACCGCTTGTATGACCGTCTATGTGAAAGAACAAATTGCGTAATTTGCCCTTGCGGCAGGGACGATGATTGCATGAGTTCAGGTACGATATACCTGATCTCTTGCAAGGATTGCGGAGATGAATATATTGGCGAAACGGGCAGACCTTTGTGTATCCGTATAAAAAAAAACACCTAGATGGGAAACTCGCTAGGATCTAGCCACGCCTCTTAGCACGGCCATTTGCCTTCTGGCGACACGTGGACATCGCCGTCGTTCTTCATCGCCTTTCTCTATCTTAATTTCTTTCTTTCGCAACGGATTCCGCTTGATTAGGTGGGAATATTGTTAAATAAAGACTCATGCTCTTGCTTCACTAATCTCGGCTTGTTGTAGCCCTGCATCTCTTGGCTATGTATCACGTAATCAACGTGTACCTATGTCTCATCTTTCTGGAACACGATTTACATAATATTACACCTTCTTGAGCCATGTTAAACCTTAATAACGCCGCTACAAGCCACGATGTTTGCTCATCATTCAATCGTCTTGACTATAATCTATTTTACAAGTCGCATCTAATGCTCGTATATCCAATGCATCATTACTCGTGCTTGGCCACGGTAACTCTTCGAACAACTATAACAAATGTATTAACCCCTTATTCTCATACTGTTAAACTGAGCAATTGTATTCATTCATAATTTTATCACTGCACTTCCTTGTAACGTCAGCTATATTAGATTACTCTTTCTTAAGTTTTATGAGGGATTAATCTCCTAAGCACTCACTTCAGCACCGTATAATCTTCACACATTTTTCGTTTCTCTTATAGCATGGTAATTGTCTCTCGTTTAACCTTTTTATATAAACCACCTTACTTGCAATTCATTGCACATACATTTCTAGTCTAATTGCGTTATCGTTTAAATACTATGTATATAAACGGTTTATTTGTCCAAGTTTGAGGTGTCCAGCATTGTGTCTGCAGCTATTCCGACCGAATCTTCTTAACTACTTGGTATTCATATATCAGTGAGCCCTTCTAACAAAAGCCCGTGCTGTATAGAGAGGTCCCACCGGGAGAGGAAGCTCTATTTAAGTGGTCCTCCACCATGGTGAATTCGACTCTCTGAGACCCACATCTCGAGGGTGAACGGCTGTGAGAAATCGACTCGGATCACAATTTCGTTGAAGAAGGCGAAGGAACCGGAAATATTAATCGAATGAAACATTTGAACAATCTCATATTAGCCAATAGTCCAAGAAAATTGTGGAATTCACTTTGAAGAAAGATCGACATGGAAATATCGGTCTAAAGAATGTGAGTAGCAACTTATTCCTATGTCACTGCTTATGAATTTTGTACTTTCTTTGGAATTAAACAATGTTATTATTTGACTCCCATCTTCTCCAATAAACAAAGCTTCCCAAGATCGAATTTCTGTTAAACTCAGCATTGGATTATAAATCTGTCGTACTCTTTTTTCCAGCAATCCCGGGGTTGTTATTTAGCACAGAGTTTATTTTTTTAAACATAGCTAGAATTTTAGCCTTATCTCTTTTATGATGGAGTGTTAATAAACAGCTTCCTATTCAACAATCATGTAGTTCTTTTTACCTTCCATGCTGTCAAAGTGTACGCCAATAGAATATTTTTATTGGCAGCTTATAAATGGCAGGATTCTGATGTGAAAGGCAACTGTAGATATGCGAAATATGTTCGACGTCGCTTTCGAAAGTAGCTTGAGTAAATGCAGAGACACAAGATGACGCAAAGCTTAAGGGGGTTTACACTACAGATTTCATTTTGGATCTCAGCAGAAAATACTTATTTGATAGTAAAAGCGATGTCGCCAATAACGGAGATAAACGATACCACTTTTGATATTACATTTCCACTAAATAGATATCACTTCAAAGTTAGCGATTTCAACTCCTTGCGCGTTGTAAAGTCTGGTGACCACATTACCATTCGTACCCCACGTGCTGTCTCCATCAAACTCGAAACGATGGTGGTGTCCGTGTCTCTCATGAACATAGCCACGAGCCGAAACCTAAACCGACGAAATCTCCACTTGTAGGTTAACCGAGCATTTTAATGTTAAGAGATTCAAATGTTTAAATGGTGGAGCTATCATAATTGCAAGAGAAAGAAGGAACCCATTTATAAGGCTCACGCGGTGGAAAACTGAGGATCTGGTAGGCGAGTTAACAACCTGATTTCTTGTTAGTACTAGAAAAATAAGGAACTGAGACTCGTTCCAACCAATTTTGCACAAAGCACGACGTATACGTAACACCGAGAAATGGAATCATCACATCAGGAGCCATGGAACTGAGTTAAACATAAATAACAAAGGATAAAGCTTTTGGCGTTAATCAGTCTTTGAAGGATCCGCCATACATTCGGCTTCATGTTAGGGATGACTTGAATGCACATATGACCTATTCAATGACTTGCAGTGGACTACCGATGTACCAAGTTAGTACAGCTATCACCCAGATGTGAGGCCGAGAGGTCAGATCAAACAAACGACCGTGTATTGCACGACATTTCTAGCCATTGCGTTGCACGCCACCCTGGATCAAAGATATTTTTATTAATTAGAAACTATGGACCCAGGCTATAGTTTCAATGTTTTTTGGCTACTTGAGAGCCTCCTCGTTCCAAAATTACGCATTGGTATACTATAATGATGAACTGGGAACTTCCTGACACGGGTTCCTTTGCACTTCACGGTTTAAAAAAAATTGCGGAATTAACGCAAATGTGACTACTTTTAAGGCTCGCGTGAGTGTTTCCTGATAAAGATGAACTATTCAGGCGTTCAAATAGGTAAATTTAGAAAGACAATGGATGTATAAAATACCTGAACCGTTTGTCCTGGGAACAAAACGAAAAGGGCAGGGAATGTGAAAGATCGTTCCTGCCCACCGACTATCCTGCTGAGTCGATAGCCGCTCATGCGCTGCTGTAAAACGATAGCTTCGCTTCATCGTGAATATCAGAACCACAAGTCCTGCTAGGTTTTCTCAGTTTCCTACTAGGTTCCGAGCAAATGTGGTCTTTCATGTTTAGATCAAGATCAGTTTATGTACCTAACTTTAGCATTACGTAGAAATAATCCTGTGAAAACTAAGCAGCTTCTGTTTACTCATACTTTTGACATTCAAGCTTTTCTTTATCTATTTTTGATTAGAGAAATCTGTAAACAAAGGATTTCTAGTGAGACCACATGGCGTGTCATCACAACGTGGCCAAGAGGTATAACGCAGATGAGGACGGACCATATACCTGCCATTCTGAATTCAGGCAATGCATCTTTCGGCTTTATTGTGCCAGAATCACATCCCCTTCGCACACGCAGAACCACGTCAGTGATGAGCAGATGCGCAGATCTGTCTGTCTCCATGGATTGTATTCTGTACATCGGCTTAACCAAAAATTAGGATTGAAGTCACTCGGAACGATACTAGAAACGGTCGCAGGTTTTTTTTCTAACGAAGACCGCGTTTACACCGCCAGAGCTCTGTAATCTAACCGTGAGCATACTAAACCCTTATAGAAGAACTAGCAAATCATTGAGACGTTACTCGATAAGAGAGGTAAAAATAAGTCTCATTATTTTCTCTCTGAAAGGATGCCTTGCAAGGTAGGGAAATGTACGGAAAGCCCACATTCTTGGTTCTATCCCAGGCTGACGAAATTTAGAAAAACAATGGTGAGTAAATAATGCGTAAGTATTGCTGTGCTTATCACACAAGCCGCCAACATTTGGTTCCTCGTTTGAGCACCTAATGATGTAAGCAAAGAAGATCGGACTTAATGTTGTCATCTGGCAAGCATAGTGTCTTCATTCACCCAAAGGATGCTCTCCGTGTTGTACTAGATGCCACTAAGCCCCCAAGAAATTAGCAACCGTCACTCTGTTGTTCAATATGTCAGCCATCTGTTGTCTACAGCCTCTCTGTGCGTGCCTTCCTCAACAGTAATGAGGAAAGATTTGACTCGACGAAAGACGAATTTCACCAACCAGAATTTTGTGAATGGTCCTGGAGATGGAGCACATCAGCACAAGACTAACTTTCATTTGAGTATCTCCGAATCTCAAGTATCCCAAAAGTATGTGAGACAAAGGTCTTAATACCAAATATCTGAGAAAGATCATCAAATGTTTTAAGACGAGAGTGGTAATAGAACCATGAGCAATCATTGCACCTCTATAAAAAAAAAGGATAAAGCTCTCGGCGTTGAACAATCTCTGAACGTTGCGCCATGCATTCGACTTCATTAAGCATCGCTTGGAGATGACTGAATGCATATCTCACCTTTACAACTATAAACGGTGGCCTATCAATGTATCAAGCCATCAAGCCAGTGTTGCTATCCTCCCAGACTAGTCTGGTACCAATTTGTCGACCCCAGAGAGACGGAAAACTTGGTGGGCCGTGGGTGCGGTGATAGATTCCTCGTGTGTGATGCAGGGCGTCCCCGACCACTGCACCACACGCGAGCACACCTCTATAAAATGTGCAACAAGCCATTATAAAAATTATATTCCATTCACAAGCGAAATTTCGCCTATAATTACCAATGGCGACACTAAATGAGATATCCGACAAAAGGTTTCCGTGCCATCAAATCTATTAAACACCACACGTCAGAACACTATGCGAAAACTTGAGTATACCATCAATGTTCATCGCGGTAGGGAACCCAACATTTTGAACGACTCAGTCTCAGAGGTTGGTAACAGGGAACGGAATTCTCGAGGAAAATCGATAATTACCGACAATGCAGTGAAGATAATTCTTTGTTTCCTTGATGAACACACATAAGGTTTTAGCACATTACAATATCCGACGTTTGGTCAGATTTCGCCTGCTTTAGAGCCTTATAGGGTCAAAATGATTGAATCTGGTCATCCAAACTCTTCCGTAATCAAGATAACAGGGAACTATCAACCGCGCACTTATCACAGAGATTCTTTTTAAAAAAGACGTCCGAGACATATGGTCATTACGTAGGCTAGAAGTCAGGGTTTTCGAACTCGTAAAAACCGTGGTCCCGCACAACGCAAGCGGAAAGGGAATTTGTACTCATGATCTACGTGGGCGATTGATGACAAGAACAAAAATATTACTAAAAATGTAATGTAACCTAAATTTAGTTAGGCTTCAAATGCGAAGCATGTCAGCGACAAGAGCTATATAGCATATAGCAAGCACAGAATATCAAGCATACAATAGCAAGGTCACTAATGTGGTTACCAATGGATCCTCATAAGGACGATGGAATAAATGTTGTTCCGTTCTCACGTACCTCATGTGGGCTAAACTCAGCAGGTTCACGACATGTAGGAAGCACGAGGGAAAACTTTCTCAACGTTAGCACGAATGCAATGGATTCGACTCGGTGCAACTACAAAGACTCCTATCGCAGAACACAGCTACTGTAGACATACGACTCAAAGGATTGTGGCGCTTGAAATCTGAGGTCGACAAAACGTTAGCCACAATAAAGAGCTTGGTAATAACCTTGTATAACCTCATGAATGTAACAAGTGATTAGCAAGAAGTGCAGAGACATAGATATAAAAAAGGATAAAGCTCCCGATGTCGACTAATCCATGAACGATGCGCCATGTATTCGACTTTATTAAGCATCGTTAAAGACGACTGAATCCATATCTGGCCTAAACAATGATAGCATTTTGCCAACTTCGAAGACGTGAAAGGCTTGTTGAGCCTGGAAAGCGAGACTCAACCAAGGACAATGTGTGTTTTACAAAAGACCTCTCACCAATGCGCTACATGTGCGCCTCTTGCAGAAACATCACAACGGTAAAGTAAAACAACAAAACTTTTCATACAAAAAAACGAGCGAAAAACGCTAAAATTCAGTTCAGCAATCCATCCTACATTTGACTGCCGCATCTACTTGACGCATAATACTTCTCCAAACTCGCTAGGAATTGATATCAACTCTTTTCGACCCATTTATTCTGCATTTGAATGGAAATCCACTAACATTAGGGCGCAAAACATTAACAGTGTCCTTTTAGGAATAAATAGTCGAAAGTTTCTTTCTTGAATATGTTATGCCTAATAAAGCTTTAATAAGGGATAAAGCTCTCGTCGTTCATCAATCGATGAGGGATTCGCCATGCATTCCACTTCACTAAGCATCGTAAGAGGTGATTGAATGCATATCTGGTCTTTATAATGAATGACTCGCGGTGGCCTACCAATGTATCGAGCCAGTGCTGCTATCCTCCCAGACTAGTCACGTACCAATTTGTCGACCCCGGAGGGACGGAAGGCTTGGTGGGCCGAGGGCGCGGGGATCGATTCCGCGTGTGTGTTGCAGGGCACCTCCGAGCACTGCGCTACACGCACCACTGTTATGCTTAGGATATCTTTCAATTAGATAAAAGAACACGGGTAGCCGTAAAGGCGGCTTGATATTAAGGATATAAAAAAGCTACATAGCTCCAGTTGTCCTCTAAGAGAGGCTTATTGATTTAATAATACTTGTCGCAAAATAAACGTTGCTATATTCTTTTTAAATAAAAAACGGTCAATATTTCTAAGTTATTCGCCAACCTCAGTGTTGCCTGCATTCTCAACAATTACATGCTTGCCCTCTTCATCACAATCCCTAATACGAATGTCGCCCTAAACAAAACGATAGTAGGCTGGAAACGTCCCAGAGGCCACTTTCTTTAATATATCATTGTTCAGTAATGAATGATCTATTACACTTTTGAAAATTTGAGCTTTCATAAAACAGTAAGCTTAGGAACAAACATAAAAAATGAAAAATGAAAAATAAAAAGGTAATAAGGTAAGAACTAAATCGATCAGTCAAAAGTCACAAACCACAAATGTTCGATGCTTTGTGACTTGTTCCATTGATTCCTGGACTTTGGCGATTTCTTTATGACCCCATCTAAAAAAAAGGCTTCATTACTTCAACACTGAAGCACTGAAACATGTTAGCACCGAAATTTTCGCTGTATGCGTTCATAAGCATGGCAATAGTCAATGCCATGCATAGATATTGACATAATCCCGATAACCATCAATAATCGTGTTGTTTGCATTAGATTAGCTCTTGTTATCGCAAAAGTGGATAACTTCAAATGTTCAATTAATTAAATGAAACTGACAATGAAATTAGTAACGACATTATAAATCCACATGAGAAATGGATGTCAATTATTAAAATGTTACATGTAAGCGAATCATCCAAACGTTTTACTGCCTCATCGGGCCTGGAAGGTTTTCCTGGGCATCGGAGTCTGATGTACAGCGACGGGATTCATTACATTACCCTAACAGGGTCTCCTAAACCCAATACCAGGAAACACCACTGTCCTGGTATTTAATCTCATGGTGGAAAATCTCACTCACATCCACAAGAGCTGCGACTTCGTCTAGTGATTATGCTGGGGTCCACACAGCCAGTGAGAATGGGCCATTCGAGTATCCAAGTATCCTAGTACTTGCAAGTGAATCAATAAGCTATGGGCAAATTTTGATAACAGTACAACTTGTGAACTCCACGAAGCTTAAAGTCATACTCAAGGTTAAAAGGACTACCTCCTCTCTTCACATTCGATCATTTTTCTGTAGATCTCGAGTTCCAATAGAGTCACTTCCGCCATCGAACCTTGTTCAACCAGCTGAATAATAGTAATTCGACATAAGCCAAAAAACACTTGTGTAATAGAAGTAACCTTTATATACAATAAAAGTAAAAGTATCTATATATGTAGCTTCCAGAAAGAGTGGTAATTTTTGATACACAACTATTTTGGACATTGAATACTTGAAAGACTTCTTGAATAGACTTCACCCTATCGGATCAAGCTCCTTTACATAACACCTTTGTAAAATGTTTCTAACAAATGTGATAACAAACAAAATTTCTTAAAATCTTAGCGCAACCGTGGCAGATGGAAACATCAAATTAACGGGCTATTTGGGGGATATATCCATTTTACTAAGCGAAATCCCACTTTCTAAATAGTTGCGCTGTTTGAAGCACAAACCTCGACGGAAGAACGTGAAAAACTTCTTTAGTGTTCTGAAAATCGGAGGCTGATCTTAGGAAGACGAAAAAAAGCTTCTGCACAAAGGACTGGGGATTTTAAAGACTTTTAACTAAATGAACTTCACTACGAGTTGTGATATTTTTGCCTATGGTTGAATTCAACGCGCACTGTCGCGAATCTTCTAATCAAAACATCCATCAATGCCAGCCATTCTGTACCAAAAATCTGGTCACTTTTTGGCTTCACATAAAGAATAAAGGATAAAGATCTAGGCATTGATCAATTCCTCAGGGAGGCGTCATGCATTCCACTTCATTAAGCGTCGTTTCGAGGTGATTGAATGAATATCTGCTCTTTACAATGACTCGCGGTGGCCTACCGATGTATCTACCCAGTGCCGCTATCCTCCCAGACTAGTCTGGTACCACTTGCCTACCCTGGAAGGATGGAAGGCTTGGTGAGCCATGGGCGCTGGGATCGATTTCCACAAGTGTGTTGTAGGGCGCTCCGACCACTGCTCCACTCGCGCCCTTTTAATTCACTCATGCATTAATAGCTTCACATAGTAACATTTAACTAGTCAGTGGTTAAGAATAAAGTCTTGCAGCGAACCGACGATTGGAAAAACGCGGTGTGTGTGTGTGGTGTGCGTGTGGTGTGCGTGTGGTGTGCGTGTGGTGTGCGTGTGGTGTGCGTGTGGTGTGCGTGTGGTGTGCGTGTGGTGTGCGTGTGGTGTGCGTGTGGTGTGCGTGTGGTGTGCGTGTGGTGTGCGTGTGGTGTGCGTGTGGTGTGCGTGTGGTGTGCGTGTGGTGTGCGTGTGGTGTGCGTGTGGTGTGCGTGTGGTGTGCGTGTGGTGTGCGTGTGGTGTGCGTGTGGTGTGCGTGTGGTGTGCGTGTGGTGTGCGTGTGGTGTGCGTGTGGTGTGCGTGTGGTGTGCGTGTGGTGTGCGTGTGGTGTGCGTGTGGTGTGCGTGTGGTGTGCGTGTGGTGTGCGTGTGGTGTGCGTGTGGTGTGCGTGTGGTGTGCGTGTGGTGTGCGTGTGGTGTGCGTGTGGTGTGCGTGTGGTGTGCGTGTGGTGTGCGTGTGGTGTGCGTGTGGTGTGCGTGTGGTGTGCGTGTGGTGTGCGTGTGGTGTGCGTGTGGTGTGCGTGTGGTGTGCGTGTGGTGTGCGTGTGGTGTGCGTGTGGTGTGCGTGTGGTGTGCGTGTGGTGTGCGTGTGGTGTGCGTGTGGTGTGCGTGTGGTGTGCGTGTGGTGTGCGTGTGGTGTGCGTGTGGTGTGCGTGTGGTGTGCGTGTGGTGTGCGTGTGGTGTGCGTGTGGTGTGCGTGTGGTGTGCGTGTGGTGTGCGTGTGGTGTGCGTGTGGTGTGCGTGTGGTGTGCGTGTGGTGTGCGTGTGGTGTGCGTGTGGTGTGCGTGTGGTGTGCGTGTGGTGTGCGTGTGGTGTGCGTGTGGTGTGCGTGTGGTGTGCGTGTGGTGTGCGTGTGGTGTGCGTGTGGTGTGCGTGTGGTGTGCGTGTGGTGTGCGTGTGGTGTGCGTGTGGTGTGCGTGTGGTGTGCGTGTGGTGTGCGTGTGGTGTGCGTGTGGTGTGCGTGTGGTGTGCGTGTGGTGTGCGTGTGGTGTGCGTGTGGTGTGCGTGTGGTGTGCGTGTGGTGTGCGTGTGGTGTGCGTGTGGTGTGCGTGTGGTGTGCGTGTGGTGTGCGTGTGGTGTGCGTGTGGTGTGCGTGTGGTGTGCGTGTGGTGTGCGTGTGGTGTGCGTGTGGTGTGCGTGTGGTGTGCGTGTGGTGTGCGTGTGGTGTGCGTGTGGTGTGCGTGTGGTGTGCGTGTGGTGTGCGTGTGGTGTGCGTGTGGTGTGCGTGTGGTGTGCGTGTGGTGTGCGTGTGGTGTGCGTGTGGTGTGCGTGTGGTGTGCGTGTGGTGTGCGTGTGGTGTGCGTGTGGTGTGCGTGTGGTGTGCGTGTGGTGTGCGTGTGGTGTGCGTGTGGTGTGCGTGTGGTGTGCGTGTGGTGTGCGTGTGGTGTGCGTGTGGTGTGCGTGTGGTGTGCGTGTGGTGTGCGTGTGGTGTGCGTGTGGTGTGCGTGTGGTGTGCGTGTGGTGTGCGTGTGGTGTGCGTGTGGTGTGCGTGTGGTGTGCGTGTGGTGTGCGTGTGGTGTGCGTGTGGTGTGCGTGTGGTGTGCGTGTGGTGTGCGTGTGGTGTGCGTGTGGTGTGCGTGTGGTGTGCGTGTGGTGTGCGTGTGGTGTGCGTGTGGTGTGCGTGTGGTGTGCGTGTGGTGTGCGTGTGGTGTGCGTGTGGTGTGCGTGTGGTGTGCGTGTGGTGTGCGTGTGGTGTGCGTGTGGTGTGCGTGTGGTGTGCGTGTGGTGTGCGTGTGGTGTGCGTGTGGTGTGCGTGTGGTGTGCGTGTGGTGTGCGTGTGGTGTGCGTGTGGTGTGCGTGTGGTGTGCGTGTGGTGTGCGTGTGGTGTGCGTGTGGTGTGCGTGTGGTGTGCGTGTGGTGTGCGTGTGGTGTGCGTGTGGTGTGCGTGTGGTGTGCGTGTGGTGTGCGTGTGGTGTGCGTGTGGTGTGCGTGTGGTGTGCGTGTGGTGTGCGTGTGGTGTGCGTGTGGTGTGTGTGTCTGTGTGGTGTGTGTGATGTGTGTGTGTGGTGTGTGTGTGGTGTGTGTGTGTGTGTGTGTGGTGTTCCTACCCCTCTGTAGTGCTTCGGACAGTACTCTTACAAAACAGCTACGAATCGCTATAATTGTCAAAAGTACCAGTTTACTATAAGCGACGGTCTATTTGCTAGAAACTGTGAACTATTTTATAACTCACCAAACGCTGATACATATTGAAAACCTCTCTGTATTCATCATCACAGCGTCGTTTCTCAGCTTCATAACGCTCTTCGTCGTCTCTTATCTACAATCAAATCATGTATAACAGTGGGAAAACAAATAATTGTTTTTTGTCATCATCGTGTTAGCCTACTAGACCAAGAGGGTACTAAAATAATATTGACGAAAGAAAACTTCTTATCGCCTATACGGCTAATCCGCCCTTTAATCCTAGTGTTGTACCTGATGTTGTAGTTGTCTGTATTCATTCTCTAGCATTTGATTCTGTTCTTCTAGAGGAAGGAACCTTGATCGCAAATCACCCAATAAGTGCTCCATTTTAGCGATTTGCTCCAATCGAAGCTTATTTTCATCAGCACTCATCGCTTCCACAATTTTACGGATCTCACCAACCTAAACGGTCACATTTCATAGGAATATTTCAATAGAAAACACTTCAGTATTCAAAGTACCTTCTGATGATAGTAACCAGTTACTGTTTTGTGGACTAGATTGTGAGATTGTTCGTATTCGTCCTTAATGTCCCTGAACATCCGTGATTTTGGTTCCAAGTAAAAATTAACGTTCATTGTTAAATTGATTGAACGACGGAAACGAAAATCTGTAGACGACGTCGAAGCACCAGAAACACTAAAGCTAAAGCTCTTGGCGTTGATCACTCCCTAAGGGATGCGCCATGCATTCGACTTCATTAATTATCGTTGGAGGTGATTGAATGCATATCATATGCATATGCATAATGAATGCTGGCATTTACAATGACTCGCGGTGGCCTGCCGATGTATCGAGCCAGTGCTGCTATTCTCCCAGACAAGTCTGGTACCAATTTGCTGACCCCGAAGGGATGGAAGGCTTGGTGGGCCATGGGCGCATGGATCGATTCCACGTGCGTGTCGAAGTGGCGCCTCCAACCACTGCGCCACACGCATCCACCAGAAACACTATCGATGGGAATTGGAATTGAAAAAATAGACAGCACACAATAGGGTTTAGAAGCGATTTCTTAAATGTACAAGTTGGACACTTTTATCCGAAAAGAATATTACTGTGTGTTTGAAAAGCGTTAAATTAAAAGACTTCATGCTTATCTCAAAAGTTTCAACTAAGTTCTAACAGACATTCAACTGGCATTGATTGTTGCACTTCTATAACAAAATCCAAGTAGGCCTGTAATTCTCAGGACCGACTCTCCAGTAACTTCTGTATTGTTCAATAATTTCATTCTTTCTTGATGAGCAGACACGAGAGCATTAGAACAGTATTTGCGTTCTATACAACGCAGAACTGCATAATTTTGCCTAACGGTAGAGATGATGGTTGTATGAGTTCAGGTGCGGTGTACCTGGTATCTTACAAAGCGAACACGGACTAATAGATTGGCGAAACGTGTAGGCCGATCTCCATTGTATAAAATAACACCCACTTGACTAGCCTGAAGCTAAACCAGGTACCAGCTAAACCAACAGTTACGCATACAACACAGAGACATAATGGAGATTTTGAACTCAAAGTCGCTATCCTCGCACAGAAATCGAAAACTTCAGCGCGTAAAATCCTAGAGAGATTTTGGAGAAATTCCATGAATTCAAAATTAACCGGCGGGAAGAATGTCATGTGGTCATGCGTGACCTCATTCCATTCCTTATGATTTCTTGACCTGAGAGGGACCCATTTCTCATCCATGTAAACTTTGTGTGACTGATCTGCATCAATAATTTGTACACTCATAGAAAACACTGAGTGTTTAAAAGGAGTTGTTTATCAGATGAGTTTAGATTTTTGGTTTTTCTTTTGCAGCTATGTAAGTTGAATCAGTAGATTGCACTCCCTTCCCAATGGTCTGCCGCCTCATCGTGATTAAGAGGTGTTCCTGGATGTCGGACTGCGATGTACAGCGGGGAGACTCGTCGTCCAGCTGGTTTTCCCAAGCTGAGAAAGACACCGGCGTTTCCGTTAGGAAGCCCAGCTAAGAGTAAGCCAATACCAGGATCCACCATCGTCTTGGTATCAAAGTCGCATGGTGGAAAATCTCCCTCTGATCCACAAGGGCTGCGACTGTCTGTGGTATTAAAGACCTGGGGCAGACTTTGGCCAGGCTGTTTTCAGGATTCCAAGGAACTACAACTGCTTAACCAGCAATTCTCTGAAAAATGGTGATTATGTTGGGGCCAGCACAACTAGTGAGGAGAGGCCGTTCAAGTGTCAAGTAAGTATCAAGATTGCACTTCACGTTATGAGAAAGCAACAATCCACCATAAAATCATGATACAGCTCTTGATGAAAACCTCTTAATATTCGTTTCACAACCTCATGTCGCTCCGCTCATCAAGAACACATAAAATTAAGAAAACCTGTGCCATAACAACCTGAACGAACCGTATGGCACGAGCAATGTCGCTCTCAAAAAATTTTTTGGCATCGAATGACGATTCAGCTAGAAGACTTTCGATCTCTAGAATCTCCTTCTGCTGCACTCTAAAAAAAAACATCACTAGCTATACGAATGGTTTTAAATACGATTAAAAAAGAAATAGAACACGCGTTGTTCTGCAAAAGAATTGCAAGCAACAGGGTTCTAAAAAACACTGACGCATCAAGTACGAAGCATGGCGGGAGTATCAGTGTGATTAGCTCACCTCATCAAGAAATCTTTCTCAGCAAGTAGTCGTTCTTCTCTTGCTCGATATTCAGCCAGCTCCAGGCGTATGCGATCAACTTCCTATACAGCAAGACTTTAGTACTACTAAGAGATTTGTTTACTAGTCATTAGTCATTTACTTGACAGAAACACTAGTGGTTTATTGTAATTTCCGAAAATTACCAATGAAACTTGGTCTATCATAGTTTTTCTACTTTTTGATATTTTTGCTTTGTTTTTCTGTTTCGCTCTTTTTCATAGGAATTTCAGATCAAACCCAGAAGCAGAGATACAGTGGTTAGAGGTGCCTTGCAATAAATATGGGTTCGATCCCGTGCTCCAAGGTCACCAAGCGTTCCTACACTCAGGGATCGGCAAATTGGTACCAGACCTGTCTGGAAGGGTAGTAGCACTGACTCAATAGATCAGTAGGCCACCGTGAGTTATTGTATAGGCCAGAGATGCACTCAGTCAGCTCTAACGATACTTGATGAAGAGTGATCCATGGTGCATCGCTCAGGGATTTATCAGTGCAGAGAGCTCCACCTTTCACCCCATCTCGTCTACAAGGTATAAAGCCATGACTTGTTTCCTTATCCTGTCCCTCGTTGCCGCGGAACTCTTCCATGTGAGGGATCACATACCTCCTAATCGCTATTCTGTGTGAAATATAACATCTGGGCGAAAGTGGGTTAAAAAATTTATCAAACGGATCATATATTTGCTCCAGACACTTTTGGATTATGAGAATTGGCTACTGTGTCCCGAATTAAGTAACATTAGTTCATGGTCATGTGTGCTATGCAATAGTTTATTTGTATGTATGCGAATTATATTCCACATCCCGATTGGTCTAGCAGGCTATAATCATGTTGCTGTGAAATATCGTGAAATATCAAGGAAACGATTTTTCTGAAGTCTTTTTGATCTCACGCACCTGCCAAATCCTTTCGTACTCCATGTACAGGTTGGCATTCTGAGCTCTAAGCTCGGCGCGTTCATCGGCAAGTCGACCATTTCTGAGATTATACAGACAATTATTTAATTGAGTCTTACATGATTTATAGATTAGGTTTCAAAATACGAGTAAAATAAAATACATTAGTGTAAAAAGCACAGGAGAAAAGGCGAAACACTCATGCAATAAACCCGATTAACCTCCTGGATCTTCCATACTTTACATGACAGCAGCAAGTTGAAAACCACATCTGGTCATGAATAAATTCCGCAGCCAGTTTCCAGATATTACTATTTTAAAGACTTTAGTCTTTACTTTTATTTCCATTTTCCGAAAAGAGGACCACCCACTCCCTCATCTGAACCTCGAGATCGGCCTCAGCTTTTGAGATTTGAGAGCGAAGTTCCGCACACCTTGCACGATCTGCTTGCTCAGCTTGACGAATAAACTCTATTCTGAAATGGAGCACAATATTCGAGGTTATACTGCGTTCCTTCACTCTAATATATTCATTTATCACTGATACTATAACAAGAGGTTTATAAGAATCTTATTCGGTGATAGAGTGCAGTTCTCAACACTAGTGAATTCGACTTGATCCGACTACGAAGACCGACAACACAAGGACGAACGGCTTTGGACGATCGGCTCGACTCATTCTGGCTCCGAAGAATGCGATGGACCCGAAACATAAGGCGAATAACACTTATTACCAGCCTCATGTTAACTTATTAATGCAAAATAGTATCCATTATTTTATCATACCGAGGTTAAATTAAAGTCTATACACAAAAATAATTAGTTTACGTAGCACATGAAGAACGGGCGCGTGTGGCACAATGGTCGGAGGCTCCCTGCAACACACACATGAGATCGGCCCACTTTCTCCCTCATGGTTCGGCAAACTGGCACCAAGCTTGTCTCGGAGGATAGCAGTACTGGCTCGATACAGTGGCAGGCCACCGCGAGTCATCATTGTAAAGGCCAAATATGTATTCAATCACCTCCTGCGATACTTAGTGAAATCGAATGCATGGCGCATCCCTCAGGGAATGATCAACGCCGAGTGCTTTATCCCCGTTTTTTAGCTAATATATGCGGAAGTGAAACAAGGGCTTTAGTACCCAGGATCGACTTTCTATTAACCTCGGCATTGGATTATGAATTCGTCGTTCGACCCGAGATCACACGTGATCTCGCCCCTTACCTTCGCATCGATCCTTGACGGGGGTGATGCAGTCGTCAGCCATATGCGACTCTGAGCGGCTGTTCTTCCTCAGTGGAAGGCAGGTGAAAAAAGCGGTGGGTTTTTTCGAGAAGCCGTAGATCTTGTAATTATCGCTCAGAGTTTCATCTTTCTGTTTGTGCTGTTGAAGTGTTTCACCTAGTAAGTTGCGTATTGGTGTACCCTTCCAGGCTCTGAAGAGAGCGATTCTGCCGAAACGTCAGCTACGATTGTGTTGTATGTGTGTTAGTACATGGAAGTAAACGTATGCTGTTTAACAACCTCGCGATTACTGAGAGAGAAAACGACGAATGCAAAGGCTTTTTTTGAGTGGATCGAAAACATTTGCAGTCAGATCTTGAGAGAAGTTATACCTTATGTGTACACAAAGCAATTCACCCGTTTAGAAAAAATCTAATATTTTGTAAGTCGAAGAATCAACTAATAATGGCTTTTATCTACATGCCTCGCTACTCTTCGTCTGTTCCACATATCTCCATAGTTAGATCGTCTGCGCAATAAAATGATGAAATATTATTTCTTTTGCAAAGCTCCGAATCACAGGCGTCTGCGATGGGGAACAAAGCGCTATTAGCCTTTCTAGTGCTAACACGTTCATCACTACACTATGCGGGTCCTTCGTTTTCGCTTGCCTCTCAGCTAGTTTTCTATCGATCAGCGCCATCAGTGATCACCCGTTAGCGGGATTAATCTGGGAAACCCACATCAGCATTGAACCCAATTAAGCTGAGGTTGTAGTTTAAAATCACAACGTTTCACTTTTTATTTGCCATCTACTACTTTTTAACGGCAAGGTATTGTGAGAAATATAACTACAACAATGCTGAGATATTTCCAAAACCACGGACCGTACGTCTCTACGGTAAGGGACAAACACGCTGTTACCCTTTCCGGGGGCTAACTGTGTGGTGGTGATTGCGTTAGCCGCTGAAAAGGTCCTATTCTTTCCCCACCGCAGACACCTGCAGTCCGCAGTTTTGCAGACAACTCAGCATGGTTGGGGTTGTACTACTTTTTTTTTATAGAACTCGTCTTCCACATCTACTGTGCGGTTCCCAACACTTGCACTCGATTCATTTCTTGGCACACATCGTCAACGAAGGTCTTCCAACTTCCTACGTGTCGCTTCGGCTGCTGTATGACGTTTTTCCTTGTCGCTGATTGCACGCCAAGTCGATTCTCTCTGGAGTGCTGAGAGAGCCGGCCTAGATTTTCCCCACTTGGAATCCAGAGAGTGTTTTTCCCGGATAGGTCCAGCACCAATTTGCCGACGCCGGAGGGATGAGAAGCTTGCTGAACCTGAGATGGGATGGAGTCAATTCGGCCAAAAACCTGCAATAAGATGAGAGGGAAGCAAATGGGAGGCGGTTAGGAGTCGCCTCCAACAAATAAGCTCCATGTGCACTTTGGGAGACCCTGGCAAGTTACCCGTGTGTATACCCAGCTCCCACGTTTTTTTATACCCCCAGAACCCAGCAAGCTACACGTGGGCATCAAAAAAAAAAACTAAAAACAGTGAAAGAAACGGGTCGCATTCACCTGATTGCGAAAGAGCCCCAATTTCGCAGCGTTGCATAGGATGAGTACGGAGAAGCTGCTAAAATCTCAGGGCTAATGGAAGATGTCTGGATTGCAAAGAACTAAGGTGACGATCTGAACCTACAATGCACGTACACTTCCATCTGAGGCCTCGATAGAAGACTTGCCCATACAAGCAAGAAGGATAAGGTACGACGTCATCGGCCTGGCCAAGACGAGACGACGACCCATTCGCCCATGAACATTAAAAAGATGTGGATCAATTCCTGCTTTGACAATCTTTGTCGTTTACGCGCCGACATCAAACTATGACGAAAAAGAAGTCGAAGCGTTCTACACGGATTTGGAGAAGTTCTACATAGAAGACCATACATTCTTCAAGGTCTTCATTGAAGATTTCAGCCCCAAGATTGGACCAAGAATAACATCTGAAGAACGTCATACTGGGACCCACGGATTAGAATGGAACGAACAGGATGGGCGGCTGTACGATTTTATCATGGCGACCATGACCATCCATGGTAACTTGCAATTACAGAAACCCCACTCGCTTGACGTAGGAATCTCCCAATGGAGAGTACCACACCGAAATAGACCATATCATAGTAAATACAAGGATTTGCCTAACCGATGTCGCTACTGTCCGGAAATTCTATAAATCAAACTACCGTCTCCTTCGCGCAAGATTCTGTTTCTCGCGGAGAGGAGGAAAAGCCGCTAAATTCAAAAACCGTAGTTCTAGAACCACCACAAACTGGGACTTATTAAACTCATTAGTCGGCTGTTGGGAAGATGCCCTTGTCGATAACATCGACGAGGAATACGATCGGCTCCTCATTCAACATCCTCATGTTAGCGCTATAACTAACCGAGAGAACTGAGAGATAACTGACAGATCGAAAGCCACCAAGAGACTTCTCTCTCCAGAAACACACGAGCGGATACGCCGCCAGCGTGGAATCGCACGAGCTGTAGACTACCGCGAACTAATGTCCGAACTTGCAATGCAATGCAGACAGGCGATAAAAGAAGATCTTAAAGTTAGAAGAGCAGCAGTAATGGTCGAAACTGCAGAGGCTGGAAAAAGCATTCGCAAAGCCCACCGAAGCTTTGCCAATTACAAGACCAAGATGATTGCACTCCGACACCCAGACAGAACAATAACAGCGTCCAGAAAGGCAATGAAGAAAATCATCCACGAATCCCTCAGATCTCTTCGATAGGCACGTCCACCTCCCGTCGTATGAAATAGAAGATGGATATGTCGTTCCACCAGTTCTCACTTCCGAAATCCAAAATGCCATTTCGTTGGTGAAAAATCGAACAGTATCAAGTTCCGACAGATCAGAGCATCTGAAGAACTTTCCGCCAGTCTTCGTTAACACACTGGCTCGGCTCTCACACGTTACCTATCTGATTGCAAGGCCCCTACTCAGTGGATGACCAGCAAAACCGTGTTGTTGTTCAAGAAGGGCGACCAACACGATATTGGCAACTACCGCCGAATCTGCTTGTTGTTTGTCGTCTACAAACTTTTCACTCGAGTCATCCGAAACAGGATTGACAGAACACTGGACGAAGGACATTCATGCGAGCAAGTTGGGTTTCGAAAAGGATTTAGTACGATGGACCACATTCACACCATAACAAGGCCCAATGAAGTATCGTGAGAGTACAAAAGACCGCTCTGTCTCATTTTCATCGATTTACAGAAGGCCTTTGATTCAATTGAGATAGAAGCAGTCTTGGAAGCCTTTGGTAGTCAAGGAATCCCTACTCAGTGTGTAAAGATTCTTCGTGAGTTTTACAAAAATTTCACAACCAAAATTTCACCATTCTATAACGATATTAGCATCGACGTCAAAAGAGGGATTAGATAAGACCATCTCGCCAAAATTATTTACCGCCACCCTCCAGAACGTCATGCGAACACTGGAATGGTATAATAAGGGAGTGAAAATCAATGGTCGGCAGTTAACTCCATCTTCGCTTCGCTGACAACATCGTTCTTATAACACCAAACATTAGCCAAGCGGAACGTATGCTTGCCGACTTTGAAAAAGCTTGTGGAAATATTGGCCTTCTACTAAATCCCACAAAAACGATGTTCATGAGGAACAGATTGGTATCGTATGTCATATTCGCGCTGAACGGAACGAATATCTCCGAATGCTCCAGTTAAATCTATCTTAGTCGAGAAATCGACATGTTGAACGGCTTAGCTTCAGAGTTGAGCAGAAGGAAACGAGCGGCTTGGGAAGCTTTCAAGAGCATTGAGGATTTACTGAGAGAACAAAGAACACCCGACTCCGTAATCACCTTTTCGACTCAATGGAACTTCCTGCCTTAACGCATGCGTGGAAAACTTGGTGGCTGCGTAAGCAGGATGAAAGATCTCTCGACGTTATCGAACGGGCAGTCGAATGGACGATGCTAGGAGTATCCCGTTTTCCACAAGTAAGGGATGGGATTCGAAGCTCCGACCTGTGTCAACGATCAAAAGTCAAAGAAGCCGTTCTGTACGCTAGACAGCCGAAGATAAGGTGGGCCGGACACGTAATGCATATGAATGACAACCGATAGGCAAGAGCGGTTAGTGATTGGATTCCTCGGGATGTCAAACATACTGTGGGAAGACCACCGACCCTATGGTTAAAGTTCTTTACGAAGAGCCTGAAAGAAAGATATGATGGTAGACGAGTCCCTAGAGCGAGCAGAACCCACTGGGATACTCTTGCACGCAACAGGGAAAAATGGAAGATTTACCGGCGCCCGCTCGAGTCACTCGACGATAAAAAGTAGTACAGGTGACAGGATAGGGGGAAAAAGTACCCAGACGTGCATAGCGCAGTGATTAATGATGCCACGCAACACATATGTCCTCCATTGCGCTCTGATCGGAAAGTTAACATTAAAATCATTCATTCGGATAGAAAATAGAAATCCTAATCAGTCACTTCAAAAGGATCCGAAAACTCGTGTATAAGCCAATTTTTTTTTATTCGCCTCTAATGATGCGTAAAGAAACCGAATACATGGTTCATTCGTAAAGACTTGATCAAAGTCGGACTTTTTATGCTTGTCTTTATAGAAAGCATATTCTGTTTCAAACAATTTGAATACCTTCTATGGTAAAGAGTGATGCTATCGTTTATGCGTTTGGCGCGAATCGTGTTCTCAGCGTTTTGCATCAGAGCCATAATCGAGTCGTCTCGTGCCATCACCAAAGCCTTTGAGTAGTTTGCCTAAACTAAGAGTGTTTCGAGCTGATATCCGCTTAATGTACCTTCGTATTGTTCGCCTGACCTTTACTGTTTACGTTTCAAGGAATTTCTCATTGAATAATGACCAGCATTTCATACTTCCTAGAGAATTACCAAAGGAAAGTTGTTCTCTACAGTGTTTACACCACAATGCCTTATTATACGTTATATTTCGACCTTTTCAGAGCCGCTGTTGTTAATTATGAATGTGCTCGATGTCTCTACTATGCGTTCACTGGCCGGTACACATTGAGTTCAACAGATACCACATACACTTACGTCGTTGCGAATGTGTTAGTGAAACGGATAGGAAAAATTCTAAGAGTAATTTTTACTATTTTCTTTTACAACGCAAGGATATTTCGTAGGGTGCTTGATGAGGCTTTCATGATGGGAGACATCAGTTTCAAGCGAGAAAGAATTTGCTGTCCAGGTTTCTGTTTGTGAAGAACAATATATGATTTCTTTTTATCATCATTTTTAAAAGGTGCGGTATTTGTCGAGTCCTGCAGGAAAAGTGTTTTTGTTGTTGTTTTTTGGGTTACTATCGTGGTAGCAGCACCAATCGTGCAGTCAACAGTGTCTAGGACGACACTCCAACTCCATCCATTAGCACCAGCAACTCTGACGTAACTGTCAAAGTCCTTTCATAATTTTTAATTATTTTCATTCTATTTGAGTTATCTTCACATCTATTGTACGAATCTCAGCACTTCTCACATTCGATTCGTTTCCTCGCATCCATTGTCCACGAAGATCTTCCAACTATTACGTGCGGCTTCGGTTGCTGCTTGAAGATTTTCATTTTATTTTGAATGCTGGTCGAATCGACTCTTCCTAGGGTCCTGAGATAGCCGAGCTGAAGCGTTTCCAGTTGAACTGCAGAGAGTGGTGTTTTTTCCCAGACAAGTTCGACCCCGGATGGATGAAAAGCTTGGTTGGCCCGAAGCGGAATCGAACTAGCACTATTCTCGCTATAATGGACATCACTACCACTATGCACTCCAGCCCTTTATATAAATGAAGCATTATATAATAACTTATTTAGTAACTACGAGCTTGTAGGAGACGTTTTTTAGTCATAATACTCACACCATTTGTTATCTAGAAGCTATGTAGACAATAAAAAGTCTGAGAATATTGTAAACTCTTTTTTGTTCACGGCACCTTCAGTTTTTTTTGCTTTAGCAAAGCTATTTCGCAAACTATTCACCTTGAATTCAGTGTTTTGAACACCCCAAGATTCATGTAGATGACGAAGTTCGTCCACCATTTCAACATTTTCACGTTCCAGTTGTTTCACCAGAGCAATATAGCGCTCTAAGCGAGAGTTCAGATCCTGAAATTAGTGTATCGTTGTCGGCTGAACGGAATCGCTTTCTCAATATCCGAACGATTTGTTAGAAGTCACTTTCACTAAAATTTAATGGAGAACCTGAAATTCGGCTTTTTCATGCGGATAGAACGCGTTGGCTTCTCCGAATCTACTACGACCGGAAGCTACTTCGACTGAAATCTTTCAAAATTAACAAGTACTAAAACGACTTTTCTACACAATTTACAACTAGGAGTAAGATATTAATCCTATTTAAATCAGTAGATTAGTATCAAAACCTATGCTACTACACTCTCGATCGAGTAGTGCTTAGTGTTCAGCTTTAAAGGGCAACGGAACCAAGGAATTGTCCTAATTCCAGTCTATGCTTTCTTCCTACTCGAAAATTCTCCCAGTTTCAATTTTATCTGATCTTTGATTACATATGATCGTTCCAAAATTTAGAAAAGAATGTGGAAAGAAAAAAATAGAGAATCGCTTACCTTCCATGACTGATGTCGTTGGTTTCCGCACTAGTTCGTCTTATCAGCGCACGTTGCTTTATCTAGGAAGCGCCATAAGTACGAGGAGAATAATAGCGTGGGCGGTGAGACGAAAATTCCTTGTTCAGATATGATTTTAAAGGTGTACACATGAAAGTAAATAACTAGATACGTAAATAGACATACAAATAGATATCACTTGTATAATCATGTCAACAAATAGCACCTAAAGCTAATTTTTTGGAAATCGATCATGATTTCTTGATTACTACGGTATTTGTGGATTTGAGAAAGAACTGTGCAGATTTATAGAACAGACTTCGATCTGTCGATATGATCTCATATGTGACTGTCATATAACATTCTTCCAAATTTAAACATGTTTATAAGTAGAATCCTCAAGAAATTCAGGAAAGAAGTTTAAGCTTTTAATATTTCGGACGCAAGATCACCAACTGCAGATGTGAGGGATACACTAGGACAAGTGCGATATCCTATTAGACATAAAATTGACGTAGCTCAAATGCTTTCGCTTTAGAAATAAGACCTTTGGAGCTGTGAAGTGGATGACATATGCGTCATAGGCACCAAAAAATTAAAAAGTCATGTCGGTAGAATAAGATGACTTCCGCATGAAATCAAAGATTCCACTGATTCTTACGCCATCTAATAAAATCTCTTCTGATCTAAGACACGATGGTCCAAACATGGAAGCAGCAGCTCATCTCGCACAAGATCCATTGTAAACAATGCGGAGACGTTGGGCTTTGAAATCGTAATTGATCAGAATTAGTTCTGTATGGAGTGGGAAAGCGCTTGAAAGAGATATATAAAGTATACATATCGATTTCCGTGCTGAGTAATACACGCTACACAACAACACAATTTATTGCTTTGTCATCTCAGAAAGAAATACACTGAGTTTGATATTTCTAGTTGAAGGTCAAGTACAAAGTGAAATAAATGTTACCAATTTTTACTTTCACTAACGAAAACTTCATTAGAATTAATCACTAAAAAACCTCACCAATACTTATAGAATTACCCTTGTTAATTTACTGCCGTCTAATGATGCCATTTGAAGTTGAAACAACTGAATGGACTCCACAATGTTGGTCGCCAATTCAATCACAAATCTTTGTGTAAATAAAAAATTGGTTCCAGGCATATGCTGGATTTTAGCAAGCAGAAAGTCATCGAAAACCGGCAAAAAATTCAAAAAATCATTGAAAAACACCATCCATACAGTTTGAAACTGTTGTACATCAGTGTTCTTCACTTTATCTCTCTCTATCGACTGAAAAACGGGACGGGGGACCGAACTGAGGACGTGCTAATTAGGCGCAAACACTATCGTTCAAGTGCCAGATAGCCATTGTGATAAACACCTTATCACTCGGTTATCGCACTATTCGAAGTTTACCAGATGGAAAGTTGACCACAATGACAGACCTGAGTGATAGGCTAAACTTCATTGTTTCGTATGTTTCAGATAAATCAGTTACCAGTTAATCAATTTCAGACAGATTGATGGAGGATTGCTTGATTGAAGATGGATGATGATGAGGTGGAACGACGAAGCAGCGACTGTGACTGCCACGAAAACTTTTCCATTTTACTAAGATGAGGGGCGTGTAGCTCAGTGGTTGGAGGTGCTTTGTAATTCATCTCTGGTCAGTGGTTCAATCACGCATCCCGGGCTTATCAAACCTTCCAACCCTCCGGGAATCACAAAATGGTACCAGACCTGTTTGGGAGGATAGCAGAACGAGTTCGATACATCGGCAGATCAACGTAAAATAGGGCCGTAATAAAGGATAAAGCTCTCGGAGTTGATCTATCCCTGATGGATGCGCCATGCATTCGACTTCATTAAGTATCGTTGGAGGTGATTGAATGCATATCTGGCCTTTCCAATGACTAGCGGTGGCCTGCCGATGTATCGAGCCAGTGCTGCTATTCTCCCAGACAAGTCTGGTACCAATTTGCCGATCCCGGAGGGATGAAAGGCTTGGTGGGCCATGGGCGCACAGATCGATTCCACGTGTGTGTCGCAGTGGCGCCTCCAACCACTGCGCCACACGCGCCCCATATAGGACCATACATTCATTTAATCATCTCTGAAGATGCTTTCTGAAGTCGAATGGATGGCGCACTCATGGATTGATTTAGCCCGGAAGCTTCATAGCTTTAGCTTTATTACAATAGATTTCAATGACTAATTAAAGGATAAAAAAGCTTGACTTTGTTTGCCACCAAAAAAGCTTCGTTTGTTTCTTCCTTGTGTTTTTATCCTGCACCAATAAATTACATAGGAATTCTACCACAAGACCAGCAACGTTCAAAGGAATTTCGTGACTGAGCCGTCAATAGAGGTAGCTTTTACATGATATTTCAAGCTTGAAAGGGTAGCAACGCCTTTCGAATCTTTGTGATGAACAAGAAAAAAAAGCAAGAAAATGCGTCTATGATTTCGAAAACTGAGGAAAATGTTAGAGGAAAACGAGCAGACCTTTATGTATCCGCATAAAAGAACACCTAGATGGCAAACGAAAAGTAAGACAAGGCACGCCACTAGGCACGCATAGGGTAGAACAGCATACCGGAGACAATTTTGATATAAAAGTCGCCATCCTCGCACGGGATACTAAAACACCAACGCGCAAACTCCTCGAGGGTTTTTGGATAAATGCGAAAAATCCTACAATGAATAGCAGGGAAGAATGTCCCGAGATCACGCGTGATCTCGCCCTTTACCTTCGCATCGATCGTTGACGGGGGTTGGTGCAGTCGTCAGCCATATGCAACTCTGAGTGGCTGTTCTTCCTCGGTGGAAGACAGATGAAAAAGGGGGTGGGTTTTTTCGAGAAGCCGTAGATCTTGTAATTATCTATCAGATTCTCATCTTTCTGTTTGTGCTGTTGAAGTGTTTGACCTAGTAAGCTGCGTATTACTGTACCCTTCCAGGCTCTGAAGAAAGCGATTTTGCCTGAAACGTCAGCTACTATTGTCTTGTATGTGTGTTATCGCATGGAAGTAAACGTATGCTGTTTAACAACCTCGCGATTGCTGAGAGAGAAAACGACGAATTCATAATCCAATGCCGAGGTTAATAGAAAGTCAATCCTGGATACTATTACAAGAAATGTTAGAAATGTAACCAAATTGCAGAAGAAGAAATCCTAAAAGAAATCAAAGTGAGGGATAACTTTCGTGTCCGTACGTATCACAGTACAACAATACTGCACTTATTTACAAAATACTTAATATCAATTGGCAAATACGGTGCAAATACAAAACAAACATGGTTGAAGGTGATTTCAGAAAGTACCTTAGAGCTTGCTCTTATCTCAGCAGTGGAGAATAGTCACTGAATGCGTAGTTTTCTTGTTCAGCAATCGCGAGGTTGTTATACAGCATTTACTTCCATAGAAAAACACACAATACAATACAACACAACAGTAGCTGACGTTTCGGCAGTATCGCCTTCTTCAGAGCCTGGAAGGGTATGCTGATATACAATTTATTAGGCCAAACACTTCAATAACACTTGCAGTAAGACGAAAAACTCTATGGCAATTACATGATCAACAGCTTCTCAAAAAACTCACCGCTTTTTTACATGACTTCCAATGAGGAAGTTTAGAACAGCTGATTATAGTCGCATATGGTTGATGACTGCGCCACCCCACATCAGAAATTGATATATAGATACGGGGCCAGGTCGCGTGTAACCTCTAGGCATTCCTCCCTGCTATTCATTCCCGGATTTTTGGCATTTATCCAAAAAGCCTCTAAGAGTTTGCGCGTTGGTGTCTTAGTTTCCTGTGCGAGGATATTGACTTTAACCTCAAAATCGTTTCCTCTATGCTTTTGTATAGTCACTGATAGTCATTTAGAGGGATTAATTAACGTTCGAACAATAGTGCAAAATTATTCGAACAACACCGTAACACCGTTAATAGCACTAACTAAAATTTCAATACGTATTCTTTCTTTGATGAGCTTACACGAGGTTGATAATAATATTTATTATCGGCTAACGTTTCGACCTCTTCGTCTTCATCAGAGCCGATGATCCGAGTCGATGGTCCACGCTTTTCTTTCGTCTCGATGTGGCGGCTTCGCCTTGAATGTCAATCAATCAAAATGTCAATCTCGTCGTTGCTCTAGAAAATAGAGGCGAGCATAAACATGTTTTACTTTCGTGTCCTTTTTTCTAATATTCACGCATTCATGACTACGTGTCATTTTCGTTGTCTGGAACGAAGCTGAACCTTTGGTCGGTTGTGGGCTGCATCGAAAACAATGCGCGTCGTCCATCGTGTGCCAACATCATCATGTGTGCTCATTGAAATTAGTGCGAATAGTCTCAAATTTATTGAGCGAACGTTATCGCACACAAACTATGACACTGTTAGTGGAATTTATAAGTGCTACGAAAGGCGATGTACGACGAGGAATCAATCAGACCTTATCGGTTCGTCTCATCGTTACTCAAAAGAAAATGATAAAACAAAGCCACCAACAACATGGAATGCGAAGAATTTGAACGCTTCATTCGCTTCAATTTCGTGTTCTTTTCGAAAATAATTTACATAATTTTAAAAAATCCCAATATTTATGTTTTTACTAGCTACCAACTACAATTTTCACGGCAGGGTACTATGCGAAATCAACCACAACGATGCTGAGATATTCACAAAACTTGCACCCCGACCCAAATCGAAGCACGATTTCCCTTTCCGGGGCCTCGCGCATTGCACACTGCGCCACCGAGGCTCTTGTTCTGCGTTTTTCTCAGCTAGTTTTCAGTTATCGGTTGATTTCTGATGAAGTTGGTAAACAGAAAACTAACTGAGAGAAACGCAGACCAAAGGCCTCCGTGGTGTGGTTCGATCTGGCCCGCGGCCGATGTTTCGCGAATACCTCAGTATAGCTGTGGTTGATTTAAGAAATCTTATTGAAAATTAAGAGCATTCTAAGTAAAGACGATAGCGTTGGTGATATCTTAGTCCGAAAAGAGAACTCTCGATCCCATATCACTAAAAAAATTGACAGAGGTTAAATTCCAGAATATTGGAAGTAATATGTCCAACGACTCGGACGTAGCGTGCGCGTGTGGCGCAGTGGTTGGAGGCGCCACTGCGACACGCACGTGGAATTGATCCGTGCGTCCATGGCGCACCAAGCCTTCCTTCTTTCCGGGGTCGGTAAATGGGTACCAGACTTTTATGGGAGGATAGCAGCACTGGCTCGATACATCGGCAGGCCACCGCGAGTCATTGTAAAGGCCAGATATGCATTCAATCACATCCAACGATACTTAATGGACTCGAATGCATGGCGCACCCCTCAGGGATTTATCAACGCCGAGAGCTTTATCCTTTACCCTTTAATGTGTCCTACGTATAAATTAACCATTAATTTCAAAAATATATAAGTCGTTTTGATGTGTTGATCGTTTTTTCAGGAAATTAGCTCCTCTTATTTTTACTTTTTAGTAGTTCCTGGTTACAACGAAATAACATGATCTGATTCCTCTATAACTTCATTTCCCTACGCATTAAAAGTATATGAAACTCAGAGACAAATTCTAAATTTATTCACATAAAAGGATAAAGCTCTCGGCGTTGATCAAACCGAGGGATATGCCATGCATTCGACTTCATCAAGCATCGTTTGGAGGTGATTTAATGCATACCTGACCTTTACAATGACTCGCTGCGGCCTACCATGCATTAAGCCAGTGCTGCTATGCTCCCAGCCAAGTCTGGTACCTATCTGCCCACCCCGGAGGGATGCAAGGCTTGGTGGACCATGGGGACGCTGATCGATTCCGTGTGTGCATTGCAAGACGCTTCCGACCACTGCGCCATTAGCGCCGCTTAGTCACACCTTCTTAAAAATTGGCCTCCCATCTAACCTTGTTACTAACAATGAATATTTCACTGCTTTGATGGACTCGTTACAAAGCTTTGTTTATTGTACCATCCCTTCTAATGTATGGATCGCTGCTTCAAAAAATTAGCCCATCTTATTTCTATGTTTTGGCTGTTCCTGAGTACAGTGAAATAACATGCTCTGATTCCCTACTAATTTCATTTCTCTACGAATTAGAACTGTATAAAATACAAAGAAAATTCCTAAATCTAGTCATATATTTTCAAAAACTGACTTTCCACTCATTCTGGGTACTAAAAATGAATATTTCGCCTTCTTGATGAGCGTGTTATGAAGTTTCTTTATGCGGCCAGTGTTCCCGCACCTCCAGCTCGAGAAGCCTCAGATCAAACATTGGTTGCATTGAGTTGAATCCAATGGAGTAAAGTACTGTACAAATGAAACAGTCCAGAACCGCGCTTTATAAATGGCCGCTGACGAAGGAGGCTACGAGCCTACTTTCATTAACATATTCTCCTACTTGACAAAGAAATCTGTCCACAGTTCTAAAAAGCGCTATAAGTTCACGTTTCAAGCGCTCTCAAATCACAAAGCCTAACCGATCTTTTATTTAGATGGCAAAAACACCTCTATAGATTAAGAACAGCCGATGCCTAAGCTAAGAATTGTTAAGGCAGTACATAAGAAAGTATGACAACGTTAATATGATATTATTTACACAACTCATCTAC
This sequence comes from Angiostrongylus cantonensis, assembly GCA_009735665.1. NCBI lineage: Eukaryota > Metazoa > Nematoda > Chromadorea > Rhabditida > Metastrongylidae > Angiostrongylus > Angiostrongylus cantonensis. Next base: position 3,031,665 of record MQTX01000040.1, read on the forward strand.
AATTTAAAGTAGTATTTTGTTGTGTCTTAAATCAATAACAAGGAGAGGGCAGCAGAAGAAAGTGGTAGGACTAGACGTTTTTTCCTTAATGAAATAAGACACTAAGAAAGGAAATTTTGATTGCGCAAAAGAGGTGAACAAGACAGGAATCAAGTCAACAAAGCACCAAATAATGTTAGGTTTCGACTCCGTACTACATCGTTTGGAGGGAGTGAGCGAAACAATTCTCTACAAAACATCTGTTTATAATCGAAAACAAATAAAAATCACAAAAGAGTCCCTCAAAAAATCGAAAACATCTTGAATTTGGCAGAGATTGCTATAGCCTATATGCTGCTGTATGTTACTGACTATAGAGACTTCGACTAAATGTCACATAATCGAATGAGCCAGGCGGAGCATGAGGATCGTTGTAAGGCGCCATTCGTTGCATACAGTAGGCAGCTTGGTCACTTGGAAGCTCACGCCGTAACTCATCGGCGGTGATGAACGGCTGAAAAATTCTATCGTTCGAACAGAGAAAAACCGCAAAACACAACCACTACTAAGAACGAAAAAGTTAAAACGTGGTGTATTCGACTTCAGACATAGCTTAACTGGGATTAATACCGATTTGTGCTTCCAAAATTACTCCCGCTGACGGGTAAATGATGATAGTAAAGATAGTAAAGTTATGGTAAAAGAACTGCCTGAGAAAAATGCAGAGCAAGGGCTTCGACTGGTGCAGTGGATAACACGGAAGACCAAAGAAAGCGTAGTAGCGAGTTCGAAAAGGACCAGATGTCCCAAGTATTGCTCATACCTCAGCATTTTCGATTACTTCACCTCATTTTTTTATAAGACCTATTTTCCAAATCTAATGTTCGGACCCTAGCACTTCTTGCATTCGTTTCGTCTCCACGCATCCACCATCCTCGACGGTCCTCGAACTATTTGTGCTTGAGTTGGATTGATGCTTGAGGATTCTTTTTCTCCTTCTTCATGGATGCCGTCCAAGGAGTTTTGAGATAGCCATGCTGGAACGTTTCTACATGGATAGCAGAGTGTGAGAGTAATTCCAAGTAAGTTTAATTTCGATTTCCCGACCTCAGAAGGAAGTAAGCCTTCGTGGACCCGGTATGAGGTCAACCCAGCACAGTGTTTGCGACGAGAAGTTAAGATAATGTTTAAAAAGACATTCGAGTTCGTTCAGCATCGCACAGGTGAGTGAAGGTATATCTGTCCAAGCATACCCATGCATCAAGTCAGGGTTTTCATCCTCTTAAAACCAAATTTGCGGTTCCCTAGGAGCGAAACGCTTGGTGGGCCCCGCATTCAGGATTAAACCAGAGACCGATCCTCTGTGTATTGGATGGCATCTCTAACCATTCTGCTACACGTGCACTGAAAGTTATCAAAGCCGTATTATAATAATGAGAAGCGCTTCTGCACAATGGAAGTAGATGATGAAACTTTGGAAATATTCAAAGTTACAAGATCAGAAAACAACCGATAATGAGAAGGATTGAACGCATCGAATTCCACTGCAAGACATTATCAAGACATGAGTTTGTTATTACAGCATTTACCAATTCACAATAGCTGATGTTTCGTTGGTTGAGCCCTCTACGAAGCATAGAAACTTCAAACTAACACGCAATCTACTCAGCGAAACACTTTCATAACTTCAACAGACAAAACATAATACATAAATTTCTATCCGCATAGTAAACAGTTTCTTTTAAACACATACAATTTTGTTATCTGCAAGTCTTCCAGTTATTTAGTGGAGATCACTCAAACACAATCTTACATGGGCGAGGAATGCACCTGGGTAATGTCAAAGAATCAACCAAGATATCGCACTAAGTCACGCGTGATCACAAGACATTCTTTCTTGGGTTCATTTTCGGAATTCTGGAATTCCCCTAAAACCCGTCAAGAGTTTTACGCGCTGATATTTTGGATTACTGTGCGAGGATGTAGAGTTTTACTTTAAAATCTCCTCCACGTATCCCTGCTTTATGCGCTCAAAGTGTTTGATTGCATTTAAATTTACCAACTAGATGTTCTTTAATACGAACGCACAATGCACTACACGTTTCGTCAAAAACTCGTCCTCGGATGTTTTACAACAGATCTCTTGTAATCACCTGTACCACCTGTAGTCCCGTTTATCGTCGAGTGACTCGAGTCTTCCATATTCTCCCACCAAATCTTCCATATTTCCCTGCCGCGTGCAAGAGTAGCCCAGTGAGTTCTGCTCGCACTAGGGACTCGTCGGGCATCACATCTTTTTTCTAGGCTCTTTGTGAAGAACTAACTATCGAGCCGGTGGTCTTCCTGCAGTACGTTTGACATCCCGAGGAATCCAGTCACTAACGGCTCTTGTCCATCGGTTGTCATTCATACGCATTACGTGTTTGGCAAACCGTATCTTCGACTGTTTGAGCTCTTGTCCATCGGTTGTCATTCATACGCATTACGTGTCTGGCAAACCGTATCTTCGACTGTTTGGCATACGGAACGGCATCTTTGATAGTTGATCGTTGACGCAGGTCGGAGCTCCGGATCCCATGCCTTACTTGTGTGAAACGGGATACTCCTAGCATCGTCCTTTCGACTGCGCGTTCGATAACGTTGAGTGATCTTTTATCCTGCTTACGCAGCTACCAAGTTTCTGACGCATACGTTAAGGTAGGAAGTATCACTGAGCCGAAAAGTTGGGTACTGAGTCGGGTGTTCTTTGTTCTCTCACTAAATATCAGCGAAGCGAAGATGGTGTTAACTGCCGACCATTGATTTTCATTCCTTTATTATACCATTCCAGTGTTCGCATAACGCTTTTGAGTGTGGCGGTAAATTATTTTGGCGAGATGGCATCGTCTTGCCTAAATCCTCTTTTGACGTCGATGTTAATGTCGTTGTAGAATGGTGATGTCTTGCTTGTAAAATTTTTGTACAGCTCATGAAGAATATTTATGCACTGAATAGGGACTCCTTGACTGTCAAAGGCTTCCATGACTGCTTCTATCTCAATTGAAACAAAGGACTTCTGTAAATCGTTGAAAGTGAGATAGAGCGGTATCTTGTACTCTCATGATACTTCAATGAGTCTTGTTATCGTGTTGATGCGGTCCATCGTACTAAATCCTTTTCGAAACTTTGCTTGCACACATGAATGTCCTTCGTCCAGTGTTCTGTCAATTCTGTTCAGGATGACTCGAGTGGAAAGTTTGTAGACGACGGACAACAAGCAGATTGGGCGATAGTTGTCTATATCGTGTGGGTCGCCCTTCTTGAACAACAACACGGTCCTGCTGGTCATCCACTGAGTAGGGACCTTGCATTCAGACAGGTAACGTGTGAGAGCCGAGCCAGTGTGTTTACGAGGACTGCCGGAAAGTTCTTCAGATGCTCTGATCTTATCCTGTCCAAACCTGATACTGTTCGATTTTTCACCAACGAAATGGCATTTTGGATTTCGGAAGTGAGAACCGGTGGAACGACATATCCATCTTCCTTTATTTCATAACACGGGTTGGTGGAAGGTTCTTCAACGGACTGGTGGAAGGTTCTTCAAGTCCTCAGGCCTTATGGTGTCCGGACCTCGTGTTATTCGAATTTTCGTCGACAAAATGGCATGTCGGATTTCGGAAGGGAGAACCAGTGGTATGATATTTCCATCTCTCTTATTTCATATGACGAAAGGTGGACGTGGCTATCAAAGAGATCTGAGTAGTATTCGTGGATGATTTTCTCCATTGCCTTTCTGGACGCTGTTATTGTTCCGTCTGGGCGCAGGAGTGCAATCATCTTGGTCTTGCAATTGGCGAAGCTTCGGCGGGTTTTGCGAACGCTTTTACCAGCCTCTGCAGCTTCGACCATTACTGCTGCTCTTCTCGCTTTAAGATCTTCTTTTATCGCCTGCCTGCATTGTTTGAATCATTTGCATTGCACAATTGAATAAGTCCCAGTTTACGGTGGTTCTGAGATTTCGGTCTTTGAATTTAGCGGCTTTTTCTCCATACCACGAAAAGTAGAATACTGCACGAAGGATGCGGTGATCTGATCCCGTGTGAAATTTTGGAAAAACAGCGAGAACGGCTAGGCAAAACCTTCTATTAACTATGATGTGGTCTACTTCGTTATGGTACTCTTCATTGGGAGATTCCCACGTCCATCGTTGACGGTGAGACTTCTGGAATTGCGATTTACCATGGATGGTCTTGGTTGCCATGATAAACTCAGAGAGCCGCTCACCCTGTTCGTTCCATTCTAATCCGTGGGTCCCAATGTGACGTTCCTCAGACGATCTCCTTGGTCCGATCTTGGCTTTGAAATCTCCAATGATGACCTTGAAAAATGGTCTTCTCCGCAGAACTTCCCTAAGTCCATATAAAACGCATCGACTTCTTCTTTGTCATTATTTGATTTCGGCGCGTATACGACGAAGATTGTCAAAGCCGGTATTGGTCCACATCTTTTTAATCGTAAACGTACGATTCGGGTTGTATGCTGTTCGAATGAATCGATGTTCGTGGACAAATTCGTGTTGACGAGAACGCCGACGCCGCCTACGCCTCTACTGTCGCACGTTCTGAGGAACAGTTCTTCTCCAGTGTCATAGACAGCGTTGAATGGGTGGTGTCGTCTCGTATCGGCCAGGGCGATGACGTCGTACCTTATCATTCTTGCTTGCATGAGCAAGTCCTCTATCGAGGACTCGGATGCAAGTGTACGTGCGTTGTAGGTACAGATCGTCACCATAGTTCTTGATCCAGGCAGCTTCCATTGGTCATGACACTTTAGCAGCCACTACGTACTCTTCCTACCCAACGCTGCGAAAACAGTCTTTTGGCCAAACTGACTCTTAGAATATAATCCGCATAAGCGAGAACGCACCCACTCACGCATGCATGAATACGCCTAGCAAATACAGAAAGTATGTGCCAAATCGGCGCAGCAGAAACAGGGAGTCCATCCCCTGGATCCACCTGCGTCTCAGAGAAGCAAAGGTCGCTTTTGGTCCGCGATTAGCCCCATGATTTTTTGACCTGAGCCAACCACACTCCTCGACCATGTGCAGGTGATCTATAACAAATAACTAGAAGGTTTACGAACAACAAAACGTTCAGTGTTTAAAAGAAGATTTTTAATATGCGAATGGAATTTTATGTTCTAAGTCTAGCTTGCTGAGTTTATGAAAGTGTTTTGTTGAGTAGATTGCACGTCAATTTGCTCTTTCCAGGCTCTGAAGAAGGTGGAACCGCCGAAATGCCAGCTATTGTGAATTACTGAGTGCTGTAATAACATCGTCGTGTTTGTTTATCTATAAAAGGCAGTGAATTAGTGATCAATACCGACGTTTAAAAAAATTGGTCTTGTTATTTGCAAGAGGCGAAATTTTCGAAGACCTTTGTCGACGATGAATGCGAAGAAATCGAATCTAATGCAAGAAATGGTATGATCCGCAAAGTAGATATAACTACGAGTCATGTAAAATAAATCGGTAATTAGGACATTCCTAAAGAACCACAGCGCACGTAACGGCTGAAAATTAAGCGCCTTCACAACGGACAGGGCTGCTAAACGCCGCGCATGGCGAACGAGTTAATCGTTTACCTTGCCAGCGGCTAGTATACGGAATGAGTCAATCATTTGTTCCACTGTATCAGAATCGGCCGTCTCAAGAGTCATGAAGTCAAGGAATGCGTCGAATGGCACACGACCCATTCGATTTGGATCCACATGGGAAAGAATTCGATGAAGATCAACATCGCCCTGAAAATGTTGCAATAACAAATTCAAACATAGAGGATGGTCTGAGAACATCAGAGTTATTTAAACTAAATCAAAAACCGCTTACTTCTCGTCCAGGTCGAATGTTGTAGCCAATAGAAATAAGACACGACCTCAATTGCTCTGGATCGAGTCCCTGTCTGTCCTTATCGAAATGGTTGAATGAGGCACGGTATTCGTTGATTTGTTCCTCGGTTATTCCTTTACTATCACGCATGAGAATCTATAAGAAAATACCGTAGGAAAAGAAAATGCCACTATGAATGGGTTAGTTATTTCAATTTCAGCAAGGCAATCTTATTCATTTTAGGAAATATAAGTTCTTTAAAAAATAAGGCGACTTCAGAAATTAATGACAAAGTTTGTTCTAAATAACACATGACAACAAGTTGTGAACCGTCCAGGTCAAAAGTGGGAAAGAAGTAAGTAAAAGAAGAAATTTAAAAAGAGACTCTCAACAATTGAAAGACATTAAAACAATTTTTAAACGTAAAAAACTAAAACTTAGTACCAATAAGAAACCACTTCACAATTCGAAGAAGAATGGAATGGTTGAAGACTTATCACCGACGCCATCAATTACAAAGTGATGACGAAAACCTCGACACACCTGGTTCTCCAACTCACTCATCGTCCTATTGATGCTTGTGATGAGACTCTCCCAACCGACGCGAAGCGATTCCATTGAATATCTTAAACATATAAAGAATCCACAAAACAAACATCAGTAAAGAAAACGCTCCATACCTGCTCTTTCTGTTCTCAAACACGAAATTTTCTTGCATCTCTTGGTGAATTCTCTCCAATTCGTCCAGGTTAGGTTTGTGTGTAAGCGCATCCTGGTAGATCCCACGCAATTGATATACAGCGTCTTCAAGGCGTCCACGTCCGCCGAGTCCAATCGCAAGGACCTTAAGGAAAATCCAGATTTCACAAGACAACCCAATAAAATTTTTGGGAAAAAGAACACTGTTCTTTTCACCTTGAAAATCAATAAAGTAACAAGTTCACAATTTCGTTTTCTTTAAAAAATTCAGGAAATATATTAATTTTACGTGTCACAGGAAATCTCAGTGACTAGGAAAGAACAAATGGAGCGATTGCTAATAACGTCTCCACTTAATCTGCTACACAATAAGATATGGCTTCGTTCGTTCGAAGGACATAAGGAAAAGCACCGTACTATGATCTAGGAAGTTTCGAGAACTTCGTCTAACATGTCAGTGGTTGCGATGCTAGTCGCTTGATAGCGTTAAGAATGTAATCTTTCGCAAAAGTTGAGGTTTACGATAAACTGCATGATGTTCCCGAATCTTCTAGATTTCGATATTACAGGATGAGCAATGATATTCTTCAATTCCGATCGCCAGCATAACTCTCCAGGCCTTGTTCTTGAATGTTATCCAAATATGATCAAAAATGGTCTGTGGACAATTCGTATAACAATGATGATTCTGATACCATTCTGAATGTGATTCTGAAGACTCTTAAACTCGTAACGAAGTGAAGGAAGAATGGTAATGGTGAAATTTGAAAAGATTATGTTCTATTTAAAAGAACTTCCTTTTTATCATATTGTCCAGAAAGTCCGCCTCATCTAGTTCAGCAGGGAAACAACTATGGAAAATAAGCTTGCTTCTGACGCTTATCACATGGCTCTTGCTTCTTGACTCTGCTGTAAAGACTGCAAGAGGTGGTGAGGAAGGATCAAGTTGATATTAGTTGACATTAGTGATATATATGAGAACAAAGGATATCCTCCACCAGGTTGAGGATAATCCTTATGTATATCGAGATACCACACTGTATACAATACCGTGTCAGAACGTTATTCATACTTAATCACTTAAATAGCCCACCCTAAGAGTCGGGCTTTACCACTTCATCCATTGGCTTCAACGCCTCACCTCCGGCATGGAAATGGTAGAGTTCGGATATGGGTTCAATTACGGCAGGAGGCCTTCTTTCCCCACTGAAATTTTGTAATGTTGATCGAGGGATCATTTCCCTAAAACACCTATCCCACCAGAGCGGTCCAGAACGAGATTTGCTGCAATATGGGTATGATTCTACCACAAAGGCAGCGATTCCTGAGATTACTGTCACCATCTATCAAAGATGCGGTCTTCTTGCATGCTATTTGAGTGCGACCTTTTCTGGAATGTTGACAATGCCACAGCATTCACAGGTTTCACGGAGTGAAGTTTATCGTCCTTCAGTGTTCAATGATCGCAGCAATTCTTGCGACTAGCTGGAGAATCGACCTACACCGATGTTACTTCCCGAAGTCGAATAAAAACGGCACAATAAAAGAAGTTCCGTGTACAGCATAAATACAAACTCTGAAAGACTTTACCTGTTCGAGTTCGCGCTCGAGCCACGGTCCTAGTTGATTCGCCTTCTCCGCAAACACCGTGCGAAGACGCTCATTATCTTAAAACGGTTGATGTTATAGGTGCACGGGAAAGATCATGAACTCCAGAACTCACTCTGCTGCCTTCGTAATTCGCTTTGCAACTGACCATCTCGCCTTGGAACAGCTTGCTGAACTTCACTCCATTTACGGCGGATATCAGCGGCCACGAGGTCTGTGTATGGATTGCGAAGCAGTTCGCGATCTAGGCCGTGACTTTCAACAAGACGTTCGATTTCCTAAATCTATTGACGATCTATTGGAAAAGACATCTAATCGAAAAATCAAGCTTTCAACATTGTTAAACTATACAGTTGTGTACCTTTAGTCAAAATTTGACACACCTGTTCAATACCCGATATGCTAGCGAACTCCTTGTCAGCGTCTCCTAATGTCGACTTGAACTGATCATGAGCGGTACACAGTTCTTCGATTTCTCTCATTTCGTGAACAATCACAAGATCAGCTAGATCTTCACGTGCACCATCGAGCCAGTTGTTGAATGGAGCAGCTCTGAAATAAGGAATTGCTTAGCATATCTCTCGATGAGAAAACATGAAGTTGTTATTTTATTCTTTATTTATAAACAAAGTGACATTTAGGCCGATTTCACCTTTCTCGGAGGCTGAAAACGTCAAGCTGACTGCAATCTACCCAGTCAAATACCTCAATAACCCATGATTTCAATCACAATGAACATAAAATAGCTGCTTCGCATACTCACCTATTTTTATGAGTGTCTCACTGAATATGTCAGGTGGAGACCAAACGCAGTGAGTTCACATCGAAGCGTAATGTACCTCTCAGATTAAGCTATGATTCTTAAATAGTGTTTGAGATCGCACTTGATTATCAGGCTTGTCGGAGAAGAATTTGAAATAGTACATCCTCGCACAGGGATGAACACACTGGCTCGCAAAATTCAGGAAGCATTCTGGACACATTCCAAGGACCCGAAAATGAACCGCAAGGAGGAATGCCTCATAATCACGCGTAATCTCACATAGCATTTAAGACTGATATTTCAATGTAAGAGGCACATTACACTTCCATGTGAACTCTGTGCGGTTGGTCTCCACGTGACATACACTCATATTCAGACTCATAGAAATAAATGAGAGTGCGAAGAAGCTTAATTTGTGTTCAATGTGATTGAAATCACGGTTTAATACCTTCTCTGTGTGGTTATTAAAGTCTTTGGCTAGGTAGATTGCAGTTAACTCGAACTTTGCAGGCTCTGAGAAAGGCGAAATCCGCCGGAACGTCAGCTTGTTCATAAATAAAGAATAAAGTGACAACGTGGTCTTTGCACATCAAGAGGACAGTGAACTCTTTGATCAATGCCGACGCTAATAGCAAGTCGGCCGTGGGAATTACTTGGCATAGTAATTAGCAGCCCAATTCAATAATGTGGATAGGTTGCTTCTAACAGAATTCTAAGCCCGTACGCACCGTCAGCTCCTCAGTAAAGAAAACAACAGTCAAAGAAAGGGGTGTTCACTTCGATATTTAAAAATACAGAAGGAAAGCTAAAAATCACTCCAAAAACGGAATATTAGAATGTTTGGAACTCTACGGAACCTCCGCGCTGATTGGACAACCTGCAAAAAACAATGTAGCATTCTCAACTGAGCCCAGTAAGCTTCCTGAAGCTACTGCACATTTGACGAGAACAATAAAGGCAAAGAGTACAGCACAGTCCAGTGCTTTTTGTAATCTTCGAGCGAGTGTAGAAGAATGGATAAGTACGGTGTGTGACAGGAGAGGAATGAATAGAAAGTTCGCCTGTGATTTAACGTCTTATTCGATGATTAGAGCGCTTGTGGCGCAATGGTTGGAGGCGCCACTGCGACATGCACGTGGAATCGATCCCGGGGCCCATGGCCCACCAAGCTTTCCATCCCTCCGGGGTCGGCAAATTGGTACCAGACTTGTCTGGGAGGATACCACCACTGGTTCGATACATCGGCAGGCCACCGCGAGTCATTGTAAAAGCCAGATATGCATTCAATCACCTCCAACGATACTTAATGAAGTCGAATGCATGGCGCATCCCTCAGGAATTGATCAACACCGAGAGCTTTAGAGCTTTTTATTCGATGATTAAACGGGATTCTAAGTGATGTATAAGTGAATCAGAATTTCAATCAGAACTTGTTAGCTTTCGTGTGACACAAAAATCGAGTAAACAGATAACGAAGCGCCAAAAAAAAAACAAAATCTTAGGACAAAAAGATTACAAAAGATTGTAAAGTTGACATTACCTTTTTGCGAAGTCGAGATAGAGAGAATCGAGACGTTCGGCTACTCGCTCTGCTTCTTCAAGTGTCACTCTTCGTTGCGCAGCTAATTGACCGAGCCGATCCCATTGTGAGCAAATATTCTGCAAAACGAATTCGAACTAAACCATCTGTAATCGAAATAAGCAAACTGTGAATTACTTTTATGTGTCATACTACTGGATACAACTGAATAACCAAAAAAGTAAATTAGTTTAACTACTAAAGTCATCGTAATAAACATCCTAACATAAAATTCACTGAACTCTAACTCGTTAAACTAGGCAGATATTAATCAAGGATAAAGGAAAAAGCTCTCGGCGTTGATCAATCCCTGAAGGATGCACCACGCATTCTATTTCATTAAGCACCGTTTGGGGGTGATCGAGTGCATATCTGGCCTTTACAATGACCCGTGGCGACCTACCGATGTATCGGGCCAGTGCTGCTACCCTTCCACACAAGTCTGATCCCAATTTGCCGACACAGGCCGGATGGAAGGCTTGGTGGGCCATGGGTGTGGGGAACGATTCCGTGTGTGTTGCAGGGCGTGTGATCTGCCAAAATATTTCATCCCTATCCAAGAAGTTCAATTGGTTCTCCAAGTTCTCATGTCTGCTATTGTTTTTATCATGTATCCAAATCCTCTCTTTCCAGTAATTTCGGTTATTTATGTGTAACAGCTTGCTTAAGCTACCAAATGTTTGCATTAACTTCCCAAAGAGTCGCCTCCATGGGGAGTAAATCCAAAGCGAATATTCGCTTAAAGATTGAATGATGGGAATCGCAACCAAAACTTGATCTGTGAATATTTTTAAAGAACCTATGCAGCAACCACCTATCGTGTACACTTCCGCTTCGGAACGATTAACTGCTTAATAACAAAGTACTTTTGCGATTCTTAAATTGCTCGGTGCTTGTCGCTTACACCTAAGTGCCTAAGCCTTAAGCGCCATCGGTCTTGAACGGGCTTGTAGAACTTTGTACATCATAAAGAACAATGCCCGACATGTGAGATCGTTAACTGCATCTTTTCCAGGTATAACACGTAAAAACTTTATAGCTTGCACAAAGCATAATAATTAATTATTGCCTGAGAGAATGGCAAAAGAAGGGCTTCGGTTGATATTGTGGACAGACGAGAGCCCATGAAAAGGACAATCTCGTGTTCGAAGCCCTTGAGGTTTTGAGTTTTCTGTGCAGCTGATTGAACTGACAATTTTTTACAGTTGAAGCAACACCTCTCAAATGTAATTTTGACATTATATATTTGAGCTAAGCCGAATATGAGTTGAGCAAGTAGTAAACATGGGACGGTCTCTTGCATCAACTAATAAAATAATACTGAAAAAGATTAACAGAAAGTAATTCTGTTTTTCATGAATAGAGCTCGAAATGAAGAAATTCCATCTACCTGACAACGTGAATTGATTGGCACAATATCCGGATAGCGAAGATTATTGAGTTCTCTGGCGATGAGAGCGATCTGTTCAACACGATCCTGATGCGCTCCAAGATCACTTTCAAACGCTTCATGGCGCTTACGAAGTGCCTAGACAGTTTAGCTATACAAACCGCCTCATCATGACAAAAATTTTTGCTGAGGTAATCTTCATCAATATCATGATAAATGTGAAACTTTAATAGAGTTTAGAGCATTTATGCTACAAATGACGCTAGGAATACTGATTTTCGCTATCTTCTTGAACACACACGAAGTTGTTAGTGCACTCTTCATCCGCAAAAACTAACGTTTCGGCCGATGTCGCCTTCTTCAGACGTCGAGTTGACTCGAATGTGGTCAACGAAACACCTCTGTAACCCCAAAAGGAAAACCCCGAAACCAGGATTTCCATCGCAGGGAAAGCAAATTAGCTTCACCGCACAACCATCGCCTGGTGGCTGTTCAAAACATGTTTGTCACAAGTGAACATCTAGATGGGAAATAGTAATTTTATTCTGTTTTATTTTATTATTATTACACCATACACAGGGTGGAATTCCTGCATTCTACTCATTTCTCGCATCACTGTCCCAAAAACCTGTTAGGACTTTGTATGCAAATTTATGTGCTGTTTGAGGATTTTTTTTGTTCTCCATCAATGTTGCTGAACGATGGTGGAGTCGATTTTCCTTCAAATCTTTGGATAGCAGTACCAGAATGTTTCAAAACCTTCATTTCAGACAGACGCCCACTTTCTGTGCAGTGGATGGAGCTAGATGATCCCAAACCAGTCCGGTACCAATTTCACCGTCCTGGAGAGATGGTAAGCTTGGCTGCCCCATGGGTAGGCTCGAACCAGACCTAGCCATCCTACCCACCTTGATCTTGTACAGGCCACAGCTCTTCCAGTCTTGGCTACGCAACGCCTCCTCTTTACCATGAGCCCATTCCTCGTGCAAGGTACACTTACGACGAAATTTCTCAGCGAGATGTTCGAGGCGTTCCAAGCTGCAATGAAAAACAGCTATAGAATCTCATTTCATAAGCAAAAATAAAACCATATTCGACATCCGTACCGCATGATTTCACTAAGTAACCATTCCTCAAAGCCTTTCTCAGAATCCTCAAGGTTCTTCCATGCATTATTAATGTCCTAAAAAAATAACAAACAGCCTTTACTAAGCACAATTTTAACTTACTATTTACTGTCTACTCTTTTTTAATGGCAGGGCATATTGCGAAATATAACTTCAATGATGCTAAGATATTTGCAAAACTCCAGACCGCAGGTTTATGCGGTTGGGAATGAACGCGCTATTGTCCTTTCCGGGGGGTAACGCGTTTACCACGACACCATGCGGGTCCTTCGTTTCGCCTAACTCTCAGCTTGTTCTATCGATCAGCGCAATTAGTAATCACCCGTCAACGGGATTGAGTTTTGTCCGAAGTTTGCGAAACGAAGGACCTGCATGGTGTGGTGATGAACGCGTTACTCTCCGGAAGGGACAATAGCGCGTTCGTTGCCCACCATAGACACCTGCAGTCCAGAGTTTTGCAAATATCTCAGCAACGTTGTGGTTGTATTTCGCTTAGACTTTATCAACTTCTACACTTCCAGGATTCCACAAAAATAAGAAAGCACAACCTTAACGAGATGCCCATCTCTAGGAAGAAATGCTGGTCGATTTGAGAGTCGAAGACGAGTCTGAAGCGTGTTAAACAACGTCTCCAGTCGACCCTTGTCTTCAATACGTGGTGGCTTCTCGTGTCTAAAAGTCACTTCAAAAAAAGTCAATGGATGCAAATATGTGAATCGATGACCATGGTTTCCTCAACTACAACTTGTAAAAACTTCTGGAAACACCAGCCGATTTTACGATTTCCATTTCTCACCTTCTGTAATTACGGTAGTCATCGAGTTTATTTTGCGCTATCCCCAAATTATCATCGGTAGTTCTGTTTGCTAACCATGGCATCCAGTGGTTTATCCATGCCAATAACTAAAACACAAGCAGAATCCTCCTTACACGTCACTGAATCTTGCACCAGTGACCTAATATTTTCCTAATGCAGTGTCACTAGTTCAAATATTACACGAGTAATAGGTTTGAAGTCATGACTGTTCTGGCTTGCAAGTTCTCCTATACAGGATGCTTTCTGTTACCAGCAACAATTAGAAGACAACTGACGAGATTTGCTTTAAAAAAAAAACTAAAGTCAGGAAAATGATTGTGAATGGCACGAAATATAAAGAATAAAGCTTTCGTCGTTGATCAATCCCTGAGGGATGCGCCATGCATTCGACTTCATTAAGTATCGCTGGAGGTGATTGAATGCATATCTGGCCTTTACAATGACTCGCGGTGGCCTGCCAATGTATCGAGCCAGTGCTGCTATCCTCCCAGACAAGTATGGTACCAATTTGTCGACCCCGGAGGGATGAAAGGCTTGGCGGGTCATGGGCGCAGGGATGCGTGCGTGTCGCAGTGGCGCCTCCAACCACTGCGCTACACGCGCCTTTCCTTTCGGTTTCGCAAAATGATTTAAAAACATTGAAGTTATAGAGGGTTATAGGAGTAAATGTGGACTTAAGCAAAATTACAAACACAAATTTTAATCTAGAAAGCGATTTTTAATGTACCAGTTTTCATTATCAGAAATTACTAGCAGATGACCAATGACAACCCGAAAAAGGAAGCAAGATGTGTTTGTTCAGGAATTCCGAGCAATAACTGTGACAGATGTCTAGTTGAATGACTCCAAACAAAGAGTATAATGTAAGAAATCCAGGATTTTATTCCAATCGAAGACTTGGGATAAATTTCAGTAAAGCAAAAACTTCTCTTCCTCTAACAGTTACTAACATCACTAGCAAGATGCTCGTATTCTTGCATCATCTTCTCGTTCTCCTGATTAACTTTGAGAACGCGGCAAATTCTGTTCGCAGCCGTTTCTGCCTAAATGAAAATTTACAAAAGACTATTAAGTGGATAGTAATACTAAATATTACATAAAAATTTTGCTGAACATGAAAGAAAGTTCGAAATTGGACAAACTTCTTTTAAGAAACTTCCGCTGATCAGTGACAGTTTGACCATTCATAATTTAAGCGCTAAATTTCAAAAGCGCCGAAAAAAAATGTAAGGAAATGTTGTTCAGCAAAACTTTGTACTAAAGTGCAAAGCCGAAGTTCTGTAAACTCACACCAGACAACGAAACAAAACAAAAATTTCACAATTAGACAAAAATGTCACAATTAATCAACAGCAGGAAAAAAGCGGAGAATTTGCAAAGCAGAACTTGGGTCCTGTTCACGGACCTTACGCATTCCACTGAAATAGTGATAGTAGCATGACACGTACGTCATGACAGCTTTCTCGTCAGGATGGGAATTCACCATGTCTGAAAAGATCACCTCAAACGACACAGATGCTAGAATAAACCCACACAAAAACATGATGTTAGTATTAGAGAAAAGCTCAGTTCCACGATATTGGATTCGCGATCGCCACAAACATTTCATCGACGACGGTTAAGCAAAACCAATCTAGCAGTCTATACAATGTATGTTACCGTACTCCAGAGAAACTCCAATAGTTTAGTGTGAAAACGTTATCCGAATAGACTTATCAAATTTATGTAATTACAAATCATCAGAATCAGAGTAAAATATCTAATTATTGAAGCTCTTAGGTTCTATGTGGATGTTATAACCTAATGAGCTTCTTCTAAGTGGTTTGTGGTTTTACTCGTTTAAACACTGTTGTTTAAGATTAGTGATCACTCTCGAACTAAACGTGGATCACATCTCAACACTGCTGCACACCACAAAGCATGGTCGATTAACGGCTTACATCCTTACGCCAATCACGTTCCGGCTGTATTTGAATCGCTCGACTCGGTACTGGAGCAGCACGAATCTCTGGAGCGTTGCGGAACGCATGATAAAAGCACGACACGTAAGTCATGATTGACTTCTCGTCGGGATTGTTGGCAGTGTCTGGCAATTCCGTAGGTTAAAGAAATTCGTATGCTATACAGAAAATATATGTCGGTCACATAAAAGAACAAAAACGGTCATTCAATGATAATACCAACCACGATGGGAGACATCTTGGTTCATGGACAAGCCTTATTGATATAGACTTTCAGCGACCCAATGAAATGACCCGAATATCAGCTAAATTTTGCGATTTGGGTATTCGTAGTCACATGGAGTCGAATTGGGCGAAGCGAAATTCAAGCGAAATGATCCCACAGTAGTGTCCCAGGACGATTTTTGATCGAGCGCCCATTCTTGATTATTTGTATTCATAGTGATAATAAAGTTTTACAACAGTGTCGTGTGAGCTTCTCAATAAGCCACGATACTGATCAGGTAGGAAGAAGCTGATTTTGAAAATAGTCGAGGAAACCTGAAGAGCTTCTGCAGCAACTGCACTCTGGTCGGTTGCCACTTCAAGATCACCACCTTCCAGTATCAGATGCTTGAACGACTGCTTGAAAATCTGGCCACGCTCTTTTTGAGAATTAAAAAGTCCAGTCATTTATCGCCCAATTGTACAATATCGAAAATATTCCACACCAATTCGTCGTTTTCTTTCTCGATAATCGCGAGGTTTTAAACAACATACGTTTACTTCCATACAATAACACATATACAACACAATCGTAGCTGAGTCGTCAACCATATGTGACGCTGGTCAGCGGCTCTTCTTCAGTGGAAGGCACGTAAAGACGGCTCTGAAGAAGGTGACTCTGCCGAAACGCCAGCTACGATTGTGTTGTATGTGTGTCATTGTATGGAAGTAAGCGCATGCTATTTAACAACCTCGTGTTTGCTAAGACAGAAAACGAAGTCGACCCTGGGAATTCCATACCAATGTTACCTTGAGGCAAATCCTACTGTATTCGTTTTTGGTGAAAACGTAAGGAAATTCCTATGAACCGATCATACACAAATCTTGTTACGTACATCAACTCATTGAATATTTCCCATAACTCTCAACTTAGATCCTCATATTTCAAAACCAACTTTCCTTTAACCTCGGTATTACTAATGAACATGTATTCTTTCCTTTACAAGTTTAAACGAGGTCGATGAACAGTTTTATTCCGCTAACGTTTCGACGTCTTCGTCTTCATCAGAATCGATAGTCCATTGTTCTTCTTCGTCTCGATGTGGCGTCTTTGCCTTCGTACCCAGTTGTGTCTTCCTCAGCGGACCACCTCTCGAATCAGGCATACCCAGTCGGTGATGCCCTTTTAGGCAGGATTTCATTATCAGCAAGCGAAGAGCAATGACAATATTTCAAAACCGACGAAGAAGAACGGTGTTCTACCGACTCGTATCGTCAGCTCAGCAAAGAAAGAATACATGTTGATTCGATGCTCATATTAATTTTGCTGAGTGAACCGATCTACTTAAACTAACTACTGAACTACTTATTGGTTTTCGGAGTTTTGTGGAACTAGACGAACAATTTAATAATGGCCAAAATAGGAGAATGACTTTTGAAATGACAAATTAATGCAAAAACGGTGAAGGCTATCACATTAAGCTAGTAAAAAGCTTACAAAATTAATTACCTACAGCTTTTTTATTTCTTATTAGTGTATGAGTTTACTTCACACTACACTCCGATTTCTCAGAAAAGTTTGATAGATGACAAAAAGAGATTGTGTCCTGAACTATAGCGTGCCTAGTGCAGTTGCTTAGAGAACGGTTAGGGTGCTATGGACATGATAAGAACTATGCACATGGGTGAATATGAGTGAATAAAATAGTTAAGGTTCACAATTCTCGCTCTCATTTCTAAGGGACCATTTCCGAAAGGTTCATAAAACAACTTCATAAGTTCATAACTGGGTGAAGCTCTCGTTCTATAATTAGTTCATTAAAACAAGGTCTCATTCTTCATGTCCTGTAAAAGTATTGGTGAAAATCGCAAAGTATTTTTAGGAACGGACGAGAGGTGAATTCAATATTATACTCATGTTTTACTTATTAAACCAGTAAATCCAGTACACTGATCACTTTCCGGATTCTTCATCAATCAACTGAACGGCAACCCATGACCGACCACTGAGCACTAGGATTATCGCTAGCCTACGGCTTTTCAAGATGTCTGACCAGCCGAGCATCAAAAAAAACCGGCCTCTAGTTCAAGATCGTCATTTTAAAAAAAAACTGTCGTACCTTCTGCATCCAACATTCGTGGAATGTCAAGATGCTTCTCGGCGATATCAAATGCCAAGTTCAGATTATGAAGCGGATCACCTTTGTGAAGTTGGTGATAATCGAGCAGCTCAGGTCTAAACAACAATGACAGAGGTGATGAAGTGCTAGAGCTAAATAATAAACGATGACAGATATCTGGATACAGGATAAAAATTTATGATGTAATGGTAACGGAAATAAGAGATTTAACACTACCAATTACCGTATCGTCATGATGATGAAGACAGGCTTCGCTTACATCATTTCAGGGATATTCCGTCAAATTCCACTATTCATTATTGTCAGTTTACTAAACATTTACCTTAAATACTACCTTGCACTACTTTATAGAAGATCGAAAATGTTCATTACGCAATGATAATGAATTTGCTTTTCCGATCCAGCTGATAAAACACGAAGTCAACATATGTACACGGCTCTGTCGAGTTTCGTTATCTATCATCTACAAATGTCATCTACTGGATATTCCATCCAAACGTGATTGAGGAAATGGAATGCTCACTGAGTAAACTGTTAAATAAATAAATAATTAAGTAGAAGATTGATTATTCAATTCCTATTTAGTAAATGAATAATCAATGAAAAGAAAAGAGTAGGAGGACTCGACTAAAATACATGTAGAAGGTGAAAATCAAGTCCATGAGCAAGAAGCAGAGCAAAAAAAAATAGTAGAGAAATGAGAAGAATAGATGACGAAGTATTAACAGATAACGAGAAAAGACAGTCACTAAGTGGCAACTAAGTATCTATCATCTACAAATGTAGTATGACAAGTAAAATAAGCAAGTAAAAAAGTCGAACAAACCACGGGGAAAGGAATACGTGTGTAAACAGAACAGACAAAAGATAAAAGATAAATAAAGAAGTAAAGAAGCCAACCTATGCCTATGAATGAGAGCACAAAATGCGAGGCCATCTTTCCACGATGAGTGAAAGTTCTGCACGTTCACATTGTTGTATGGTGCTGTCTTACGCTGACACCACAGAAGGAGACCATCACGAGCGGAAAGTTCTAGAACATAGCAAGACCAGTGTGTGGTATTGTACTGCATGCTTTGAAATCACATGAACAAAAAAGGAGCGGTTAGCGATGTAGTTAGAGGGAACCATGAAATATACACGTGTGCTTTGGTTCGATCCAGTGAGCTGGAATAACCAAGCTCATCGTCAATATCACATCGACGTCGGCACACTGATGCCACATTTGTGCGAAAGGACAAAAAACTCCGAACTTGGTAGATCCACTGGTGATCCCAAATCGTTTTATAGGTCATACAGGCATTCCTACTACTACGGCGCTACGAACTGAGCAGGATGCATGGCATATACATGAGGAATTCATCAACAGAAAATTCAATCATCCTTTATGGATGAAAAAAACTCTGTTTTGCGTTAGAATGCTATGACAACAACAAACGAAGGAACCTGTAGAGGAAGGACTTATTCGAACCAGTTATCGTCAGAGAGAATCATGGGAAGTCCAGGTTAAAAGAAATGCTCAATCATCAAAATTGTATTAAGATGGAAATTGAGATAAAGACTGCACGATTCGTAAAAATGTCATGTACAAGTACTAGAGCAGACATGTAACAAAAAAATAAAAAAAGAGAGAACGGATAAGCCTAAAACTAGCAATAGATAAAAACACTGAATAAAAGCCATTTACCTTCTACATTGATATCTTGGATAGCAAAGCGAAGAATAATAGTCCAGATTAGTCCAAGTGTCATTTTCACATTGCCGTCGACGATCTCTGAAGAAAAGAAAAACTACGAGTCATGATTACTGTCGTAGATATAAAAAAGCTATCACAAACGCGTGTGGCGCAGTGATCGGATGCGCCCTGCAACAAACACATAGAGTCGATCCCCGCACCACAGACCCACTAAACCTTCCGTCCTTTCGGGGTCGTCAAATTGGTACATGACTAGTCTGGGAGGATAGCAGCACTGGCTCGATACATCGGTGGACAACCATCAGTTATTGTAAAGGCCAAATATGTATTCAATCACCGCCAAACGATGTTTAAGGAAGTCGAATGCATGGGGCATCCCTTAGGGATTGATCAACACCCTGAGCTTTATCCTTTAATTATCACAAACGCAAGATGGTGTAAAATGCGACTTTAGTTTGAAGTAAAGCGCTTTCACAACGTCCAGTTTTTAGGTCAGTAGCTCGAGTTTTGAGCAAAAAAAGAAAGTGAAGATATATTGCGTCGAGTTTTATCTAATGATGTCAAAGTTCGAACTTTTCTAGGATAAACGTTTATTTTCGGACGAAAACATATACTCAAAAATCATAAAACTTTTGTTTTCGGTTCGGCTTTCGGCATTACTTTACTACACTATTCGACTCTACTCCATTTAGCAAGCTAAATAGGTGTCCTACTGATTTACAGTCTTTCAATAAGAAAAGAGATTCGTGTATAGCACAGGGGGCAGAGAAACCCTCCTACAATACATACATTGTCGTTGGCTATATTTCGTTCTTACTGCTAAACAAATTATCCATTGATTTAAATTCAGCACGTTGGTACCAGACTTGTCTTGAGAATTAAAGCACTGATTTGACACACCGTAGCTTTCTGTAAGTCATTCATGTATTCTGTCATCAATACGATGTAGAACGCGCGACCTGCATTGGCCACAATTCGTTTGATGTAGAAATAATGGTACATTTCTACTTGGAGCCAAAATGTCCCAACTATTGTTAAGTTTCCCTTAAGAATTGCAACTCCAAATATCGATCTATGACCATCAGCATGAATCAACGCGGCTCTCAGGAAGGCGAAGGCGTCTAAACTACAGCCGGTTAAAACTCTTTGAAACCAACCTCCTGTCAGCTCAATCATCTAGAAAACTATTCTAATTCTAAAAATGCTTAAAATCGAAAAAATATTATGTTATAATTATACGTACAATTGAGGTGGAACGAAAGGTCTCTTCCTTAAATCTATACAGCTGAGAACTTCTTCAATTCTCTAATCAACGAGAAATCAAGTTCTCGAAAAACGAGCTTCGGACGCTATGTGTTAGTGAAGTGGAATGGTGCAACCCTAAGGGAATGTGAACAACATCCAAAGTTTTTTTTAGACTGTCAAAAAAACCATCTCCCACCCTCAGCACCAATCGACACCAGCTTTACGCCCTTGCTTTCAATATACTCGAGAGCTTTGTTGACATTGGCGATCTTATGGAAGCGCATTTTTCCACGATCCGGTCGTGGCAGCGGCTCTCCGGAAATCACCTCCAACAACAGCATCAATTTCAGACCTAGAAAGATAAAATCGATTATAAACTCTCAAAAAGAACGCTATAAAACAAATTTCAAAAAATTATTTCCTGTCCCATCTTATTCTCTCATACTGCATTCCAAAATACGACCATCCTACCAACGGTTTGCCGCCTCATCCTGGCTGGGAGGTGTTCCTGGGTATCGGGCTGCGATTTACAGCGGAGGGATTCGACCCTCCGGAAGGGTCTCCCATGCTGAGTCTGGCTTTTCCATCAGAAAACCTAGTCAGGAGTAAATCAGTACCAGGATACTCCACCGTTCTGGTATGAAACTAGTCACATGGTGGAAAATCTCTCTCTGATCCACAAAGGCTGGAGACTGTCTGGGGTGCTGAAGACCTGCAGATTTTGGTCAGGATGACCTAGGGATTACAGCGAACAACAACAACTACGTCAGCAAAACTCCGAAAAAACGGAAATTATACTGGGCCCCGCACAACCAGTGAAGAAGGGTCATCCAAATATCCAAGTATCCAAATATCACCACCTTCGGAAAACACTGTACAAGTATTTTATTAAGTTGGCTACTTCAAAAGAAGAGCTAAATTACAGAAGGTACAATTCTTTTGAAAAAAATCCTATTTATTTTGCAAATACAGTAAAGAACAATGAAATTTTCGGCAGACCGTTTCTGAAATCTTCTTCGATCAGATCGATGCTGGTGCCAGCTTTCCTCAAGTGCGAATTACACCATGCCGTGAATGTCTGCAGGAAAAGTAGTCATTAAGGAAAACCTAGAAACTAACTTTTCACAAATTAAGAAAAACTATCTGGAATCAGATAAAAACCACTAAAAGACGTTAAAAAGATGTTGGTCGTATGCCATTAAGACACATAGAATGAAAAGATATAACCTGTTACAGTGAGCAAAGCACACACTAGTTCATTAAGCGTTCTCGTTATTTTTCATTTCAAGCTTCTTTTTTCGATTTCATGATGAAAAACCTCAAAGGTAAGATAGAAAACGATGTAATTTTTTTAAAAACTGCTCCACTGGTCACCTGTAAAGGATAAAGGATGAAGCTCTCGGCGTTGATCAATCCCTGAGGGATGCGCCATGCATTCGACTTCATTACGTATCGTTGGAGGTGATTGAATGCATATCTAGCCTTTACAATGACTCGCGGTGGCCTGCCGATGCATCGAGCTAGTGCTGCTCTCCTCCCAGACGAGCCTGGTACCAATTTGCCGACCCCGGAGGGATGGAAGGCATGGTGGGCCATGGGCTCAGGAATCGATTCCATCCACGCACGTGACGTAGTGGCGCCTCCTACCACTGCGCCACACGCGCCCTCTGGTCACCTATATCGATAAAGAAATGATAAGAAGGTCAGAAAGCAATAAACGGTAAAGGATGAAGCTCTCGGCGTTGATCAATCCTTGAGGGATGCGCCATGAATTCGACTTCATTAAGCAGCGTTTGGAGATGGTTCAATGCACATCTGGCTTTTGCAATGAGTCGAGATGGGCTACCAATCTATCGACCCAGTGTTGTTATCCTCTCAGACAAGTCTGGTATCAATTTGCCGACCCCGGAGGAATGGAAGGCATGGTGTGGCATGTGTGCGGGAACTGATTCCACGTGTGTGCTGCCAGATGTCTCCGACCACTGCGCCACACGCGCCCTTCAGGAAGTAATACTCCTCTTTATAACTCTTCACCTAAATAAATTCTAATATCAGTTTTACCTCTTATTTTCTGCCTACTACAATTTTTACGGCAGGTTACCAAACGAAATACAACCACAACGTTGCTGAGATATTTGCAAAACTCTGCACCGCAGGTGTCCATGGTGGGGAACGAACGCGCTATTGTCCTTTCCGGGGAGTAACGCGTTCACCACCACACTATACGGGTCCTTCGTTTTGCCTGCCCTCAGCTAGTTCTATCGATCTTTTGCCATCAGCAACCACCCGTCAACGGGATCGATCTGGGAAGCTCACATCGGCATTGAAGCCTAATATTAGTTACCTTGAAATTATAATTATTCCTAGTTTAAAATCTAAAGTAAAACAACAGTAAAACAACGGTTGTTCTTCCTTCCATTTCGATTGATCAATCGCTTCCTTTAAATCCACCGCACCACTCTTCTTGACTTATTGATGGTAGTGCACTAATGTTACAGTCAGTTTATAAACATTTACTTAAGAATAAAAATTGATAGTGATGAAATACTAGCGCTAACTACTTCCTTAATAGGAAGAACAAGAATAAAATAGAATACAACAAGAATAGCAACGAAGAATTTCGATGCATAAGTTCAATCTTCCGAAAACCCTCTTACAAATTCTCCAGCAGTCCCTCGAAATAGCACGTCCATTCATTCATTCACTCGTTCATTCATTCTTTCTCTCCTTCTCTCGCTCTCCCCTATGCAAGTTACACCCTTTCTCCCTGTTTCTCCTCTACTTCTCTTGTTCTTAATACCACCTATCTTATTGCCCAGTCGTAACTTGTTTCAGATGGTCTATTCCATTTCATCTCATCTTTTTCGTCAACATCCCTCCATTGTCAGCCAACTAACTATCTTCTGCTCTTTCATTTCCTCACAGTTATTTCCACAGCACTTATCGCTCACCTTTTTTTGTTGCTTCTCCCAAGCTGGATCCAGTAATCCCTCACGATCCCATTCCTCTTCTTGCTGCGTATAGTCGTAGCCAGACATATGTTGTTGTTGTTGCTGGTGGAACGCCGGAGGAGCACTGTAGTAGTCCACCATCACCCCTCACCTATCAAACAATCACTAAATGATGAATTTTTTTTCTTTGAAAAATACAGAGACGTTACAGTATGACTGAGCAACGAAAGTCCTTTAGAAAGCAATACGGTTCTGTTTCAATCGATTCTTACTTTCTCAAAGACAATCAACTAATAAACGTTTGTTTCAGGTGACGTTGATACAAATTACAGCTTTAGTTTTGAAATGATACAGAACATAAAGAGAACTAATCTAAAGTGAGATGAAAAAGAAACTAAAAGGAAATTCGATGGAAATGACGGAAAAATTTAACATGCTTGACTGAATCAAAAAAAAACGTTATTTAGCAGAATGAATGCTCCAGTATTCCTAGGAATTAGTGAAAGCGCATCTGAGAGAGAGGCAAAACAAGGATCTCCGTTGGCGCAGTGGATAGCACACGATCCCTGGAAAAGGTAATCAGGCATTCGAAGCTCAGTTGAGGTCTGGGTTTTGACAACATCCTAGCAACTTTGTGATAACTAGTAATGATAGAAAAGAGGAGCACCGCCATGTAAAACTACTCTTAATACTTAGAGGCCGACGTGAGTTGATTTCCACTCACAAGGTAGGAAACTAATGGCCGCTTTCAACTTTAAATCGTCATATCTCGCGTAAAAGTAAAGCTAAATGAATTAAATAATCCCATCGTTCTCACTTCATTTCCTCGTCTGATTTCTTTAAACTATCACAAACTATAGAGAAGCTTCGATAATAAAAATAAAGGAGCTTGATTCGAAATAATAGCAAAAAGACAAATGAAGGTTGAAAATGACTGTCATCAAACAAAACAGAAAATCGATCAGTCATTTACTTCCTAAAAAGCTGTTATCCTACTATTTAATGAAGCTAGATATATGAGAGATTCGCTTAAAGGAATGGGAGGACAAATGGAAAACTAGCAAGAGCCTACACACAGCTGACGGATACTACAGCTGACCATCTGTCAAGATTCGAAGATAAGATTTGATGTCCAGATTCTGCAGATTCACATCTGAATTGGGCCGACTCTGAGGATAGAAGGAAAGCTTTTAGCAGAAACCCAGTGAAGAACTCTTTGAAGACACAATCTACCAGAAAAGGAAAGAAAAATCGATGAATATATAAAGTGACTGAAAAGCAAATCCTTCTTTTAAAATTCTAATAATTTACCTATCAAATATAATTTTAAAAAAATGAATACGAGAAAACAAGAAAGCGTGTACCTTGGAGTTCTACTCAAATTTCCACATGGGCATGCACTGGTCACCAGCTTCGCAAGCTGCCAGGGAACTGCATCAGCTGATTAAGCCGGGAACTCCTGTAGGATGGAGGACATGACTTCTCGTATTCATACTTTAGCTTTTACAAAGTTGATGTTTTGGTAAAGTAGACTTGCTCCTTTAACCAAAACCAAAGAAAAAAAAATCGCAGATTGTTAAGAAGAGCTTCTGGCTGGTCACTC
The DNA here is from genome assembly GCA_009735665.1 of Angiostrongylus cantonensis. NCBI lineage: Eukaryota > Metazoa > Nematoda > Chromadorea > Rhabditida > Metastrongylidae > Angiostrongylus > Angiostrongylus cantonensis. The sequence goes on from MQTX01000040.1 coordinate 3,057,297, forward strand.
ATCTTACGGGCCACAATGACCCATCCATCTCACTTATTGGCTTTCAAGTACGCCATTTACGCCCCTCCTTAAGCATAGTTGGTACACAGTGAAAGGGTTGCCCAACTCCCTTTGCTGCCTGTTGAGTCAACTTTTCTGGACCACTAGCTAGGTGCCTTTCTGCATAGCAAAACGTCGAGCAAAGTCTGCAAAGCTTCAAAATTTCAAAAAAAAAAATAGATAGAAAGACAAATATCTGAAATGTTGAAGAAGATTATCTGAAGAACAACGATAGATTTAAATCTCAAAGCATTACGGGACACACACAAAAAAATTGAGAAGAACGCCACAATACATAAATAAAAAGTGATTAAAACTCTCGACCGCAGATGTCGGCGCAGGGGATCGAACATGTTATTACCTTTTCTGAGGACTAACGCGTTCACCACCACACCATGAGGGACTACTGTACTATGATGACGAAGGAGGCTTTGCATTAACTAACAAAAAAGCCGGATTTTTTCAGCAGCATCATTAAGTAGCAACCGAGACAACACGTGGAAATTTCGAGGACCTTCGAAGACAATGAATGCGAGGAAACGAATCAAACGCAAAAGGGCGATGTAGCGATTCATCGCTTTTCTTGATGAGAAAATACGAGGTTGTTATCATAAAAGGATAAAGGACAAAGCTGTCGGCGTTGATCAATACCTGAGGGATGCGCCATCCATTCAAGTTCATAGAGTATCGTTGGAAGTGAATGAATGGACACCTGGCCTTTACAATGAGTCTCAATGGCCTACCGATGTGTCCAGCCAATGCTGCTATCTTCCCACACAAGTCTGGTACCAATTTACCGACCTTAGAGGGATGAAAGGCTTAGTGAGCCACGGGCGCGAGGATCGGCCTCATGTGCGTGTGTGGCGCAGTGCTCGGAGGCGCCCTGCGACACACACGCTCCTATTGTTATCACAGTATTTATTCATACAAAGTAGCTGACGTTTTGGCGGTTTCGCCTTCTTAGGAGCCGTTTTGCTGCCCTTAAGTCCCTTCTTAAGACTTTTCCCTTTTTCTAGAATTTAAGAAAAGCAAAACGGCTCTGATGAAGGCAAAATCACCGAAACGTCACCTAAGGTGTATCAAAATATACTATAGTAACAAACACGTCTTTGTTTATCAAGAAAAACAGTGAATTATCGATCAATGTCGAGGTTAAGACAAAGTCCGTATTGGACTATATAATAATAATAATAATAATAATAATAATAATAGTAATAATAATAATATATTTCGAAATGGAGAGTTACTTTTCAATTATCCAATAAGCAGATTTAAACTTATTGTCACAGACGGTTTATTGAACATAGAAGCATGAAGAAAATCATGAATGGTGGCAAATGGTGTGATGGAGATTTACAACGAATCGTAACCAAGCTCGATTTAATCCGGATGTCATTGATTTGTGGGACGTTACCTTAACGAGAAGGATGAGTGTTAACATTTCGTCAACGCTGCTCCCATCCCCAGAAACGCCTGCCTCTTCCAGAAAAGATATTATTGAAGGAAAAGCTTCGTGTAATGAGCAGATGGTGAATCACAAACGCAGAGAGACGATGATGAATGACAGTGTTGGCACGGTAAACACTGGGAAGATTTGTCTTGGCATGCCATCATCGTCCACGAAAATCGCTTGATTGTTTCATCGAAAACAAAACGAAGGAAAAATGCACTTGTAAAGTAACTATCGACATGATAGACAATGGAAAGAAAATTCGTGAAGTATTCGAATAGCGCTCGAATCGAATCGAATATCCGTGCTTATCGGAATTTCGAATATTTTGATAAAAATAAGGTTTTCTCATAGCGTCATAGAATTCCCAAAGTTCTAGTATCTGTTTTGCGCGGTAAAATGAGGAACAAAAAAAAACGCTTGGATTATTGTCAACTACAGAACACTCCAGCAATAAATTTGACATTGAATGGTGTTGTGGTGAACGCATTACCACCCGGAAAGGGCAAGAGCGCGTTCGTTCCCCACCGCAGACACGTGCGGTCCAGAGTTTTGCAAATGTCTCACCATCGTTGTGATAATGATTTTATAGTTTTCAATTCTTGTAAATTTTCAAATTTTTCTTGCAATAATCGGAAGAACACACGGCTGTGGACAATCGAGTCAAATAGTCGTTCTGAGGAAGAGATGTCCAATCTCATGTTGACTTGTGAACGAAAGAAACAACCCAGCACTTGAATTTTCAAAAAACAACTACTAAAAATGAAAAAAAAATAGAAAATGGAAACGAAAAAACAACTGAAACAACCAAACCTAAAAAAAGCAAATAATCTTTTAATACTGACTTTCTATTAACATCGGCATTGATCAAATAATCCAATGCATTCTTGATGAGCGAACAAGAGGTTGTTAATTCGTTCCTTATTTATGAACAAGCCGATGTTTCGGTAGATTTCGCCTTCTTCGGAGCCTGGAAATGTCAGGCTGACTGCAATCTAAACACTTCCATACCCAAAACAGAGGAAACACTAATCCAATATCTCAGTCAAGTTGAAAGAAAAACGACTTTTTCGATTGAAACTTTGGCTTCGTATCTTCTTTGTTTTGGTTATGGTGGTGTAGGGCTGGGTAGATTGCGGTCAATCTGACCTTTCCAGGCACTGAAGAGGGCGAAATCTGCGAACACGTCAGCTTGTTTATAAATAAAGAAAAAAGTTAGAAGCACGTGTTAACTCATCAAGAATATAGTGAACAACTACTTCATTTTGTGTATGTTAAAGGTTCAGACTCTTCGGGAAAAAAAACGTAGACGGAAAAACAAATCGCGACAAATCTTTAATAGCACTGTAATCGCCGAAAAACGTAGGGCACTTCGGACGTCGATAAAATCGACAAGAACAACCACTCGACATCAACGCAATCAAACAAAAAAATTTGTGTGGACTATGGCGGCGGGGGGGGGGGGGGTGTGTGTGTGTGTGTGTGTGTGTGTGTGTGTGTGTGTGTGTGTGTGTGTGTGTGTATGTGTATTTGTATGTGTATGTGTATATGTGTATGTGTATGTGTATGTGTACGTGTACGTGTCTGTGTCTGTGTCCGTCCATGTATGTATGAGCATGTGTATGTGCATGTATACGTGTGTTTGTGCATGTGTGCTTGATGTATACATATATATATATATATATATATATATGTGTTGTATGTATATATGTAGAAGCATTCACAGTAAACACAGAGTAACTGAGTAAAGGAGAAGAAGGAAGGCACGCACATGAAATACAATGTGTGATACAACCGCAATGATGCTAAGATATTTGCAAAACTTCGGATAAAACTCAATTCCGTTGACGGGTGATTGCTGATGGCGCTGATTGATAGAACCTGCCGAGAGACAGACGAAACCAAAGACCCGCATGGTATGGTGGTGAACGGGTTAGCCTCCGGAAAGGGTAACAGAGCGTTCGTTACCCACCACAGATACTTGCGGTCCGGAGTTTTGCAAACATCTCAGCATCACTGCGGTTGAAGCAAATATGATTTATTCGATTTTATTGATTAACACGCTGAATTCATGTTAATCATATTTTCAATAGAATTTTAAGAGATTACCAAAATTAAGACGCTCAAGACAACAGCTAGCTATTTCATCTTGCCAAGAGCTATAAGATAAAAGGCAGCTCAATCTTAACAACTGTTACTAGCATCTAGTAGCAAGGTGTCTAGTATCTCTTGGACAGAGAAGAAGGAAAACGAACACAGCGTTTACCCCACGAATGAGAAAAAATAAGAAATATGAATGATGGTCTGTAAAACAGTCTCGAGAAAATAATCGAAGTGATATGAAGTAGAGTGGACAGCGCTAAAAGGTTTTATAGAAATATTAAATCATCACGATCACGAAGTATCCACACGTTTAAATCTCATTATCCTAGCACTATGCCGAGAATTAACGGCGTCTTATTCGCGAAAATGCCGAAGACTGAAAGCAAAGCACCAGCCGACACGACCTGCAAATGTTCCAACACTTTTGTCAATGATGGATGCGACGAATTGAGTCGTATGCAAGAATAGCTGGGATCCGCAGAGTAGATATGAAGGCAGATTGCACATATGTGTACATATATATACACATGTATATATAAGTAGAAACGAACGCCTCCATCCCCCATTCAATCTATACCTACTTGGATACTTGGATGGCCCGTCCTCAATGGTTGTACAGGCCCCAGCATAATCTCCACTTTTTCAGAGTTTTGCTGGTCTAGCCACTGTGGTTCCCTGGTGTCCCGGATCAGTCAGGCCAAAATCTGCGCCAGGTCGTCGCCACCACAGGCAGTCGCAGCGCTTCCTTATGGAAACGCCGGACTCCTTCTCAGCTTGAGAGACTCAGCCAGAAGGATGAAACCGCGCTGCACATCGCAGCCCGATACACACCAACATCTCCCAGCCACGATGAAGCGGTAAACGATTCGGTGGTGCCCTGGTAGAAGGCATATAACCTATATCAATCATAATCTGGTTAACCAATGACTCACTCGTGTGCGCTTCACTAGTCTCTTTTTGTCCTACTTGGGAACGAAAGCTGGACAGTGGATCCGCTTATTCGATGGGATGGACGCCGATAGCGTCACGCTTTTTCTACTATGCACTTTAATTTTTCTGCTATAACGATGGGATGTCTTCCAACGGTTTACCGTATCATCGTGGCTGGAAGGTGTTCCTGAGTGCTGGATTGCGATGTACAGAGGAGGACTCGTCCTCCCGGCAGGTTCACCCAAGCTGAGAAGGACTCCGGTGTTTCCATCATGAAGAGCCTAGCTAAGAGCAAACCAATACCAGGATCTGTCGCCGTCCTGGTAACAAAGTCGCATGGTGGCAAATCACACTCTGATCCACAAGGGCAGCGACTGCCTGTGGTGGTGAAGACCTGGAGCAGACTTTGGCCCGGCTAACCTCGGGATTCCACGAAACCACAATGGCTTCACCAGGAAATCTCCGGAAAATGGCGATTGTGCTGAGGCCCGCACCACTAGTGAGGACGGGCCGTTCTGGCGACGAAACTGGGCAGTCAGTTCAACCGGAGCTGATTGAGAGCTTCTTGGGCTCTCCCGCAGTCGACATCATGACTATTTGTTGGATGCGGACATGAAAAGCCCACCCTCTTATGTACTTTCCATCCACTTGGTTTCAGGCTTTTCGAACATCCGACATGCAGGATACAAATCACTTGCAGCAAAATACAACCACATAATTATGACGATACAACATAGAACGTATCAAACAACTGGCTGCAGCAGGAACAAATGAGTATACACCTAAAAATTTCCTTAGGATAACCAATGAGTGGCCGTTTCCTTAACTTTGACTTCATATCTGCCATCGAAGGGCAGACATTGGTGAGGCTGACCCCGGTACACCAGGAAACCACAACAGCTAGGCTAAACCAGCAAAACTGGAAAAATGGAGATTATGCTGGGATTCACACAACCAGTGAAGATGAGCCATCCAAGTATCCAAGCAAGTATGAATTGGTCTGAACTCATTAAGGCTAACGATAATCTCACCCTTCAGTTTTAAACAAACATATCTTCACTCATACGCTTCATTATTGAAAAGTCATTAGAATACATAGATCTCTCCAAAGAAAATACGATTCGTTGTTTTACAAAGATGAAATCCAATTTTCTGGAGCCTACAAAAACGATACTTTTATTACCTCTTCGCCCGGTATCTTGCGCTTATATGTAAAACTATAAAAAATTTTCGGAAACGGCCATAAAAGTACAGGCAACATACAATTTTCGTATTAAAAACCCGTATTAAAAAACATATCTTCTAAAATCCCCTGGCCACCAAAAAATTAGCGCCAGTTATCAGAAAAAAAGAAGGAAAAAGAAACAAGTGGCGATTTCGCCTAAAATCATTGTTGATCAGTAAGATTAAGGATAAAAAAAATTTAGAAATAGAGAAATTTTACACAGAAAAAGTGAAGAAAAAGGTAATAATACATTTACTTTACGTGGCTGCATTACAAAAGCAAGCAATAATTCAGAGATTTGACCTTTTATTCACTATTCCGTTGCCCGAATTCGAGTGTAGCCACTTCAGCCATTCCATTTTCACTTAGACAAAGTAGTCCCAAGAGAAACCTTCCAACGGTTTATCGCTTTATCGTGGCTGAGAGGTGTTCTTGGGCGTCGGACTGCGATGTATAGCGGGGAGATTCATCCCACTGGAACGGTCTCCCAAGTTAAGAAGTCCGACGTTTCCATCAGGAAGCTCAGCAAAGAGTAAACCGATACCATGATCCACTACCGGCCCGGCGACGACTGCCTGTGGTGGTGAAGACTTGGGGCAGACTTTGGTCAGGCTGACCTCGGAATTCCAGGAAACTAAATGGTTTAACCAGCAAATCTCCGAAAAGTGGAGGTGGCCCGCACAACCAGTGAGAACGGGTCATTCCAAGTACCAAGTGTCCCAAGAGGAAAGGGCAGAAACTCCATTAAAAAAAAGGTAACCAAGTCTGTCTAATAAGACTTCATGTTGCCTATTAGTCAGTAGGATAGCGGTCTTGGTTAGTAGGATAGCGATTCATAGCATCAAACCACTATTTGTATCCTGTAACTGTTTCCAGATTTCGTTAAGCTAGCAATTGTGATACCAGCCAATACCAGGGCCCATCACCGTCCTGGTATCAAACTAGTCGCATGGCAAATCTCCCTCTGATCCACAAGGACGACGAGTGTACGGGGCGGTGACGGCTTCCTCTGAAGGCCTCGGCTAGGTTGCTCTCAGAACTTCAGGGAGCCACAATGCTTAAGCCAGCAAATCTACGGAGAATGGAAATTATGCTGGGACCTGTAAAACCAGTGAAGATGGTCCATCCAGTATCCAAGTAAGTAAGTGCGCGATAATGGTGATGAAATCAACATTTGCTTGAAAGCAAACTAATTTAAAAAACCACTAGAAATAGAAGTCCACTCAATAAAGACGAAATGAAAAGCTTGAAAGGGTGAATCTCGTAGGCGTATGACACAACTCTATAGTGTAATGCGACTTGAGGAGAATCGAAAAGAAACGAAGAAAGCGCCGAGGCAAACACCGTCGACGAGAAGCAATCAGCTCAGTAACCAGAGCAAGACTGATAAACGATGAATTTATATAGGTGACCTATATCGCTCTATGATCCTGTTACTAAACGAGTTCACGAGTTACAAGAACTAATAAAGCCCTCAACAATCCCGAGTTACATGTCCAGTGAATCTCTGGGTGGCCTTCGTTCGACCGGAAAACGTGGGAAACGCCACCTTCCTGCAGCGTCCTTTCCAGTTTTTCGAATGTCATTACATTGCAATGCCGTCGACAACAAAAAGATGACAAAATGCTAGAAAAAACTCGACCTAGTTCTTTTACCTATAAAGTCCTTCATAAACTGGCTACTTTAATGTTGTACATGAAACCAGCTTTAATGTTAATACGATGATGACGCTAAGCTGATTCTTGTGGAAATATTTGAACCGAGTGATTTTACGTCATAAAAAAACTGTTTGTTCAGCTCACTAAGAAGAAGAACATGGTAAGCTCGTGTTCGATATACTGAATAGCAGGCCACAGTAAGTCAAAAAATCTTTTCCTGACGAAAAATTTTCCACTGGTAAGGAAGAACTAAAGAACTTTTCAATTAGGAGTCTCGGAACACATTAAACACTCCTGAAATCTGATCCCAATCGTAGTTAAGTGGAATGCACAGCGGTCGTCGACATAACAACGACTCCAAAACGTTGGATTGCTTCCCGCATTCAAGAATTACCCAAACGGTTTTCCGAAATCGGAAACTTTTTCTTCTTCAGCCGTTCCGTAAAAGAAATCGATTAAAAAAAACGAAAAAACGAAAAAAAACCGAAAAAAACTAAACGATTTACAAACGCATCTTAACTGATTAACGACGAAGCCCGTTTTCGTTGAGAAGTAGTAATTCATCCACTATCTTAGTGAAGGAATTGAGAACTCTACACCCTTGTAGAAAACACTTTAATCTACTGGCAGAGAGGTGTATATTATTTTGAAAGATATTTATTATAGTAGTAAATTTGAATCATATTAAAAAAGTGAAATTTGCATGCCCAAAATTTCGAACGTTGCAGAAACAGCCACAAAAACGACGACTGACTGGGGAACACCATTACTTCTTACCAGAGAAATTCCGTTTGTTTAGTAGTTTTCTTGTTCCAAATGTGGGGCTTGAAGAGAAAAAAGGTGGAAGGATACTTTAAAAACCGACTTCCCCTTGATCTCAGCATGACAAATCAACATGTACCTAAACTGTTGAGCTTACACGAGGTTAATAAGCAATCTTTGTTCGGCTAAGGTTCAACGTCTTTGCCTTCGTCAGAACTAATGGTTCGAAGACCATACGCAGTTGTTCGTCTTTTCGATGTGGCGTCTTCGTTTTCGCAACGAGTCGGATTTTCCACAGTCTCGAACATCTCTCGAATTAGGCATATTTACACGACGATGCTCTTCTATGCAGGATGCTGGTTGTTGGTAATAGTGATCACCCGGTGAACAACAGTGCACCAACGGCTCGGATCACCGGCTCTGATAAAAATATAGACATCGAAACGTTGGCCAAATAAACTTCACTTGTCAACCTCGTGTAAGCTATGCAATTTAAACGCATGGTGAAAAGATGGACTTCATGAACTGCAGTAAATGAGAATTTCACTGTGGTAGAACACCAGAAAACAATGATCATCACATTCTAACGGTTTTAATTAAAATCAATAAAGATAAATAGGAACTGAGATATGTTGGTTTAAAGTTGAAGGCGGTCACTATTCATTCATACAAACTGTAAAACTTAAGGATTGTAGAGATTGACGAAAAAGTCATATCAAACATTTCTCATTATCAGTCTGCGAAAGGGCGCATGTGGCGCAGTGGTCGGAGGAGCCCTACAAAACACACGTGGAATAAATCTCAGCTCTCATGGCCCACCAAGCCTTCTATCCCTCCGAGGTCGGAAAATTGATATCGGACTTGTCTAAAAGGATCGCAGCACTGATAGGTCACCGCTAGTAAAGGCCAGATATGCATTCGGTCACCTCAGACGATAATGAAGTCGAATGCATGGCGCATCCTTCAGGGATTGATCAACGCCGAGAGCTTTATCCTTTTTAGCAGTCGGTGAACGGTTGACTATCACGTTTTTCGTTATTTTTTACTCTTTTTTAAAGGCTATTCATTCAAAAAAAAGTCAGAACACCTCGAATTGTTCATGTCATCAGGGAAAAATCAGAAGTACAAGATGAGGATTCGGGAAGTGACACCGTGGTCATCTTTAGTGTAATCGAACAGCAATAGTAAATATCTGTCTAAATACGTTGTTTCTCTCGGATTTGTACATATAGAATCTTTCCAAGCTAACTATACTTCTATTCTATAGATCACTCTATGAATGGAGGAAAAAATTTTATCATTGCTGCAATCAGGAAAAATCAAATCAATACTTGCAATGATGAAAGTACAAAGCAGTTGTTGCTATAAGAAAGAATTCCTTTGTAATACTCTTAAAGCTCAATCAATAATGCTCACCTCCTGCTAGTGGTGATGATTTCGACTTTATGCCAACGGCAATCCCGACTTCTCTGGATTTGCCGTGAATAAATTTTGTCGATGAACTCGGATAGAGGGCAAAATGACAACTAACCAACATGAAAACCGGAATTGTGGATCATTCGTAACAAGCCGATATAATGCTCTTTTTTCCTCTTGTTCATCACAGTTCGATAACTCAAAATGCATACGGCGCTTCGGATTTGTTCCACACTGTTTCGTTGGTGACCAAAGAGTGGATACAGAGCAACTACGAGTGTGGATAGGTTGTCCCAAAGATCTCGAATGGAAGGCTGCCAACTGTTTCGAATTGTTTCTATGAAATTTATGAATACTGGATTGAAATTGAGACATGTGTAACATTAACGACCAGAATATTTATTTAATACGTGAACACAGCTTTCTCTGAACTCCATCTTACCGCAGCCATGGGGCGTTTTGAGTGCTAAACTATAATGTACACGGGCCTAATGAGACGAGCTTTACACCTCGTCTCATTAGGCCTAAGCAAATGACATCTAACATTTCCATTGATAATCGAGTTAAGTGTAAACGCATACCAGGTATCACTGTCGTCCCTGGTAGAAACGCAGTTGCAAAGGGTCTTACCTGCCACAGTATGGAGGGTCTGACCACATGAACTGATAACAATGCGTGCGAATACCAGAAGCGTGAAGCCTTATCTTATTAATCGTTTATTTTCCCACAATAAGCTCATATTTCACGCTTCTGGTTTTTGACCAGTAACTCATCCAACACAGATATTTCGGCTGATGTGGTCCGTGAAAACGCTGTTCTCTACACTTCACAAATCATTTGAAAAAAACTTTTTTCGGACGAGTTTTCCAACACATATCACGTGCATGGAAAAAAATAGGTGTAGCCTCATATGACGAACACATAAAATCAAAGGTATTTGCATAAGCATTAAGCGTCCACTTGGAAAATCAACAGTAAAGATAAATTGGAATTTTAACGAAGCAACACTACCTAAAAGACGAAACGCCGTTTAGATATAAACAGTTTTTTAGGAAATGCTGGAGAATGAGAAAGAAAGAAAAAACTAAAAGTGCGCTGCGCTGGGCTAACGCGATGCTTCACGAAGATGGTTGACAGTCATGAGGGATGAAGGACAAAGTGTTCGGCGTTGATGAGTTTCTGATGGATCCTCAACTATAACCGATTCCATGAAAACCTAAAGTTGGTTGAATGAATAAATGGTTAAAAAAATTGCTTGAGTTGGTCTACAATTGTACTGCGTCAGTGTTTTCATCTGTCTAGACAGCATTTGTGATTTGGAGAGCACATTTAACCGCTTCACTGCAAGCAACCTCATTCATCGTTCATCACCTGAATCACCTGTCGTCTCACTAATCGGCGACTAACCGCCAGCGCCAGTAAACCTTCCATTTCCCTCGCAGCTTGGAAGAGTAGCCCAGAGGGTTCTGCTCGATCTAGGAGCTCGCTGAGTATCGTACTCTTCTCCTAGAGTTTTCGTGAAGAACTCTGACCATCGAATAACCGATTCCATGAAAACCTAAAGTTGGTTGAATGAATAAATGGTTAAAAAAATTGCTTGAGTTGGTCTACAATTGTACTGCGTCAGTGTTTTCATCTGTCTAGACAGCATTTGTGATTTGGAGAGCACATTTAACCGCTTCACTGCAAGCAACCTCATTCATCGTTCATCACCTGAATCACCTGTCGTCTCACTAATCGGCGACTAACCGCCAGCGCCAGTAAACCTTCCATTTCCCTCGCAGCTTGGAAGAGTAGCCCAGAGGGTTCTGCTCGATCTAGGAGCTCGCTGAGTATCATACTGTTCTCCTAGAGTTTTCGTGAAGAACTCTGACCATCGGATCGGTGGTCTCCTGCAGTACGACCCATGAGATCCCATGAATCCAGTCACCGACAGCTCATATCCATTTATTATCGCACCTACGCATTACGTGTCTGGCACGCCCCACGTTTAAGAAAGAACGGCGTATTTGATCATTGATCACTGACGTCGGAATGGCATATTGGATTTCGGAAAGGAGAACCGGTGGTACGACATATCCATCCTCCTTTTTTTCATACGAGGAAAAGAGGACGCAGCTAATGAAGAGATCTGAGTAGTGGTCGAGAATTATCTTCTCCACTGCCTTTCTGGAAGCGGTAACTGCTCCGTCTGAGCGTTGGAGTGCTCTCATCGTTCATAATAGAACGAAGAGAAAAATCGAGCATAGAGTAAAAACTGGTGGCATTTTCTGCTTTCTAAAATCACGTACTGATAAATCGCTAAAGATGCTTAAGGCCATGCTGGTTTCTCGATAAACGGACAATTTTTCGACGGTTAGAGCTCTAAAGCTCTAAAGCTCTCGGCGTTGATCAACCCCTGAGGGATGCACCATGTATTCGACTTCATTAAGTATCGTTGGAGGTGATTGAATGCATATCTGGCCTTTACAATGACTCGCGATGGCCTAACGATGTATCAAGCCAGTGCTGGTATCCTCCCAGACAAATCTGGTACCAATTTGCCGACCCCGGAGGGATGGAAGGCTTGGTGGGCCATGGGCGCATTCCACGTGCGTGTCGCAATGGCGCCTCCAACCACTGCGCCACACGGCTGGAGCAGTTGAGGTGAATTTCTAATTTAATTGACCAATTGAGCAGATATTGCCCTATACTATAAGAACTTTTAAAGATACTATTTCTGGTCCAAATTTATTCGAAGTCAGAATACTCGGTAAATCAGGAAGAAATTCAAAATCTTCCCAGTTGTTCACCTGCTTTCTATTCTCGAAATACGAGTTCCAACGAGAAAAAAAGCGAGATAGCACGTTTTGTGTCTGCCAGAAAATCAAATGTTCTTTTGGTAAAAGGAGAAATGTTGTTTCTGTCTGGCTATGGCCCATATCTGTTTGACCTAATCGCTATGTCTTCAGTTTTTCTTTTCGCAAGCCTCTGCTGCTCACCTGCCTTGTGTTTTATAACAGCTTACGTTCAACTAAATACCCAGTGCGCCATCAGCATCGTGTATAAAAAGGCATCACCGAATGAGTGTGCCTCATTCGAGAGATGGACCGCTGAGGAAGGCCTGACTCGACACGAAGGCGAAGCCGCCACATCCAGACGAATAACAAGCGTGGACCATCGGCTCGGATCATCAGCTTTGATGAAGACGAAGACGTCGAAACGTTAGCCAAAAATAAATATACTTATCAACCTTGTGCAAGCTCATCAAAGAAAGAATAAATACCCAATATCTTCTCATTTCAAAATTCCACATAGATTATGAGCATTTGCTATCCATCTCTTTTTTTTGCCTCAACATTACAACCAACACGTGTCTATAGTTCCTCGCAAAAAAGCCACATTGAGAAAGCAATACAATCTCATCCAAGCTTAATAACGCTCTGAAGGATCCTCGAAATAATATCGGAGTACGAATTTTGCACAACTAAACTAAAAGCCAAAAAAATTGATCTACAACTTCTGAAAAAATTGTGTGCAAATGCAAATTAAAGTGCTAACGTAGCCAACTTAGCTAGACTTCACTGAAATTGACGGCGTAGCAACGTGGATTCGCCATTCAAAACTTAAACCAAAAAAGAGCTTTTGATACCAATTGATTGATCTTTCTGTTCCAACAGCAACTGCCAACATAGCGGGGACAGAAAGAAAAACAGACTGGGAAATAATGGATAAGAACAACACCGAGCTGACACTAGTGAGCAGCGCCAGGTTACATTGCGCTAGAGCACCCTTTGTAGGGTACATATAAAGAGTACGCTAAATGAACTAAACATCAATCAAATCAGGAATATTTAGAACCAGATGTTTTACTTCTCAACATGATAACATCAACCGGCGAAACACGTCCATAGTGTGTGTTCGGCCGCTTAAAACCGAATCCATGATAGACGATGAGATGATACTCATTCGGCATCATTACACTGATGATCAATCGACGAGGGTCACGTAATCCGTGTCAAGAGAAGAACAAACAACTGAGAAAACGCCGCTGGAAAAAATAGACAACCTTCGAATTATTTCGAAAAAACAGTTTCCATGGTTTCCCTACAGAAGTCTAGAAGCGATGACACAAAGGGATAAAGGCAAAAAAATGGTAGCAGACGCTAGGAGAAATCCGCAGAAATGTCAGATTTCGTTTCAATAAAGAATAATGTGACAGCACGTATCTGCTCATCAAGAATAGTGAGTTACTTGATCAATGACGGAGTTCATCAGTGGAAAGTCTGTTTTGGGAAGGAATTATAACATAAAATGCAAATCGACTTATCATAAACCATTCAACGCATAAAGTCATATACTGGCCTTTCGACAATTAGGAACATCACAGTCAGATCATTATTTGAGGAGTTAGGATCTACGTAGACTTCTAGTGGCAGTAAACCAAAACGGAATACTGCCACTACCACATTGTTTTAGTGGAAGATGTGGCGCTTGTCCACTTGTTTTCGTGCTCGAAATACGAGTGTTAAAGCAAGAATGTGAAATCTGAATAGAATAAAATAGCTCCTATCCTGTAGACAGAAATCTGCAGACTCTAATCAACTTCTTTCCAACTGGTAAAGTTTAGTATCAGCTGAGATATACTGACTAAAGATAGAAGTGGCCATTATTTTCGCACAGAATGCATGGTAATCAGTGCATCTAAGGAATCACTTTCACCTTGGAAGAACAGTATCGTATGGTAGTGAATTTCGTCTACAAGGATGCACGATCACTTCAGCACGGCGATTTCGGGATCCTAAGGATCCAAGGAAAAACGACACTTGACCAGCTCTTAATATGTCTATGTCTATGAATGAGGACGACAAGTTGTCAGTCCGTAGCGGAACCCACTTACGAACGCGACTTCGTCTACAGATAACAGTTGCAAGAGAATGAAACGAGTGAAAAAGAGCCATTCAACAACGATGATGTCCCATACGAAAATTTCATTGATGATTTAACTGGAGTGCCATACAAATGTTGATTTACAAGGTTGCAGTGTACCCTATCACCAAGAGGAGAGATGTTCTACACTAAACTCCTCATCGTTCCCAAACCTATGAAATCACTAAAGCAATCAAAAATAAAGGATAAAGGATAAAACTCTGGCGTTGAATCAATCGAAAATCTGGTACCGATTTGCCGACGCCAGAGGGATGGAAGGTTTGGTGGGCCATGGGCTCCGGGACCGATTTCACGTGCGTGTCGCAATGGCGCCTCCAACCACTGCGCCACATACGCCCCTCAAAATCGAAAATATCAACAGAAACTGTCGCATAATAAAGAAATTCAACCAGTGTCTCCAGTTATGTCTCCAGCCTTTTTTGAGTGTGCATACTTCAATGGTGACTAGAAAAAACGACTTTGAACGTACACAATCCATAGTTGTTTCAAGCGAAGATTCGAAAGGTTCATGTGAAATGAGCTATCAGAAATATTCAATATAAACGGAATTTAGCCCTTCAACTTCTTTTGGATTGCTTTTTCAGAGTAAGAAATAGTTTATCACAGTGTAATAAGGCGCCATTCAGGATGCGCACATGAGTTCCACGTTCCTCCTTAAAACTCAGTCAATCAATAGTCATTATGCATCAGCTGTTGCGGAAGTATGACAAAACCAGTCGATTTTTTTTTAGGTAAACAATGATTTACGGACTTATGGACTAGCGAGTCGATGAGGAAAAGATCATAGAACGGAGAAATGGAATAAATACAAAGGAATGTCATGGCTTGGAAAGAGCTCTCAGTGGAAATCTTTGGAAGGGAACGGGCTTCAAGACGAAGTCCTTCCTATGGATTTATTATATTAGCAGATCGATAGTACTAGTTCCTCATTTGTGAACAAAACATTACAGCAAATAAGCTTATAAGTTTTCAAAGTGAAAACAAGTTCGGAAGAAGATTTCGTAGGAAAAACCACCAAATCCGGTCGGTCCGAGTTTCGATTGGAAAATCTTAAAACACTAACACCGTAGACAAATTGGTTCAAGGATCTACGAAAGAAAAATTACATTATGTACATGAGACTTTTGGAAGAAAGAAGAATGTCCGCCTACTTTTCATAGTTATTGATCGCAATGCTAAACGAAATTTGGGACGAAGCCGAACTAAGGCCTAGCACGTCTTATTGAATAGCATCTCTACCACTACACTACCAGTTACCCTGATGATAAACCTGAATTCGTACAAATAACAATGAATAAAAACCATATCTCTCTATATTACTAAGACCTAAACACTAAATATGACACTAAAGTGAGACCAAAGAAATCAATTCGTACTTAACGAAGATGTAAACAAATGTGTCGATCATAATGTATTACACCGCTAGTGGGGCATTGGTAATGATCCCGATCATTACGCGTACGGCCCAACTTACTCAAGTTCTTGTCCTCGTTCAAGTCCGCCAAGCCTCTCATCTTTCCATTGTCGGGAGATTGGTATCAAACTTATCTGGGACTGAAAATACCTCCTACCTACAACCTATTCTCCGCAGTCCACATGGGAACGCTCCATCACGGCTGTCTCAGGATAAAGGATAAAAGGATAAAGCTCTCGGTATTGATCAATCCCTGAGGGTTGCGCCATGCATTCGACTTCATTAAGCATCGTTGGAGGTGATTGAATGCATATCTGGCCTTTACAATGACCCGCAGTGGCCGGCCGATGTATCGAGTCAGTGCTGCTATCCTCCCAGACAAGTCTGGTACCAATTTGCCAAGCCCGGAGGGATGGAAGGCTTGGTGGGCCATGGGCGCATTTCACGTGCGCGCCGCAGTGGCGCCTCCAACCACTGCCCCACACACGCCCTATCATGTCTCAGGATAGCAGAGAAAATAGACTTGACTAACGTTCAACGGTATTCGTGACGAAGATGAAAAAACTCTTAAGTTTTAGAAGAACCCACACGAAAATATGTTCGAAGACCATCGTGGACGCTGGATGGTGAAGAAACGAATAGAATGCGAGAAGTGCTGAGATCCGCACAGTGTGATATGTGTAATATGGAGCCAAACGATAAAAAAATAATTAGAAAGTATATACTGTTGCAACCAAAAAGCTAAGGATTTCATAACATTCGATAACCATTCAAAAAAGAAAAAAGCGCGGCACGAATAACTATTGCATGCAAAAAGTAGCCAGAACAATAACCACAATGATGTTGAGCTATTTGCAAAACTCCAGACCGCAGGTGTCAACGGTGGGGATTGACCACGCTGTTACTCTTTCCTTGATCCACATTAGCCAAATGGAACGTATGCTTGTGGACTTTGATAAAGCGTGTGGAAAGATTGGTCTTCGACTAAATCTAAATAAAACGATGTTCATGAAGAGCGGATTGGTTTCGTTTGCTCCATTCACGCTCAATGGAAAGAACATCTCCGAATGCTCCAGTTATGTCTATCTAGAATAAACATAATGAACGACTTAGCTCCAGAGCTGAGCAGAAGGAACGAGCGTCTTGGGGAGCTTTAGATATCTTGGATATCGAGGATGTAGTGAAGAGGACAAAGAACACCCGACTCCGTGCCCACCTTTTCGACTCAACGGTTCTTCCTGCCCTAACGTATGCGTCAGAAACCTGGTCGCTACGTAAGCAGGATGAAAGATCACTCAGCGTTATCGAACGCGCAGCCGAAAGGACGATGCTAGGAGTATCCCGTTTCACACAAGTAAGGGATGGGATCCGAAGCTCCGATCTACGTCAACGATCGAAAATCAAAGATGCCGTTCTATACGCCAAACCGTCGAAGATAAGGTGGGCCGGACACGTAATGCGTATGAATGATAACCGATGGACAAGGGCTGATAGTGACTGGATTCCTCGGGATGTCAAACGCACTGCAGGAAGACCACCGACTCGAAGGTCAGAGTTCTTCACGAAAAGCCTAGAAGAGAGATATGATGCTCGACGAGTCCCTAAAGCGAGGAGAACCCACTGGGCTACTCTTGCACGCGATAGAGAAAAATGGAGGATTTACTGGTGCCCGCTCGAGTCACTCGACGATCAACGGGACTACAGGTGACAGGTGATACAGGTTACCCTTTCCTCGGGTTAACGCTGTTAATGCGTTCACCACCACACCGTGCAGCTACTGTAGATTCAACGGCGATTGGTGTTCCATAGATCAATCCCGCTGATGAGCACCTGCTTACGAAAGTGGCAGATAGAAAACTAGCTGGGAGACAGGCGAAACGATGGATTGGCATGGTGTGGTGGTGAACGCGTTAAAAAAATTAAAAGCTCTCGGTGTTGATCAATCCCTGGGGATGCGCCATGCATTCGACTTCATTATCGTCGGAGGTGACCGAATGCATATCTGGCCTTTACTCGCGGTGGCCTATCAGTGCTGCGATCCTTTTAGACAAGTCCGATACCAATTTGCCGACCTCGGAGGGATAGAAGGCTTGGTGGGCCATACATGCTGGGATCGATTCCACTCTGCTGTGGTTGAACTAAAAGCTGGCCGATGACCAGCTTCTACGCGATTAAACTGTTTATAAAGGCAACAATTTCATGCTACGTATTTCCAATTAACACCCAATAATTCTAGTGCATGTACCGATTCTATTCAAATTCTCTGTAAAGGAGCTATTTGATATCATATTTTCGAATTTTTTGGTTATGATTTACAACTTCAACTAGAGATTCTCGCTAGTAAACTAGATTTCACGTTTTCAACAATGTTAACAAGCAACAACAACAACAAAAAAACTCTGTTCGACTATCTATTCGAATCGTTAGAGAATTAAGTGGCTCCTTTAGATAAGGTCTACAGTTGTTGTAAAATGATACTGTTAAGATGTGGAAGCAAAACCGATATGATGAAGGTGAGGCGGGAACGTCCGCCGTCTATTTGCATGTCGTGTGGTTGTTTACTAGCGTCGAAAGCTGTCTGCTTACGGCCTATGTATTCTATTTTCTATCAATGCTCGATTTAAGACTTCGCAATTCAACGCATAAAACTGTCAGTCGATCGTCGGCTAGAGAAAACCGTGAATTGAATGGTATCGAAAATCGTTCCAATGTTAAAGCTATCGTATTTGCAACGCATCATAACCAAAACATAAACCTTAACAAGAATCACCTCAATAATATAATATAACCAATATGTAGGCCAAAAGTTGGTGAAAAATAAAACGGCCAATCAACCTTGTGACGATGTGACCTCTATAGGAGGCATAGGTTAAGGGACGCTGTGGCCCGTATGAGCTCTGTTGAGGTCATTTTCTTTCTAATGGTTTGTTTTGGTGCGCAGAACCTTCTCGCCCCTTAACGCTAAGGCTCAAATTTCGTAGGGTAGAAAAATGTGCTGAACTTAACCGATGACCTCTCATTCCTATCGTTTTCAGTTATTCCATGTTCTCGATTATACTATAACTTTATGGAAACAAAAAAAGCCTTCTTCGACTCCGTTCGAAAACGAAAATGCTTCGTAATAAGTCAGTCAATAAGATGAAATCATAAAATGGATATCCATTAAGGCCATGACTATCCTATCAACGTAAACCGGATTAAGAGGTAACAAGAGAATCTGCGAAAATTATGAAAGTATCGTCACCACTCTTTGCGAACGACCACCAAATGAATTAAGAATGTGCACATCAGTCAAAATGATTGTTGAACAGCCGAAGCGCCGAACACTTAACCTTCGCGAGGAGGACCGACGTCGTTCACTTTACAATCCCATCAATGTTGGGAACATGGATTTCGCAACCAATTGACAAATGTTGCAACTCTTATTTATTGCCTATTCTTTTTCACGGAAGGATACAATATGAAATACAACGACCAGAATGCTGAGATATGAGCAAAACCTGGAGCCTCAGAGGAGCGAGCTACGAATCCACGATTCGATCCGGGATATCGAGGTCTTTGCTTTGCCTTTCTCCCAGCCAGTTTTCTATACTAACGGTTAACGGTGTCATCAGCAACTACCTATCAGCGTGAATGACCTGAGAAGCAGAAATGGACATTGAACCCAGTTAAGGTGAACCTGCTGTCCAAATCACAATGTTTGACTTTTAATTTACTGATTTTTATTGTTTCATTGCAGGGTATTATGCGAAATACAATCATAACAACGTTGAGACATTTGCAAAAATCAGAAAGTTGGCCGAGAGAAAGGTAGAGCAAGGGCCTAGCCTGTTGGGGT
The DNA here is from genome assembly GCA_009735665.1 of Angiostrongylus cantonensis. Classification (NCBI taxonomy): domain Eukaryota; kingdom Metazoa; phylum Nematoda; class Chromadorea; order Rhabditida; family Metastrongylidae; genus Angiostrongylus; species Angiostrongylus cantonensis. The sequence goes on from MQTX01000040.1 coordinate 3,077,061, forward strand.
GTATAGCAACTGAACCTCCAGAAAGGACAATCGCGAGTTCGAAATTGACAAATTTTCCTTTATTTGAAAGCAAATGGAGAAAAAATGAAGGAATCCCTTACATTTTTTTTAATACGACCCGCCTTCACGTGTACTGGGCGGCAGATCCCAGCACTTCTAACATTCGATTCGTTTCCTCGCATCCATCGTCCACAATGGTTTTCGTCTTTTAACGTGTGCTATCGGCTGCTACTTGATGATGCCATCCTCTTTATGAATGTTGTAGAATGCTGGTCCAGTCGATTCTCCTTGTAGCCCCGGGATAGCCATGCTGTAGCGTTCATTGCAGAGAGTGATTTTTCCCCGGAGAAGTCCGCTACCAACTCTCACATCCCGAAGGAGTAAGAGCCTTGGTGAGCTGATACGGAATCGAACCAGGACCGTGCTCTTGATAATCGGCATCATTACCATTGTGCTATCAGCGGTAATACCCTTTTAACGGGTGGTATCGGCTGCTACTTGATGATGCCATCTTCTTTATGAATGGATTGCTTCATTTACTTCACTAAAATACCTTAATACCCTTATGGATTGCTTCATTTACTTCACTAAAATTTTAGTTTTGGCCAAATAGAGATTTTGATAGTGGCTACCCGAATCACACGATAATAAACACTACGAGAGATGATGAAGATCATAGTTAGCTTATGCCGTTAATGAATTCTCTTAAGGAATGAACGAATAAAAAGACATATCTTCTTCTGGGAAATGGGTTTTTATTCAAATGAGATGAAGTTATCAAAAAATGTGTACTTTTCACGGACTTTCGTCGCATTTTGAACTATAGTAAAGGAAAAAAGGAGAATTCGTCATAAGTAGAAGAAATAGATATATACATATATACACATGTATATATGTATACACACGTACATATATATGTATATCTGTAGTTAACAGAAGTCATATGAAGCTGAGGTTTTGGGAATGCCAACAGATAGATGTCGTTTGCACGAAGTTGAGAAATGTTTCGCGCCAAACAATGACGTAATTTTGCACAACATGTGCAGCACGTACTAAATAACGCCTGGAAAAAATCCACTCAGTAATGGTCCGTCTCCGATTTATGTGATAAATTTCTTAATGTGATGCCGTTATGTAAATCGGAAAAAAGAAGTTATAAACTCTAATAAAAAGGAATGCTTACTATCTTCAGTTACGGATGAAATTCTTTGCGAATTCAGTAACGGGAAATTCTACGAAAATTTGCGATGCTGTATATGAGAGGTAGTAGTTTAAACAAAATAGACTTGTGGACAGGGTCAAATTAATGTGAATGATCGACTTGAGGGAAAAACTTGGATTTATAAATATCCTCGCCGTTTCTTCCCAACGATTTACCGCCTCATCGTGATTGGGAGGTGTTCCTGGGTGTCGAGCTGCGATGTACGACGGGAGTATTGATTCCCCCGGCAGGGTCTCCCAAGCTGAGAAGAGGTCCGGTGCTTTTAACAGGAAGTCCTGCTAAGAGTAAAATAATACCAGGATCTACCACCGTCTTGGTATCAAACTAGTCGCATGGTAGCAAAGCTCCCTCTGACAAGGGCGACGACTTCCTGTGATGGTGACGACCTGGGGCAGACTTTGGCCTGGCTGATCTCAGGACTCCACGGAACCACAATGGCTGAACCAGCAAGACTTCGAAAAAATGAAGATTATGCTGAGGTCCGCACAACCAGTGAAGACGAGCCATCCAAGTGTTCAAGTAAATGTTTACCGTTTTATTGTTTCACTTGGACAATTTTGCACCATTTGAACAGAAAAGCTGCGAAACAAAACTTGATAAAAGATAAAGGATAAAGCTCTCGGCGTTGATCAATCCCTGAAGGATGCGCCATGCATTCGACTTCATTAAGTATCGTTGGAGGTGATTGAATGCATATCTGGCCTTTACAATGACTCGTGGTGGCCTGCCGATGTATCGAGCCAGTGCTGCTATCCTCCTAGACAAGTCTAGTATCAATTTTCCGACTCCGGAGGGATGGAAGGCTTGGTGCCATGGGCGCAGAGATCGATTCCACGTGCGTGTCGCAGTGGCGTCTCCATCCACTGCGCCACTCGCGCCCCATCACAAAAGTTGATAAAGCCAGAAATTCTCGATGAGTTTCGATGACCTTGTAGTTCCTTATTAAGAAAAAAAAACTAATCATGGACAACTTTTTTTGTTTACTAGACGGAAAATTGCATCCAGTTTGTCTCAATTACAGACCCACGCGAATATAAACAACATAAATTACGTAAATTGCAACAATTTCGTGGTTTACAATTGAAAACTAGAATTTCATGCTCGATTCGATTTCCATGGAAAAAAGCCGACCGTAGAGCTGAGCTGGGAATTGCAAATCTTGACAGTCTAGAAAGCCTAAATATAAGTCTGATGGGAGCAATTCGTGAGATAGCAATGAAAACAGACCTTCAAAAAGGACCCAACAATGTTTTAGCGAAATAAGGATAAAGAAAATATGAAGCTAAGTTGGTTAAAACCAAACAGTAAACGTGGGATAAACGGAAAAATAAGAGAGAAAAAAACAAGAAGGAAGGAATCATGGATAGCCAAGACGATGGCAAAAAAGGCGGAGAAGAATAAACTTAGTGAAAAAATAGGAATTCGTGACACATTCTGATTTTTTAATGTCAGAGAAGTGAAATGCAGTTAGTTTATGGAAAAGAAAACAAATTTGCTGATTTATTAACAGCAATACAAATACTAACTTCCAGTCTCACAAAGCCTCTCATTGCTTCGGGGTCGGGAAATCGGTATCAGACTTGTCTGTTCACAATAACTCTTTTCGGTCCACGAGGGCTACGTCCTATGGATATCCCAGGGTATCAGACAGAACCGATTCGACCAGCATTCAACGACATTCAAGATGAAATGAAAATCCACAAGCAGCAGCCGAAGCCATAGGCAAAAAACGTTCGGAGGCCTTTGTGGATAATGGATATGTGGAAACGAATGGGGTGCAAATGCTGGGATCCCACAGATGTGAATACGTTCACGGAAAGTGATAGAAATTAAAACAAAATTGCAACTGACATCCCAAAACGGGCTTTCCTTCGACTTCGGTATTCATCATCAGTCTACTGCTTTTTTGATGAACAAACAGAACTTGTTATTAGAGCATTTATTCATTCAAAATAACTGACGATTCGGAGATTTCGCCGTCTTTAAAGCCTAGAAGGGTCAAATTGACACGCATTACTCGGCCAAGTGTTTTCATAACCTTAGCAGATAATACTTGACATATAAATTTTTAGACTCCTGTAATCTCCTCTGTACTTATCTCGTGCGGTAACTATTTCGTAGCCATTAGAGATGGCTATTTGCTGAGCCAAGTTGCGCGATTCTTCCTTTAGTTCCCTGGTTGTGCACACAGAGGTGACTGTTCGAAACATGTTTCGCACAAGCGCCCTCTTTGTGTGTGAACGGTGAGAGAAAAGGAAATAAACCAGGATGTTTTTGATACTTGGTTTTCGGTACCACTTTGTCATGTAACCACTACTTGATAGGTTTATTTGAACATTTAGAAACTGAAGACAGTTTTTTTTATTCGGTTTCTCCCGGGTGAACTCACTGTACTCAGACTGCTTGTTCAGTAATTCGAGGCATTTGTCCACCTCCTCCTGCGTAGAGAAGACGACAAAACAATCACCTATATACCTGCAGTAGAGTAGTGGCTGGAAATCGAGAACAGGGGCTTCTATCTTAGACATAAACACAATGGCAAGGCATGGGGCCAGTCGCTGTCCCATTGCCAACCCCCTTATTTGCGCGAAATATTTCTCAGACCATCTGAAAATCGAGCAATTTAGGCACTCGCGACTGCTGGATAAGAAAACGACGCGCGCTGTAGGAGTGTTTGGCCATGTAGATTGCAGTCAACTTTACCTCTCCAGACTCTGAGGAAGGCGAAATCCACGAAATGTTAGCGTGTATGTAAATAAAGGAATAAAACAACACTTCGTGTTTGCTAAACAGAAGTAGAAAGCAAATAGAAGTAATTCTTCGTATTCTTGTTGAGCAAACGCGAGGTGTTATTACTATTCTTTATTCACAAATAAGCTGACGTTTCGGCGGACTTCGCCTTCCTAAGAGCCTGGAAAGGTCAAGTTGACAGCAATCTACTCGGCCAAGCGCCTCCATAACCAAACAAAGAAAACGCTAAACCAAAATTTCAATCACTATGAACACAACTTTGCACACCCACCGCTTTCTATGAGGCTTCCACTGAGTATGTCGAGTGGAGACCAACCGCACAGAATTCACATGGAATCGTAACGTGCCCTTCCCCTCAAAATAAAAATAAATAGGAGTGTCTTGTGATCACGCGTGACATAGCGCCATTCCTCAGGCTGATCTTTCGAACTGAGCCAGGCACATTCCTTGCCCATGTTAAACTGTATGCGGGTAATCTATGATACAATAAATAACTGAAAGACCTGGGAAGAACAAAACGGTGAGTAATTCTTTTTACTTCTGTTTAGCAGACACGAGGTGTTATTTTATTTCTTTATTTACGTACAAGCTGACGTTTCGGCGGATTTCGCCTTCCTCAGAGCTTGGAAAGGTCACGTTGACTGCAATCTACATGGCCAAACGCCTCCATAACCAAACAGAGAAAATGCTAGAGCAAAATTTCAATCACATTGAACACTGGGTCTTTGCACATGTAGATTAGCCATGTAGATTATTGTAGTGTTTGGCCATGTAGATTGCAGTCAACGTGACCTTTCCAAGCTCTGAGGAAGGCGAAATCCGCCGAAACGTCAGCTTTAACGTAAATAAAGAAATAAAATAACATCTCGTGTTTGCTAAACAGAAGTAAAAAAGAATTATTCCATCAATGCCGAGGTTAATATAAAGTCGAACGTGGGAGTTACTAAAACGGTGAGTGTTTAATAAGAGCTGTTTATGACGCGAATGAAAACGTATGTGTCAAGTTTCGTCTGCTGAAGCTACGAATGTGTTTGGATGAGTGGCTTGCAAGTCAATTTGACCTTTCGAGGCTTTGAAAACGGTGAAACCGTCGAAACGTCAGCTATTGCGTATTAATAAATATTAAGGCAACAAACAAGTATCTGCCTATCGATAAAAACAACTAGCACTATTTGTACCATCACTAATCACCGAATAACACATGTGGGAATTCATAGTCTCCATTCGTCCCTGAACAACAATAGGCACTAGGACACTACGCATGACGCCTACTTTTTGTAGTATAGGTGGCAAGGCAACTATAAGTTGATCGGTTCATCGTCAAGCTCTACTATACTTACTTGGATAGTTGGATAGTACGTGCCCACGAGTTATGAGGACCCCAACACATTCGTTTCTTTCCTACCTTCCTTCCTTCTTTCTTCCTTCCTTTTTCTTTTCTATCCTAGCTCTACTATAGTGGGTAAACATACACAAAAGTGATTTTTTAGGCTCTAACAGAGCATTTCCGAACGGTTTACCGCTTCATCGTGGCTGGGAGATGTTCCTGGGTGTCGGACTGCGATGTACAACGGGGGATTCGTCCCTCCGGCAGGGACTCGCAAGCTGAGGAGGCTGGCGTTTCCATCAGGAAGCCTAGCTAAGAGTAAACCAATACCAGGATCCACTACCGTCTTGGTATCAAAGTCGCATCGTGGTAAATCTCCCCCTAATTCGCAAGGACTGCGACTGCCTGTCGTGGTGACGACCTGGGGCAGACTTTGGCCAGGCTGTCCTCGGGATTCCAGGGAACCACAATGGCTTAACTAGCAAATCTCCGAAAAAATGGTGTTTATGTTGCGGTCCGAACAACTAATGATGACGGGCCGTTCAAGTATCAAGTATTAAGTAACAGAGCGAGTTTACCTTATAGATTGTAGTTTACCTTTCCTTGTTTGTTGGGGTCAGCCTTGAATTGCTTCCCCATGTATTTTCCTCTTTTTTATCTGAGGACGTTTCACTAAATCGACATGAGAGATACAATCAGCAAACAAATAAACATGTATATGATTCTATATTTGGATGGTATACTTTTATAAAACCTAACTATAACACGCTTTAACGGGATTAATCTTGGGAGCCCAAATCGGCAATGAGCTCAGTGAAGATCGATACAACACACATTGTTGGTGACTTTTGCATTTTCCATATTTTCATTTATAATCTTTGGATGTTTGCATATATTTTGGAAATAGTAAAGAATCTGACATAGAAGACAGCAATTCCCTAAATACATTTGCTTCCTAGGAAAAGTACATAGTCGTTCATAGTAGTGGCTCAATGCCCTAACTTCAAACCGGTGAAACGTCACGTAGCCTGCCATCCAGCTCGACGGTCATCAAAGTGAGTGATGTCGCCGGTAACGGTATTGGTAGCTGAAGAACTAACTAACTACGATGTGGAGCAAGAATACAGTAATAATCGAAAACTTTCAAAATTTGATAGTCTGAAGTTGGAAAGCAATAGATAAGAGTATAATAGAAAACAATGTGAAATTGTTCCAATTTTTTCGTAAATTCGGCAGAGTGGAATAAGCAATCTGGCTGGGGGTCCAGGTTTTACAAGAATTTCAGCAACATTGTGATTGTATTCTACATAATGCCACGGCATGAAAAGATATAAAGATAAAAAGGATAAAGCTCTCAGCATAGATCAATCCTTTTAGGGATGCGTCATGCATTCGACTTCATTAAGTATCGTTGGAAGTGACTGAATGCATATCTGGCCTTTACAATGACTCACGGTGGCCTACCGATGTATCGAGCCAATGCTGCTATCCGCGCAGTCACGTCTGGTAACAATTTGCCGACGCCGGATGGATTGAAGGCTTGGTGGGCCATCGGCGCGGGGATCGATTCCACGTGTGTTGCAGGGCGCCTCCGACCACTGCGTCACACGCGTCCTTTTGAAAGCGGATCCTTATGGAGGCATGAAGAGTAATAGTCGGTAAATAAAAAAGATGAGAATTCAGGAGAACAAATTTGTGCATTTTCGTACATTGATCTTAACAATTACAAATAGTAAAAGACGTAATCACCTTAAACTAAGAAGTGAATTTATCGATTGCTAATGAACTCTAATCTTCAAGTAAGATCTTCAAAATCGAGTAGGAGAGTATTGAAGCCGAGAAGAATCAAGAATTAGGACTGAAGCTACCCTTTCAAACTAAAAGAAATCGAAGGTTTTAAACTAAAATCAACAGCTAATGCAGCAGATAAAAGCAAGTTACAATAGAGATGACCTTATGGAAAGGTTCTAAGATTTCGAAGGTGTTAACGTCGTTATATTGACAATACACTCGAGTATCTCAGCATCCTTGTGGTTGTACGTCACACAATACACTGCTATGAAAAAAGCATGGTAGATAAATAGAAGTCAAAACATTGTGGCCAAAACATCGACTAAATAAACTAAAGTGGTGTGATGTTGGATCCGGAGGGAACCAGGAATGATTCCAGCAACAGCAACTCGTTTGAGTGTTGCTATAGAGGAGACTCAGCTCCTCCTATAATAAACCAGTCTTCAAGTGAAACATGGGCGATAATGCCCAGAGTAGTGGGTGAACATGATGGACGAGACTGAACAGCAAAAGTGATGAAGATATGGATGCAGATGCCACCTCGAAAAGACCAACGACTGTGGACCATCGATTAGGTCCATCGGCTCTGAGGAAGACGAAGACGTCGAAATACTAGCAAAATAAATCTTTTTAGCAACGTTATGTTAGTTCAAAAATCCAAGAATGTATTGATTATTAATGCCGAGGTTAAATGACGGTTGTTTTGAAAAATACCAATGCAGGAAATGAACAGGAAATGAACCAAGATTCTCTACAATGAAACCAGTCGTCAACAGCTCTTAAACGCAGAAGCAGTGTAAATCCGTCCGGCAACATGGAATCACCGCCACCGAACACTTTCAGCTATCGTAGAAACATATGTAAATGCAACTAGTAGACTTCATGGAAGAAAGAGTGGAGTTTTTCAACTAGAGTTGTCTCTACTAATAGAAAGTCGATCTTCGAGAATACTATTAGAGCATTTTCTTTATCTACTAACTCAACCCTCCTTCTTATAAAAAAAATCGCTAAAAACAATTGACGAATTACTGGAGCAGTGTAAGCTCAACTGGCTCATGATGTCGATAAAGAGGCTCGAAAATCCTTGTCGAAAACAACCAAGTGACCGACCGCATCCTTCAGAAATTTTACCATTAGCAGTAATAAGTAAGAGTTGGGGCAGAAAAAAGTGCCCGGAAGACTTATGGAGGAAATCAGGAAAGGATGAATAAGGAAACTCATGAAGAATTTCCTCAAAGACTCAGAATTTATCAAATCTATTCAGAATACTAATCTTGTCGTTTTTAAAACTCCACCAAGTTGGCAACGATTTCTTGAGTTCCATGCTCCGAAATGGACGCCCGATCTTACAAAACACGTGGTTATCTAACGTCTTCGATATTCTTCAACTATTCTTTTATAAAGAACACTGCATCAATAGGATTTCACTTCAACACCAAGAACATTTTCCAGAATGTTAAATTACTCAAGGAAGCCGGATAGTAAAATCTAAATTGATCTCCTGGATTTTAACCAATCATTACAGAGTGTAACTCTCCTTACACTTCGTGTTGTAACCAGACCGACAGATTAAACTCTCGGCGAGTTACGTGTACTGACTCAATCTTTTCAGTGGTTGAGGAATTAAGAAGAAATTAGAACAAAACATACAAATATACAACGTTAATTGAACGTATCTTTTACTTGAGTTCCATGCTCCGAAATGGACGCCCGATCTTACAAAACACGTGGTTATCTAACGTCAGGACTTTGCACAAAACCTTCAAACTATGAAGAAAAGCGAATTCGCTGATTCAATGCCGCAATAAGAACGCTAGCAATGACGCTAAACGAAAACTTCACTGATAAAGCCGACACAGAAATGCCCGTTCCCAGTTCGCTTCCGCAGATCCTCATGAAAGTGCCCGGAAGACTTATGGAGGAAATCAGGAAAGGATGAATAAGGAAACTCATGAAGAATTTCCTCAAAGACTCAGAATTTATCAAATCTATTCAGAATACTAATCTTGTCGTTTTTAAAACTCCACCAAGTTGGCAACGATTTCTTGAGTTCCATGCTCCGAAATGGACGCCCGATCTTACAAAACACGTGGTTATCTAACGTCAGGACTTTGCACAAAACCTTCAAACTATGAAGAAAAGCGAATTAGCTGATTCAATGCCGCAATAAGAACGCTAGCAATGACGCTAAACACGAAAACTTCACTGATAAAGCCGATACAGAAATGCCCGTTCCCAGTTCGCTTCCGCAGATCCTCATAGATTGTTTGAGCACTAAGTGGAAAACAATGACTTACTGTTGCACTATATGATGCACTTCTTATTATATCGTGTTAATACATGAAAGTGTCAAGTGAAACGAAGAATCCTCTCGCCTTATTCTACTTCTCTGACGTAGCCGTTCTATACAAGAAGTATTTATATGCGGAATCCCACCCAGATTTAAGTCTAATCATTTGTCCTAGAGCTCATAATATTTTTGTACTGGTTAATAAACTAAGTCCTTTAAGCATTCTTGAGCAACGAAATCTTCCTTTGCAGCATAGTAGTTTAATAAAGCGAAGGTCAACAACTTTCGCACAAGCAAAATGAAGGGTAAAGCGGATGTCTGAATGGTGCGTATAAAGATCCATGTATATCGGTTTTCGTCATTTGATTCAACTATGCAGTAGTTCCTTTTTAAATCAATTTACGATGTCCAATGGATTTGACATGATCCAGCTGAAAAGCTCGAGGGAAACTCCAACTAAGAAGATGCGATACTCCCTTCCATTCCCACTAAACAACCTAAATTCTGTCGTCGCCTACGCTACCAAAGCGTAGCGTCGTCGGTAACTAGAATGGAATCACGTTTATTTAAAAAGTGTTTGGTACCTCTAAAGTTCAAACCAAAACATAGGAGATTTTATGGAAAACGATAAATATGAGTAGCCATTGAATGCGGTCTGTTCCGAGATTACAGCAGAGAATAAGCATAAGAAATAGAGCATTCGAAGTTGATCAATCACAGTGAAACACGCCCCGCAATGAACCCACTTCAATGTTGCAGCGGTGACTGAACATCTACCTGACCTATACAGTGGTTTGCAGTGCCTTATCGATTTGTCAAGTCATTGTATTTCATTCTCCGAGACGTGCGTAGTGGCAACTTGGCGACTCCTGAGGTGGAATGGCTGGTGAATCCAGGTCGCGGCATCGAACCAAGGACGAGGTGTGTATTGTTGTAGGTCGCATCTAAGCATTGTGCTATATGAGTCATTATGACAAAAGAGGTTCGTGGAAACCAGGTTCTGAGAAAGTCGAGCAAACTTTGACAGATTCTTTCCATGCCTGCATGGCGGTGAAATAGGCCAGCAACCAGGTCGTGTATTCTTGAATATTGGGTTCGGGTGAAAAATATTTTTATCTGCGCCAGTTTCTACCGCGGCGTTAACAAAATTCTTATTCCTTCTTTCTAGACCGTTACAAAAGTTTCTTCAGCAACTAAAGAGCTTTAAGACCTTTACTTAACCTTTTCTACTCGACTTACCGAATCGTTTCTCTTAACGATTTTTCTATAAGTCATCTGTCGTATGATTTTTTCTTCTTCGATATTCTTCAACTATTCTTTTATAAAGAACACTGCATCAATAGGATTTCACTTCAACACCAAGAACATTTTCCAGAATGTTAAATTACTCAAGGAAGCCGGATAGTAAAATCTAAATTGATCTCCTGGATTTTAACCAATCATTACAGAGTGTAACTCTCCTTACACTTCGTGTTGTAACCAGACCGACAGATTAAACTCTCGGCGAGTTACGTGTACTGACTCAATCTTTTCAGTGGTTGAGGAATTAAGAAGAAATTAGAACAAAACATACAAATATACAACGTTAATTGAACGTATCTTTTAAATATGATTGAAGAACTTCATAAACAATCAGGAAAGGAAATGCTACCTAAATAAATACCTTATCTTTTATCAGCTGTGCTAAAGGTTTCAGTCAGGAAGTAAACTGAGAATTAAAACCTCTACGATGCTGAGATATTTGCAAAACCTGGACCCAAGGCCAGATTCGAACCTGCGATTCGATTACCCTTTCCAAAGACTCGTTACCTATCGTGCCACTGAGGCCCTTGCTTTGTCTTTATCTCGACCATTTTTTTGCCTAACCGGTGCTATCAGCAATCACCGGTCAACGTCATATCTAGCCTGGGGTCCCAGTTTCACAAATATCTTAGCACCATTGCAGGTGTACTACATATAATACCTTAAAGTGAAAAAAATAGGTAGTAAATAAAAAGTTAAACACTCTTAATTATGCTCAATATTGAAAACGCTAACGCTCCATTTTCTCTCCTTCTAGGAATGAAATACTTTTTGACCATCTATCTACAAGAACATAACGAAATAGTCGTCAGCTATAGAGCAGAGTAGGAAACGAAGAAGAATAAGAAAATGATAATGATGAATGAATACGAAAAGACGGATTGTAATGATGAGAAAGGTGAGACTGTTGATCTAGGGAGAGGAGTTCATTCGGCTTTCTATACGGTCTGACGCAGTTCGTAGGAAAATCGCTTCCATGTGAACCAGCCTTTTCTATGTTAACCCTTACGTGGAATCTCAGATAAGCAAGATTTGGAACCAATTACGTCTAGAACAAATAAGGAGTAGTAGCAACCAGTTGAAGGTTTGTGAAATTTAGTAGAAAAAAAGGAGTATTTTTTCTCAAATATTTCCTATAAGTTTGGAAAAAGAAGGCGGAAACGGAGGCGAGCTAAACTTGAACCATTTTGATGGTTTTATTGTTTATCTGATGTTAGTAGTCCAGAATGTCTATCAGGCGGTAGAAAAGCCGCTAACAGAGACAGACAATAGGGACTGGTGAAGAGTGATTTCTTTGGTAAACTAGGCGTGATGAATCAAATGGACCTTTTTCTAAACAGTTAATCAGAAGAAGACGCGTTTTGTTACGATCTCCATTCCTTCTTTCTAGACCGTTACAAAAGTTTCTTCAGCAACTAAAGAGCTTTAAGACCTTTACTTAACCTTTTCTACTCGACTTACCGAATCGTTTCTCTTAACGATTTTTCTATAAGTCATCTGTCGTATGATTTTTTCTTCTTCGATATTCTTCAACTATTCTTTTATAAAGAACACTGCATCAATAGGATTTCACTTCAACACCAAGAACATTTTCCAGAATGTTAAATTACTCAAGGAAGCCGGATAGTAAAATCTAAATTGATCTCCTGGATTTTAACCAATCATTACAGAGTGTAACTCTCCTTACACTTCGTGTTGTAACCAGACCGACAGATTAAACTCTCGGCGAGTTAATGTGATGATGAATGATGTAAAATAAAGTGCAATAACTAATATGATCGCATTCAGCTGAAAAATAATTGAAAAACAAGAGTTTATGATCGGAGTTAAATAATATCGGATTAGGGTACAATATTTGAGACTGGAAAAGATCAATGGCTATCGCTTTGTAGCTAATAGCACTTGAGTGAATGTTGCCCATAGGGACGGTTAGCCGTCATGCACGTCAATTAAGCTAATCAGTAGGGGTAATATCAAATGTTTGCTGTCTGTTTTTTTCAGAGGTGCCTAGGAAAGAATGCAAAGAATGAGCCGCAACGGTTGAATCCCATACATCGAGAAGATAGATTAAAGATGGTTTCCAATAAGACGAGAAAATAAAATCGGTTAGAAGTTAACTTAGGAGTCTGCTTATGGAGAAAACTCAAGCTGTGTGCAGCGCTGACCACTATTCTAGTCACTGAAGGTATCAACATTCGTTTGGTTGGATGAAGTTGACGAGTTTGCGAGCACTTGACACGTTCAATTGCCATATCTCCGTAGACGTCATCGGTAACACAGCATTTGGCCTTTCTAGTATTTATCAGAATCCGAGACCTTGTACAAAGTTGATCAATGGTCAGCCAGTGCAACGAAGAGGAGAAAGATCGACTATACATAAATCGGAAGAAGACCCAGTTCAAGAAAAAACAATGGTGCGAAAGCGATCGGATCAAACTGGATCTCTAATGAGGGAAACCACCTTGTACGTTCACCTTTCGCGTTGAGTGAACATGGAGAACAACATGAAGGAGGAATTAGACACAAGGAGGAGAGCAGCTTAGACTGCATTCGGGTCTCTCAAGGAAGCTACCGAGTGACTAAGGGATCCGAAACTCTATGCTCATCTTTTCAATTTAATAGTCCTCCCAGCTCTCTGTTATGCAGCAGAGACGTGTGTTAATACTTCAACAACGTCGAGAATACTGTCAACTACGCACAAAGCCATAGAACCATGTCTTCTGAAATATAACAGGCCCACACAATATCTGGTCGGAATCAAAAGCCCTGATCTTTGAAATGTGTCTCATCTTCGAGACGTAGGCAAACATCCAACGATACCGAAACATGAATGTCCGCTGATATAATAAGAACAGGCGATAAATGGACGAAAAGAACTGTAACGTGGACTTAACGAGGATGGAGGCATCCCCTAGGACGACCACCTACACGTTAGGTGGACGTGTTCGTAACTGAAGTGAAAAAGCTGTGCTCGCAGCAGCAGTTGTTTTACAGATCACCGTATGAGACTCGCACCCACCGCCATGTTTGAATCAAACCACCGATTCCGACGATGATTGGGAGCAAAGAAACGAATGCAAAATGTGCTGGTGTACGCACACCTCGTGAGGGCGAGCAACTATTCAAGCGAGTAAATAAGTAGAAAGATTAGTGGAAATTTCACGTAGCTGTATGAACAATCATTCATGTTTAGTTGTTAATACAGTATTTCTCTTAGCATTTCTTAATGTTCCTTTCAACCTATGCAGCTTGAACCTTCACACCCATTGCTGACTGGTATGTCCACGGTTAGCTTGCCAATCTTTTTCAGCGAATATGTGAAGTTCGTTTATTGAAGACCACTTTGAACCACTTCTCATGAAGATTCCAATGGCTTACTTGTAAGCTTTAGCTTGGATCGCTCTACTGGACACGTAGATATGTGGCGTATAAGAGTCGACTTCGAGTAAAACAAAGAGTATACCTCCTGAAATTAGCTACTTCTCAGTTCATGTACAAAATCGCCTTTCATCCTCATATAACCACTTATCCGACGTAGCTAGCAGCCTACTTGGCTGGGGATCGGGTGGGAGAGTTGAGGTAATACTAATGTAGCACCAAATAATACAATTTGTTCATTTCATTTTATTTCACATGACCCGTTATCACGTCTGCTGTGCGAATCCCAGCACTTCCCGCATTCGATTTGTTTCCTCATATCCATTGTCCACGAAGATCTTTCAACTTTGACGTGTGGCTTCAGCTGCTGCTTGAGGAATTTCATTTCATCTTGAGTGTCGTATAATGCTGGTCGAGCAATTCCCCTGGAGTCCTGAGATAGCCGGGATGGAGCGTTCCCAATTAGATTGCAGAGAGTGGCTTTTTTCCACAAAAGTCCGGTCCTAATTTCCCGATCCCAAAGGGATGAGAGGCTTGGTCGGCCCGGAGCTGAATCGAACTAGCACCATGATCGTGACGACGGACATTACTACAATTGTGCTATCCGCCCTCTAAATAATAGAATAGCGTAAATAATAATAATAATAATAATAATTCGTATTTTTGTTGAGCAAACGCGAGGTGTTATTATTATTCTTTATTCACAAATAAGCTGACGTTTCGGCGGACTTCGCCTTCTTCAGAGCCTGGAAAGGTCAAGTTGACAGCAATCTACTCGGTCAAACGCCTCCATAACCAAACAAAAAAAAAACGCTAAACCAAGAAGAATAATAATAACACCTCGAGTTTGCTCAACAAGAACACGAAGAATTACTTGATCAATGCCGAGGTTAATAGAAAGTCGGTCGTGGAAGTTACTTCAAGATGTGCCAATAATAAAAATGACAATATGGCAGTTATGTTATAGTGATAATAAATTCATAGCAATAGTAATGGTCACTGTAATGACGAAAGTGGGAATAGGAATATGGGGAATGTGTTCTGAGTACCTTTTTAATCACTACCTTAGGGTTTTCATGGAACGTTGTCAGTAATAACAGAAATTTGAACAATCTTTCTCAACTACCTTGGACAACGACAATATTGATGGAACGTAAATGTTGGCTAGCATATGTGCTAAGCTAAAAGCATTATATCTGGAAGAGATAAAATGTCGTTGCTAACCAATAACTTAATGGCGGTCGTAGAAGCTTGAGGAGAACGCAAGAGCGACTTTTTATTATTGTATCCTGCGGGAAAGATGGAACATTGTCGTCGGTAATGATGAAGAATAGTAGGTAGTTGTATGGGAGTAGCATATAGGAATATTTGAGAAAGAACAGTGGATCTGCCTCAATTATTGTGCTGTGACCGATGCAACCCACGATGAAGCCCAAATGACGCAAGTAATCGCTCGATTCTGATGCTAGATCTCAAGACAAAGACCACTCGATGTTGAATGTATATTCGGTGTGCAGTTTTATGGAGAGCACAATAGACTTTTGTGTGCAAACGTGATTAGTTCCACCAGCTTCAACGCTCACATTCATCGTGTTCGACGTTTATGAAAGTAATGATTGCTTCACTCGAGCAACCTCAAATCCGTGATCTTTCGACCATGATGTTATTCCATTAATACAAAGTTCTCGTTACGGAGGAATCTATACACAAACCTTGACCGATCCATGAGACAACGTTGGATTTCCCAAACGCGCTAAGATGCGGAAAACTGCACTGTATCATAAAATTAGTAGAGTATGTAACTTTTAATTGTCTCTTCCTCGAATATAGTAATGAATCTTTAGATTGCATTACATGACGCTCGACACCTCATTAAGCTGGCCAATCATCAACAAATGACCACTTTATTCTTTGACAGTAATCTCCATTTTCAATACGACCGGTTTCTTACTGGTTCTACGAATATACCTATCATGAATGGAAATAAATAATATTGAATGAATGTATGAATGGAATGAATGTATGGGCTCGTGTGGCGCAGTGGTCGAAGATTTCCTGTAACACACGCGTCGAATCGATCCTTGCGCTCATGGCCATTAAGCCTTTCATACCTCCGTGGCAGGCAAATTGGTACCAGACTTGTTTAGGAGGGTAGCAGCACTGGCTCGATACATCAGCAGGCCACCCCACCGCGAGTCATTGTAAAGGCCTGATATCTATCTAGTAACCTCCACACCATGCTTAATGAAGTCGAATGCATGTCGCGTCCCTCCGGGATTGAACAACGCCGAGAGCTCTATCGTTTATTATTAATATAAGCACCTTTGATGAAATCTGTTTCTTAACAACGACAAATTTTATTCATCATTGCTGTCAGATTCAACATTCGTTTAGAGCGTTTTTCATCTTTTGATCACTCTTTCACTTTGTGTTTGTATCCATATGCGAGTGAAAATTTCATTCAATGAAACAAAAAGGATTGCGATGGCTGATTTCTCGATTACAGTTGAGCTTAGTCCATCAATGCAACTACTGTAGTAGTTCATTTGTCATATCAAGAAGTATGACGAATATAACTCTGACAAGGAAACCAATGAAGAACAAAGCACTTCTAAGCTTTCAAATCCACATGAACTGTGGTAGCGTCAGCTATAGCGCTCCATAAATGTGATATGTGCTTAAAAAACAACCTGGGTAATATCAAGACTATCGTGAACGATCTCAAACTCGGTCCTACAATAACAGCCTTCATCAATGTTCAAAATTCACCTCATCAAAGGATTACCTATGAGCTCTCCACTCTCACATGTTTATTCTAGAGCAGTTCAAAAGATTCATAAGAAAGTGTTTCACTAGTGTTTACTAAGATAAACGGAAGCAGAATTCAAAAAAGTCTATGTCGTCCAATTAAAGAGAAACTGAGGTTTTATATATTATCTTTCTTATCATACATTTCAAAAAACTTCATACTTGTAGCACGTTACACCGTACCGGTATCTCAGAACGTTCAAATTTTTTAAGTGACACCTTCAGTGATAACAAAGACCGTAAAATTATTCTATTTGGTGAGAAGATAGTAGATAAGGGCGATCACGATAGCGATGAGCCCTGGATAGATGAACGACTCCAGCGGATTCGACGATCTTGAAGACCTAAAATTCTAGTTTTCCATCTAGTATGAAAGAGTATTAGCTGAATTATCACAAATCATAACAGACGAAAACAACACCATCACTAACACAAAAATAAATATAAGCGATATTCTCACAGTAGTGAAATATATCAATGAAGTTGATATGTGCAAATAATCTAGGATACCGAGCAATATTTAGATCCGTGATCTTCAGCAATCCCAGACCTAGGATATAACTTTCTCATTACTACTGCTTCTACTACGAATATAATACAAGACTAAGAAGAAAGGAGAATGCACAAGAAAACGACAATTTTCGTTTCCCAGTATAATGACTACTCGGAACTGGTGCATCCAGTCCACATAGAAGAAGCCAGGATTAGTTCAACTAAGTGCATAAACCAAGGGGCAGGTAACGCAGTGGTAGTGATGCTGCTCATTACGAGCATGGTGCTAGTGAGACTCCACTTCGAGCTCAACAAGCTTCTCATCACCCTCTGGGGTCGGGAAATCGCTAATAAACTTCTCTGGACCCAACTTATTCCCTCAATTCTACGCAGGAACGTTCTAGTCTAGCTATCCCAAGAGTCGTGTGTTAATAGACTCGAGCAGCATTCAACGACATGCGTAAGAAAGACGAAATCCTCAAGCAGCAGCCGAAAACACACGCGGAAATTTAAAAGATCTTCGTGGATGATAGATGCGAGGAAGCGAATCGAATGCAGGAAGAGCTGGAACCCGCAAAGTGGATGTTAAAACCGGTCATGCGAAGAAGAAAACCAGTTGTATAAACCTCAAAGTACTGTAATGATGAGTTATGTGGTAAAGGTCAGTCTCAAATTTAAAAGGTGAAACCTACCACCGTGTAGATTAGTCGGAAGAGTTACGAAGTTAGTGGTGATTGTGGTATTTGTTTAACTACCTAATACACGACCCAGTTTTTCGTTTGTTCTAAAAATAGAACATTGTTAAACAAAACAGTATTGCTACCTCTGCTCGTTATCGCTTGGCTGAGATGACCATGACTTCTTGTCGTACGAATACGATTGCTTCTCGTCCTGAACTACTTAGGTGGAAAAACGTATAAGGTATGGCACCTCTATAATTGAGCCATCAGTAAGCATGCGATCATCATACAAGGTTAAAAAAAATTCAGAAACAAAACGCTTATGGTTCTCGAGTGTTCTCTAAATTTTTGTCCTCTGATGGTCCTACCACGAAACACGTATGAGACGGTAGTTTTGCCCACTTACCGTAACCATATGCACAAACCTTGACAAAGAGGGTTTCTCTGACGTATCCTTTCTTGGATTATAATAACTTAGTCTAACGCAAAATAAAATAATAAAAATAAAAACAAGTGAGAAAAGTAAAGAATGTATGCTAGTTGTTTCTAGGTATTTTGAGACTTCTATATAATAATCTTCGTCTGATAGTGTCTTATGACAAGGTTTCTGGATACTGAACGCCCTTATTCTACACTCTCTGGAACCCGTTGCAACAAACTCGAGGGCTACACAAACCTTCTCACGTTATCATCCATACTAACCTGAACTATATCACCGATACAGTACTCTTCTCTCATCTTTCGTGCGTCTGTAGAATGTCCGACATCCTCAAAGGCTTCCGTTGCGTCCTGACCAGCTTGTTCCAGTAACACTTCACAGCCACCAGGATGCTGAATTCGTTTTCTCTTCAAACAGGATACTCTAATTGAAAAAACATTCTCTGCAGCCCAGAATATCCTCCGGAAATGTTAATACCTACAAGATTACACATGGTGGTAATAGTTTATACAACTGCTAGATTGTTAAAAAAAAATGTAAAAACTCATGGCAGTAATATCAACAGGGCGCGTGTTGCGCAGTGGTAAGAGGCGTCCTGCAACACACACGTGGAATTGATCCCCGTGCCCATTGCCCACCAAGCCTTCCATCCCTCCAGAGTCGACAAATTGGTACCAGACCTGTCTGGGAGGATAGCAGCACTGGCTCGATACATTGGTAGGCCACCGTGAGTCATTACAAAGGCCAGATATGCATTCAACCACCTCCTACGATGCTTAGTGAAGTAGAATGCGTGGCGAATCCCTCATCGATTGATGAACGACGAGAGCTTTATCGTTCAATAGTATCAACGTTATTCGTAAAGCCTTTAGGCAAATAATTTTTTGACTAACAACAACACGTCCCACTTTGTTCTATTCTGACTAGAAATACTAACAAGTTTAACAAGCCACTTTTTTAAGGCCCATTTTGAAAGTTCAAATAAAAACTGAAAAAAATTTCCCTTTCGATTAACACCTTTTCGTTCTTGATGCACAGCGCTATATAATGCTTGTTTTTCGTTTTTCATAGAGTCTTCGTCTCTGCAGCGTAGTTGACCCATCAATGAGTTCTATTTTATCACTGAAAATGATGAACGTATGTCTAAGAAACGTCCGAGTACTGAACCAAAAATTGAATTTCGTTTCATAGTGGGCTGTTGTAAACATTGCGAATATCAACCCCAACGAAGCTAAGATATTCGCAGAAGTCGGACCACCTCGAGCCAGATCGAGCCCCGATTTCTTCTTCCGGTGTGTCGCGCCACGGCGGCCCTTGCTTTGCGTTCCTTTCAGCTAGTTTTCTACCTATATATCTATACATCGCAAACGTCTTCAAGAAAAGAGATCTGAGAAACTCTGATTCTATTTTCTACAGATAGTTAGCAACGTTAATTTTGAAATAGAAGACATTTTAACTAAAAGCCTGACTCTTATTTCGATTTAAAGCGCTCGACGATTATCACTGGGTACTAGGACTATTTGGAAGAGAACTAGAAACATCATATTGAAAATTTTTTTATTTGTCACCAATAAAAATAACTAACTTCATCCAGAAATTTCGTCACATCATAGACTTTATTGCCTATCACAATCCATGTGGACGCATTGTTGTTGTGCTCCATGACCTGGCTTCTCGTGAATTGAACGGCCATCTCACTTGGTAGCTTAAAAATGGCTTACAATAGCTTGAAGAAAGAGGAACTTGCAAATGTCATAGAATAAACGAAAACAGTAAAAAAAAAAACAGCAATGTAATAAGTTTCGACTGTTTCACGTTCGCATCCATGCTCTCAGTCTCTGGGAAATCTTAAGCCTAAAAATGAAACGTGTGGCTAAATGGATAAAACAGTGATGAGTCTTCACTACAAATAATGCTGAAATCTCGAAGCCCAACATATGCTGAGTGATATCTATTAAAACCTCTACCTACAATGGTTTAAGAGCTCAAATCGGCAAAAAGTGTGTACAAACTGTAAAACTATGTTCCACAATCGGATATGTACCCGCTGAGAAATTTTACAAAACTTATGAACAACCGTTCCTGAAGGAATCCAAGCCTTATCACGGACTATTCGTCACACTGGCAGATACTTAGTTGTAATGTAATACATCTTCCTGCATGAAGAATAGTGACTCTCTATGGCGATTACTAGAAAATGTCCCTGCATGGCTATCTCAGAACTCGAAAAGAAGAAAGGAGGCTTATCAACGACCATCAATAAATCAGATTGGAGACAATAATAGAAGTGCTGTTTATCGAGAATTTAATACTATATTATTTCCGTTTCCTAACGAAGAACAAAGCCGACCAACATCGCTCATTTGCAGTTTTCCTGACAAGCATAGAAGAAGTTACTGCTATAGTCTATATTCACAAAAGCCGAGTTCCTGTAGAAATCGCCTTCCTTTTCCTACAACTACATTAAGTTCTTAAAACAGTTTTTTCGCTACAAAAGTCATACAACCACTCGTCTTAAGAGCCGATATTTTCAATCAAAAGAGTGCACTTGTGGTTGCGAAATTCCTAATTACTTGGATACTTGTATGGCTCGTCTTAACTGGTTGTGCGGGTCCTAGCAAAATCTCCATCTTTTCGGAGCTTTGCTAGATTAGTCATTGTGGTTCCCTGGACTCTCGAAGTCAGCCTTAACAATGTTTGTTCCAGGTCATCAACACTACAGGTAGTCGCCGCTTTTCGCTACAAAAGTCATACAACCACTCGTCTTAAGAGCCGATATTTTCAATCAAAAGAGTGCACTTGTGGTTGCGAAATTCCTAATTACTTGGATACTTGTATGGCTCGTCTTAACTGGTTGTGCGGGTCCTAGCAAAATCTCCATCTTTTCGGAGCTTTGCTAGATTAGTCATTGTGGTTCCCTGGACTCTCGAAGTCAGCCTGAACAATGTTTTGTTCCAGGTCATCAACACTACAGGTAGTCGCCGCCTTCGTGGATCAGAAAAAGATTTACCATCATGCGATTAATTTGATAGCAGGACGATGGTGGATCCTGGTATTGCTCTACTCTTAGCTAGGTATCATGATGGAAACGCTGAACTCCTTCTCAGCTTAGTAGACCCTGCCAGGGTGATGAAACACCCTGATGCACATTCGAGTGCGACACCCCGGACATCTACTTCCTAGCCACGATGAAGCGTTATACCGTAATGAGGGATTGCGAAGTTCAGGAAAAACAGTTCGACAATCAGAAGAGATCCGTAGCAAATAGATAATGGATATAGAATTTAAGCAGAGAAAGGGAGGTGACAATAACCTGACAAAATTAAGTAAGTTAAAGAGCCTAGAAGTGTGAAATATTACACAGTCGAGGAAAGGCTGAAGGGAAAACGGTAAAAAAAAATTTCCGCTCACAGTTGAACTGAAATTAGTGACGAAACGAAACACGTTAGTATCAAAAGAAAAAAAAAAAGTAAAACCATGTTACGCGAAAATCAATGTTGCTTTTTAACCTACAGTTTCAAACCCATTTATTACAACTCACAGTGAACTTAATTTATTCATTAGTACTTGGATACTTGGATGGCCCGTCCTTACTGGTTGTGCGGTCCCAATATAACCTCCATTCTTTCGGAGTTTTGTGGCCTAGCCATTGTGGTTCCTTGGAGTCCCGAGGACAGCCAGGACAAAGTCTGCCCAGGTCGTCGCCACCACAGGCAGTCGCCGCCTTTGTTGATCAGAGGAGGATTTGCTACAGTGCGACTAGTTTGGCACCAGGATAATGACGGATCTTGGTATTGGTTTACCCTCAGCCGGGCTTCTTTATGGTAATGCCGGACTCCCTCTCAGCTTGGGAGATCCAACCAGAAGTATGAGACCTTGCTGCACATCGCAGCCCCATGCACAGCAACACCTCCCAGCCACGATGAGGCAGTAAACTGTTAGGAGGAATCCATTAGTTACTAACAGAATTGCAAAACCACAAATTGATTTAAAGAAACTATTAGGATCCACATACTTTTGCCACTAAGAAGACCATTGATTTCAACATAGACGACATCACCAACGGTTTCGTTGTCAAGCTTTCTCTTTAGCAAATAAATTTAAAGCTGCTTGAAAAAGTCGTTTATTGAGGCAACAGGTCCAGCGACTAAGGTAGACTTCGATCTGGCCGCTAACATTATTGGTGTTCTCGTGTCAGTTTCATACAACAATAATTTCCCACATAGTGGCTCGTCACTATTCAAGAAATCACATCATCCGACGATAACATCTTAGCACAGAAAAATCAAGCTTTTTGATCATTGTTAGCAACAGTTGCGCTTCAGCTAACATTTCCGAGTGCTCATCGTTGATGGTAGGGAGCCTCAAGTGACCCATTTTACCTTCAAGGTGGTTTTCATATAGAACATGGATCTTTGAACATTATTTCGTGACAAACTCAAAATTCTAGGATAATGTGAGAGATCTTTGTAAGCACATTTGTTTGCTCCCCATTTCTTCGTTTTCCAGTGGCTCAAATTTGCCAAAAATTGAAGTGAAGGCAAAACCGCTCATATGATATATTTGCCCTTTAAAATGATATTCTATAGGATTATGAAGATATAATTCCACAACTCAATCTTTAAAAAAACGTGGGCAACATTAATTTCTGATTAGTCCAATGTGTGAGCAGCGGAAATAGAGAGTAACGAACAGGTACGACTGTAGAAATGAGATTTTCACTAGTTGCTAACAAATAAGGTAAAGTCGAAGAATGACGTCAGTCTTTTCTACAACAATATCTATGAAATATTCAATTCCTTAATGTTGGTTCTTGATCCCGAGCACACCAGTTGTAAATGGCATCAAAGAAACATTTGAAAACGGCACTATGCCCTGCTCGATTTTAGGCTCATTTTACGGCTAAGGAGTTTCGATGAAAGAAAAATAGTCAGATCTCTTCTTTTCTCTGGTTCAAATAGTAAAGTTGACTAAACGGAAAGTTGTTAGAGTACTAGTTACTACATTACTACAGCGTTACATACTAGTTATTACTATTGTTATTGCTATTATTATTATCACCACTATTATTGGTATTATTACTACTACTATTATTATTATTATTATTATTAATTACTGCTATTAGGACGCGT
>MQTX01000040.1:3100774-3123867 GCA_009735665.1 Angiostrongylus cantonensis
TTGGCGCAGTGGTTACTACGACACACACGTGGAATCGATCCCTGCACCCATGGCCCACCAAGCCTTCTATCCCTCCGTGGTCGGCAAATTGGTATCGGACTTGTCTGGAAGGATAGCAGCACTGGCTCGATACATCGGTAGACCACCACGAGTCATTGTAAAGGGCAGATATGCATTTAGTAACCTCCAACGATACTTAATGAAGTCGAACGCACAGCACAATCCTCAGGAATTGATCAACGCCGAGAGCTTTATCCTTTTTTTATCCTTTAATTAGTGCTACTGTTATTACTATTATAATCCCACGGATCCCCCTCATACAGTGATATCATATCAGTTAGCCGCAAGGCAACGTAGCGCGTCAAGCGGCGAAAACGGGGCTAATCGCCGACCGAAAGCGATCTTTGCTTCCCTGAGATAATTTGCTGTTAATAATCTGCTTCGCAGTTAGATCGAGTGGATGGACTCCTTCCTTGTTTCTGTTGCGCCGATTTGGCATGTACTTTCTGTATTTACGAGGCAGATTCATGCATACGTGTGTGGGTGTGTTCTCGTTTATAGGGATTGTATTCTACAAGTCAATTCAGCCAAAGGCCTGTAATCGAGTGAGTGGGAAGCACATGGGTGGCGGTTAGGAGCCGCCTCCTACAAACAAGTTCCCTATTTACTCTGGGAGAGATTGCAGAACTACCTGTGAGTACACCCAGCCTAAACGTTAAGAGCTCAGCAAGCTATATGTGGGCTGTGCAGAACAAGTACGGAGGAAGCTGCTGAAATGTCAGAGGCATTCTAGGAAAGCTAAACCTCGAGGGACCAAAGTGACGATCGGTATCTTCAATGAACGGTAACTTACATCTGAATCCTAGGAGCTCGTGCTCGCGACGTCAGTCGACCGGCTGAAACGAGTAGACGGAGGCTATAACACCGATGAAGAACTGTTCCTCCGAATGTGGGACAGTAGAGGAGTTTGAGGTGCTGACATTCTCGTTAACAAGAGATTGGCCATGATCATCAATTCATTCAACAACTAACAACTCAAATCGAACAAGCAGGATGAGATGCTGTCTGAGTTCACCATGACGACTAAGACCACTCAAGGTAACTCACAATTCCAGAAGCCCCACTCACAACTTGTGATGTCCTAAAATTCCACGATGGACCAGACTATCGCCTCCTTTGTGCAAGATTTCATTTCTCGTTGAATGGAGAAAAAGCCGCTAAATCCAGAAAATGAAATCCTGAAACTACCATTCAATTCGTTAAAAGGCCTTAGAAAGATGTATATTTTAACAACATCGGCGAAGAATACAATGGGATCATTAAACAAGTTCAAGTTATCGCTTTGAAAGTTGAGAGTTTGAAAGACTCTAGGAGACATGTCTCCAGAAACACGTCCGTTCTTGTAAAACAATGAGGACAGGAAGTAAAAAATCTTAAAGAGAGAGGATCAGCGATTATGGTCGAAGGTGTAAAGCTACGGAAAAGCATTCGTAAAGCCTACAAAAACATCGCCAATTACAATACCAGGATGGTTGCACTCCGACGCGAATACGGAACAGTTACAACGTCGAGAAAGGCAATGAAGATAATCATTCATAATTACTACTCGGATCTATAAATAGCCACGTCCTCCTACCTTCATATGCAATAAAGGAGTATGAATATGTGGCCCACCAGTTCTCCCTTCCGAAATCCGACATCCTATCTCGTCGGTGAAGAATGAAACAACACCAGATCCAGGCAGGGTAAGATCTGAACACCTCAAGAAACTTCCGTTAGTCCTCATAAGCACAATGGCTCAGCTCATCACACGTCACCTGTCTGAAGCAAGGTACCTATTCAATGGAAAGCCAACAAAACTGCGTTAATGTTAAAAAACGGTGACCTCCACGATATCGGCAAGGCTAATCTGCTTGCTGTCTCTCGCCTAAAAACTTTTAACTCAAGTCATCCTAAACAGGACTGACAGAACACTGGGCGAAGTACAGCCGCATGAGCAAGCATGATTTCGAAAAGGATTCAGTGCGGTAGACCACATCTATATGATAATAGGCTTCACTGAAGTATCGCGAGCGTATGACAGACCGCTCTGCCAGAATTTTAGCGCTTTAGAAATTTTTGACTCATTTGCGATAGTAGTCATGGAAGCACTAGACAGTTAGGGAGTCCCTACCCGGTATAGAAAGATTCTTCGTGCGCTGTAAAAAATTTCACAAGCAAAATACCACCATTCTATAACGATGTTAACAACGAGGTCAAAAGAGGGGTCAGGTAAGGCGATATCATCTCGCCAAAATTATTCACCGCCACCCTTGAGAATCGCATGTGAAAACTGAAATGGGACAAGACGGGAGTGAAAATCAATGGTTGGGAATTGCGTCATCTTCACCTTGCTGAAGAAATCGCTTCTACAGCACCAAGCATTAGCCATGCGAAACGAGTGCTAGCCGACTGACAATGCATGACGAAAGATTGGTCTTCTACTAAATCTCAAAAAAAAAACCCTTAGATTATCACGTTAACACGAGGTGGATAAAAATGCTTATTCGGATCGCGTTTCGACGTTTTCGACATCCTCAGAGTCGATAATCCGAGTGCATAGTCCACAATCTTTTCGATTAGGCGTCTTCTTCTTCCTCAATCGTCATCAGTGGAGCACAGCTCGAACGAGGCAACCTCATCCAACAGCGCTTTTTTATGCTTATATGTTGTTGATAATAGCTGATAACTGAAACGTTGTTTATGAGGAAAGAATTAGTTTCACATGTCTTATTCATGCTCGACGGAAAGAATGTCTCCAAATGGTCCAGGTTCGTCTACCTAGGTCAGGAGGACACCATGATGAACGACTTAGCTCCAGAGATGAGCAGAAGGAAGCGAACGACCTAGGAGATCTTTCAAAGGCATCGACGATTAGTGGAAAAAACAAAGAACACCCGACTCCGTGTTCATCTTTTTCATTTCACAATTCCCCTGCCTGAACTTATAACACAGAAATGTGATCGCTACGTAAGGAGGATGAAAGATCACTCAGCGTTATTGAACGCGCAGTCCTAAGGACAATGCTAGGAGTATCCCGCATCACCGAAATTCTGCACGCCAAATTGTGCAAGATGATGTGCACCGGACGAAAACAAATGAACAGGAGCCGCTAGCGTATGGATTTCACTGGATGTCACACGCATAGCAGGAGGACCATCGATCCCATGGAGAGAGTTCTGCACGAAAACTCTAGAATACAATTATTACGCTCAACGGGTCCCTAGAGCGAGCAAAACCCATGGGTTACTATTTCTCGCGACAGAAAGAAATGGGCGGTATACGGGCGGTAGGTCGAGTGACTCGACGAGCAACTGGACGAAAGGTGACGCAAGTGATTACTACCATTATTCCATGAGTTATTACGGTTATTAACAGCCCATTATTACCACCGTCTATTATTGGTTATTATCCTTCTTATTATTAGTACCAGTTAATAAGTTACCATAGTTACCATAGTTTGCTACACGATACGTTCATTTAAAACTGGTACACTAAACCACTTTCGGCAAAATATCATCTATATACGGCCCACATTGTTACGAATATTTCTGTACTGACACCATGGAGTTCACGTGACATGATAGACGGCTTAACCCTTTCGGGACCACGCGCACTGATTTCGACAGGTTCGCCGCTACACGTTTGGGATCGTACGCACCCACTTTCTTCCGAACAGTTTCGCCACATAGAGCATCCTTCCTAGGCTTTCTGCAGTCCATTGATAGGTTGTCGAACACAGATTTTACACTGGAATCAAGCTATAGATGAATGCTTCTAGTGCCCTCATTATACCTGTGAAAAGCAATTCTTGGACAATCGAATGGAATCGGTGGATGTAAAATACATGAAAGAGACACAGAAATACACTTCATATATCATTCGGAACCACAAATGAGGGTAATAACATTGCGATAAATGAAGGACGAGATTTTTCACCACACACAAGAGTTAGGTCACATCTAAGAAGAAGTCTCCAGCAAAACGAGAACGCACACAGAAGAACGTAGATAATACGTAGCCATTTTGAAGCGTGGGAAATGTGTGAAAGAACCGAGCAATAGAACGACAACCTCAAGAAAGCGGTGCATTGTGCTTTTTGACAGGGCTCACATACGGGTGCATATTGATTTCGATGCGCACTCCATTTGCGCCCCCATGACACTCGGCCGGTGGGCCTGTTACGCGAAATTAGCTGCAGTCACGAATGCGTTGAAGAGAAAAGATCGAGAGGAAACATAATTTAGACGTCAGCGTTGGGAACGCAATTTCATTACAAGTGCAGATTCGACCATTACATCTAAACTGTAAACAATACTGCGTGTTCACAGAGGTGATATGGCTAGTGAAGGATAAAAAAGTATTGGACCATTTCGCTTCGCTGATGACACCATTCTTATAGAACCAAGCGTCAGCCAGGCAAAAGAACTGCAGGGCGACATTGATAACAACTCTTGAGAGCTTTGTCATCGACTAAATCCCACGAAAATGTTGTTCATGAAGAACGGATTTGTTTCTTATGCCTTTCAAGAGCACCGAAGATGTAGCTAGGAAGACTACGAACACTTCTTCGATTCCACAATTCTTAGCGCCTTAACGTTTGCGTCGAAAACATGGTCGCTACGTAAGCATGATGAAAGAAAGCGTTATTGAACACGAAATTCAAAGGGCGATGATAGGAGCATCCCGTGCCGCACAAGTGAGGGAAGGGATCCGAAGCCTATGATCCTAGGGACCCGAAGGGATCTACTTGTGTTAACAATCAAAAATCAAAGATGCCGTTCTGTGCGCCAAACAGGCGAAGATAAGGTGGGCCAGACAAGTAAAGCGTATAAATGACAATGACAAGAGCCGTTAGTGACTGGATTCCTCGGGATGTTAAGCGCACTGCAGGAAGACCACCGAACCGATGGTCAGAGTTCTTCACGAAGAGCCTATAAAGCAGATATGATGGTCGACGAGTCCCTAGAGCGAACAGAATCCACTAGGCTGCTACTGCACGCGATAAGGAGCGATAGCAAATTTAGTGGCGTCCGTAGGAGTCACTCGACTACCAGTGGCACGATATTGACTGCTAATACTGTATAAAGCAAAATATAAGATTCATCCATCAGCGTCTAACACTTACTGCCTCACAGCTGTTATAGTGAGCCGTTCGGAATCGAAATGTTGCGGATTCACGATTGACAGACCATCCCATCGATGTGAAAAAAGCATAATGAAATCTATATGGAAAACAAAAATGGGAAACTGTTAGCAGACAATCATTACGGAATTCTTTTCCCCCGGCGAATTTGTAACACGTAGACAGCGCAAAAACTGTGACGAAGACTGATAGCGCTTTTCACTTTCCTTCTCGAGGAACTTCATGGAGACCACAAACGGCACCACTGTTACATCATTTCACCACTACGAGACGGAGTGACCCACATATGGGTCACATGATTAGAAAATAATGGCCGCATTCAAAATCAACATATCTCAGTTCACAGTGCACTTTACTAATCTAAATGAAAAGTATTAAAGTCTAAAGAGCTTCGTCAGTAATATACAACCTTTCCCTATTTCAAAATGACAGAATTCTAATCTTCTGCAGGCTAGAAGAGATTTTTATGTTTCGCTTCTCAAGGTCGAGCCTCATACTTCGAAGATGAAAGGAAAAGAAAGAAAAGATAAAGGAAGAGAGCAGGATTTTGGTCAGCAGGACACCACTATGTTCTCTGATCTATTGTTTTTATTTGCCGTTGTCAATTTTGCGTGAAAAAATAACTTAAAAAATTTAGATCTCGTCTTCAATGTTTTCAGAGCCTCAACTCTAAGCATATTTGGAAATAAAAGAATGAATAACAAAAATTACATACACTATAGAGCAAATTCTCTTACATAAAGGTGTAAAGTTCTCAACTCCTGTGCTGTTCTTTTAGCGCCGAAATTGTCGCCGGTAGACATCAAGAAGCACCTTCGCCTCATAAAGGTTGAATTCGTCACAGTATTGATTCGGACGGTGACAGATCACGAAGGAATAGGGTGATTAACAATGAATTAGAGAAATCTCCACAAAAAGTGATTGTGTCCTTAAAGGTGAATCTGACCTTTGTAGTCTTTCATGAAAGCGAAACAGCAAAAACTTTAATCAGTAGTGAATAAATCCCGTTATTAGCAATTTTATGTCCGCTCAAGAACAAAGCGCTAACCTATTATTGAACAACGCCGATATTAACAGAGAGCCAATCCCGAGGATTGGTATGTGACTGTGTCCTTCTTTTTCATAAAGAAGCAAAACAAAATCGAGTTTTTAAATTACTGAGCTTAAACAAGATTGACAAGGAGATAGTTATTTCGGCTAACGTCTCCACTTCTTCGGCTTCATCAGAGCCAAAGATCCGAGTCGGTAGTCCAAAAAATGACTACTTGATGGCGGTAAAGCATCGTCAAGAGTACACAGCAGTCTAAGAAAGAAGAATGGCAACATTGTTGAACGGGTGATGAGCTTTAACCATACCAGTATTCTCAATATTTAGATAAAATTACAATTAAGAGCAGTCAGGGTTCAGCACCAAATCGGTAAACACGCCAGGCATCTGACTGGCCACGGAGGAATTGTGAGCGAAATCGATTACATTGCACTGAACTGGAGACGATCTTTACTACCTTCACAGAATTTGTGTTGTTTACGAAAGATCTTAAGGAATAGAAGAATACTAACATCATACACAGTAAATGAATAAGTCTTAAACAGATATAAAAGAACAAATGATATTTGCTATTCATTCCGATACAGGCAGGGATAGTTCATTACAGCAGACAAAGGGCGGACTGAATTGCCAGAACGGAAAACGATCTCATGGTGACCTAGCAGAGCAGTAGAATATGGGGTTTTGCGCTTTGTGAAAAGTAAAAAGATAAAGGATAAAGCTCTCGGCGTTGATCAATCCCTGAGGGATGCGCCATGCATTCGACTTCATTAAGTATCGTTGGAGGTTACTAAATGCATATCTGGCCTTTACAATGACTCGTGGTGGCCTACCGATGTATCGAGCCAGTGCTGCTATCCTCTCAGACGTCTGGTACCAATTTGCCAACCCCGGAGGAATGAAAGGCTAGGCGGGCCATGGACGCAGGGATGCGTGCGTGTCGCAGTGGCGCCTCCAACCACTGCGCCAAACGCGCCATTTATGAAAAGTAAGCATGAAAATCAGATTGAATAGGCTGAGAAAACATGCGGACCGGAAATCGTACCATAGACGTCACCGACGTCCTAAAGATAACGCGCTTCCTTCCAGTTACTTTACGATACCATAAATATAATTCATTCATTCATGTACTACGAAAATGGCCTTTGTTTGCACAAGGATGGTCTAGGAAAGAAGAAACTTAGAAGTTGATCGAGAATGCGAACTTTTTGTTAGACAAAATTCCTCGTATCTCCACTATTATAAAAGCTCTCGGCGTTGATCAATCCCTGAGAGATGCGCCATGCATTTGACTTCATTACGCATCATTTCGAGGTGATTGAATGCATGTTTGGCCTTTACAACGAGTCACGGTGGCGTACCTATGCATCACGCCAGTGCTGCTATCCTCCCAAAGAAGTCTGGTACCAATTTGCCGACCCTAGAGGGATGGAAGGCTTGGTGGGCCATGGGCGCAGGGATCGATTCACGTGTGTCGCAGGGCGCCTCGCCTCCGACTACTACGCTACACGCGCCCTAAGTAGCTTCTCTATAATGAGGAAGTCTTTCTAGTGAGATTCCGTTCCACATCCACCGTTCAGATCTCAAAATATGTGCTGACAAAAAACTGGATTATCCTCTCTGGAGATCACGTTCATAGGCACATGACATGGCATTCTTGACACTCCAGTATTGACGAACGTTAATACCGATTTCTTTCAAATACGTCGAGAATCAACTATCGATTTTCTGGTGAGAACCACTTCAACAGTACCTTTTGACATCAGTCTCAGGTTCGCAGTTCAGAACTCGCAGCGATACGTCGCCCTCGAGATCAAGCTGAATATCTCGAACAAAGCCGAAACACAGATGACCTCATCAACAACAGTACACCGATAATTTGAATAAAATATTTGTTTAATAATAGAAACGACAACAGCGGATGGAATCACAACAGGAAGACGTAAGCGGGAGGTCTTCTGGACACTGGAACAACTCTTTGTCAAAGAACAACGCAGAGAGTAAACGACTCACAAAGACGAACTATCATAGTCCTCATATCCATAACAAGGTCAGTGAGAAATAAAAACAACCCTCGGTTTGAAACAGCTGTACCACTGGTCGCCTTCAATGAGCGATATGAAACCAGTTACTAGTCGGGGAACTGGGCGCGCTCTCAGGTGGCGGCCGAGGGATTGAATGCGGACAGACGTGACCTTGTACTTGACCTGTTACACACTTGGGTCCTGGGGATGAACTCTCTGTCTCTGCTGTACTAGAATATATATATATAGGTGATATGTACGTAGAAAGACACTCAGACTATCTGTATATACATTAGACGATGTGTTTGAGCAAATGTATATGCACGGTGACGTACTGATTGCGTAAATGTAGAACTAAATGAGTTCTGTACATCGCTTCGTCCTGAATTCTACAATTACCGGCAAGTGTTACACATAGGAGGTGGTTGGGAGCTCTCTTTAAAAAATGAGTCAGTCGCCCGTTCTAGCCGAAAAACAATGAAAGGAAAAAAATGAAAAAATGAAAGTAGACGAATATTCGGAACGCATGAACCTTTTCGGATGATGGGTGAAGATGTGTAGGCAACAACAAGTGAAGAAGGATTCTAAGAAGTGAAGATTATTGAATTAAAGAAATGCTTATTTGTCCTTTACAATGAGATATGCTGGCTTGCTGACGTATGAAATTATTATTTTCATCCTCCCAGAAATGCCTGCTACAAATGTGTCTACGCCGGAACGATAATAAGTCTTGATTGCCACGATAACAAGATCGAACCAATATGTAAGGGAGCAAGTGTACCGTGAACCACTGCGCTACAGGCGGTGGTTAATTGTTAAATAAAAAAAATAAATGCAAGTTTTGAAGTGAATAAAGTTATTTACCTTTTATTTTCCGCCTACTACATTTTTCACGGCAGGTGACGAAGAGAAATACAACCACAACGTTGCTGACATATTTGCAAAACTCTGGACCGCAGGTGTTTATGGTGGGGAACGAACGCGCTATTCTTCTTTCCGGAGAGTAACGCGTTCACCACCACACTATGCGGGTCCTTCGTTTTGCCCGTCTCTCAGCTAGTTCTATCGATCTTTTGCCATCAGCAATCACTCGTCAACGGGATTGATCTGGCGAGTCCACATCGGCATTGAACCCGTTAAGCTGAGGCTGTAGTTGAAATCACAATGTTTCACCTTTTATTTTCTGCCTACTACATTTTTCACGGCAGATTACTAAGCGAAATACAACCACAACGTTGCTGAGATATAAAAGAACGATATCGATAGAACGATCGATATAACTAGCTGAGAGACAGGCAAAACGAAGGACCCGCATGGTCTGGTGGGGAATGCGTTACTCCCCGGAAAGGACAATAGCGCGTTCGTTCCCCACCATAGACACCTGCGGTCCAGAGTTGTGCAAATATCTCAGCAACGTTGTGGTTGTATCTCGCTTGCTAACCTGCCGTGAAAAATGCAGTGGGCAGAAAATAAAAGGTAAAACATTGTGATTTCAACTACAACCTCAGCTTAACTGGGTTCAATGCCGATGTGGGCTTCCCAGATCAATCCCGTTGACGGGTGATTGCTGATGGCAAAAGATCGATAGAACTAGTTGTGAATAAAGTGAATTGTGTGCATGGATTCGCGCCAGAACGTATAGAAATGAAAACGAACTTTTAGGTGGTGATTAGAGAAAAGATAAAAGTGATACAAAGTACAATATAAACGAATCACATCGACAACACAACCTATTGCTATTGCAGTACTTCGGAGTCTAGAAAAAGTTCTGATAACAGCGCAGTGAAAATCGATCGACGCTGCGCTCTCCAGTTTTTCTACCGTTGTTGTCCACTATCTTTCCCACTGAAATGTACGGAAAAATACAAAACTAGTGCTGTAATACTTACTATTTGAACACTATTTGTTTGAGATTTAAACAGCAGCCCATCGCCAAACATTTTCATAGGCTGTAATAATCCCGTGTTGTAGGGATTTTTGGATGGTACCTCAGCCTTCGTCCTATCGTAACAACAACTCTATCATCTTGACGGATACATCCATCATCGGTGACATAAATGAGTCAAACACGCGAAGAAAAAAAAACTGGGGCAACGAGTAAATCGACTCTATCAACGACCCAGAACATGGAAAAAAAAGTGCAAGGTGAAGCAATTCGTCCGGATAGGAGACATACGGAAGTATTAGGGGTCAAGGGTATCGAGCGCTATTTTTTGATATTTTCGTTGTCGACGAGAGAGGTTGTTCATTCGAGAGGTGCCCACTTCACTGGATTTTGCTCACAAAGCATTCATACTCCAATGCTGAGGTTAATAGAAAGTCGATGCTAAAGTGTGCGTTGCTCAATCCCTTAGTAATGCGCCATGCATTCGACTACATTCGCACCATCGTAGAGGTGTTTGAATGCATATTTTGCTTATATAATGACTTGCAGTGCATATATATATATGCTATATACTATACTATATTACATATACTATACTTGCATATATATATACATATATATATATATATATGTGTATACACAGAGAATAGGGCGCTTGTAGCCCTTGGGCTACTCTTGCCCGCGATAGGGAAAAATGGAGGATTTACTGGCGCCCGCTCGAGTCACTCGACGATCAACGGGACTACAGATGATACAGGTGATATATATATGCTATATACTATACTATATTATATATACTATACTTGCATATATATATATACATATATATATGTGTATACACAGAGAATAGGGCGCTTGTAGCCAAGTGATAGGAGGAGCCCTACAATATACATGAGATCAATCCCCTTACCACAGGATTTCCAACTCGTCCATCTCTCCGGGGTCGGCAAAATGATATCAGACTTGTCTGGGAAGATAGCAGTAGTCGCTCGATATATCGGCTGGCCACCGTGTAAAGGCCAAATATGCATTCAATCATCTACAACGATTCCTAATGAAGTGGAATGCATGTCGCATACCTCAGGGATTAATCAACGCCGAGAGCTTTATCCTTTTATCTTTATAAAAAGAGCGCAAAACCTAAAAATATTTATAAACCGACTTTGCTTTAACCTCAGTATGACTAATTAGCATGTAATCTGACATGAAACGACGACAAGGACACAACATCGACAGTACGAAGGATTGTTGATCATTGACTCGGTTATCTTCTCTGAAGAAGAAGAAAACGTCGAAACGTTAGCCGCATAAACACTTATCAACCTCGTGTTAGCTTATCAATGAAGGAATGACATTGGTCTGGCAATCACCTAATTAGGCCATAACGTTTCCTTCTCTTTTTCTCAAACTTTTGAAACCCAGCTGATCAATCAAACTACTCATAAATGTTTGTTGTGTAGTTCTATACTGCCATATTTCTATCAAATTAAGAAAGCATTTTATAGTTAAAACTGTATTATAAAGGGTTATACTTCGTCACATCAACAAGTTATCCAAACCTGTTCGAGCGGCTGAAAATCACAAGATTCTTTTACAAAGAAGCCATTAGAAACACTGACGATCGGAGGTGACACTAGAGTGAAACATATTTGAATCCATATTGTACGTTGTTTAACAGAGAATTCCTATCAAAATGAACATGAAGAGCAACATTCGTATGGCATCACAATCAGCAATAGTAACGCACTGTGATCACTGCTTAATTCGCGCGTCGTTGAGAACACCATCACCTTTCTTCCATTCCTAAAACATCAGAAAATGGCCCAGCATCATTGAGATTCAGCCCATTTCTCGCAGTTTCTAGGTGATTTCACAGTCGATCACATATATCTAAGCTCAAATATTTCAGCTCACCACCACATCCTCGTTATGCTGCTCAGATCGTTGTAGGATACCATTTCGCAATCCGATGCCCTGAAATCTGAGGCGATTTGGTGGAATATAGTCGTCTCGAACAAAGATCGCAGCAAAAAAGGTTTTCCTTTTGTAGTCATGATTCTTTTAACATTTGCGATTACCGTGCAAGGTAAATAAAAAGTTACTGATAGAGAGAACTGCAAAGACATTCAAAAGGAGTCGTCAAAACCAAACCGTTAATAATTACACCAAATTTATAGTTAGGCACTTTGACGGGTAGTAATGAGCTCACCCACCAGTGCTCTAGAACACTAATAATCGCTTTGCTTACATTGTTTCACAGGTAGTATCAAGCAAGTTAAGTTGTGTGACGTCAGCTATAAAAGTGTTGTAAAAATTTTTCCATGAGAGTAGATTGTCGCACTAGAAGGGGTTGAGATCTTCTGAGGTAGATCTTACTTTTCTATTGCTTGTCTCATTATGGTGAACTTTTCATAATTGGATAGCAAAACATAAATGTTTCATCTAAGTTCCTCTGAATTTCGAATAATAGGAAAGTACATAAATTTCGTGACGTCTTATACTCTTGCAACTAAACTTCATCAACAGTGCAACAAATAAGTATCCGCTCCACTCCTACCATATGCGGAAATGGTTCTCTGCTCAATAGAGTGTCAAGGTCTTCCGAAACCACAATTTTCATTCTAATCACCCCAATTTACAGTACGGTACAGCGGTTGCAGATGCCTTGTATCAGTGCACGCACGATAGTCAGTGATTCGACATTGCACCGAACCCACCAAATTCTCAGCCTTTCTGGTCGGCAAATTGGTGCCAGACTGGTACCATAGGAAGAGCTTCTTCAGATACACAGTAGCCTGTGAATGCATGTCGTGAAGACATGAAAATGCTTCAACAGAGCAACTCTATGATTCAGAGAGAGTGAGATCAACTAATATTTAATCACATTCATGAAGGAAACAAAATCCCCAAGTGGCAACCGAACCCATTCAGAAATTCGCAGACATTCGGATGCCGGATGATAGACAATGAACCGAATAAAAAAGAAATAGGATTTTATAAATAAAATCAAACACAACTTTAAAGAAACTTATTACGCTCAGCGTAGCTTTTATTGTTAGCTAGCACAATGGTAGTGATATTCGTCATCACAAGCATGGTGCTAGTTCGATTCCGCTCCTAACCAGCCAACACTCTCATCCCTCCAGGTCGGGGAATTGGTGCCAGACTTGCATGAGAAAAATCACTCTCTGCAATCCAGTTCGGAATGTTCCAGCACGACTATCTCAGGACTCCAGGGAGAATTGCTCGGCCAGCATTCCACGACATTCGAGATGAAATGGAAATCCTCAAGCAGCCACCGAAGCCAAACGTAAATGCCGGAAAATCTTCATGGACAATGAATGCGAGGAAAGGAATCGAATGTGTGAAATGCTGAGACCCGCATAGTGGACGTGAAGATGGGTCAAATGAATCGTCCTGTTCTTATATGTCAAAGAAATTAGTAATCTTGGAAACAAAAGAAAAACTTCCGTAAAAAGAAACTTAGAGGTGGAAATATTTCCCATGAGATACATTTCTCCACTGAAACTGAAGATAGCAGTTGTTTTCACTAAATAAGCTTGGAATTTACCTTCATGGATTCTTCCACGTGCCAGCCACATTTTCGAGGCGACACCTTGTCAGCTGCTGTTGTAAGCGTGATCAGAAATAAAAATATTGTGAACATCTGAAAGACCAGTAGTTACTAGTCATAACTGAAGTAGAGATTAGAAAGCTTCTTCCCAGAAAAGGGTAATCAGTTATGAAATCAGTTGGGTAAACAAGCATTATCTTAAAAAATACGTCGAGAGCTTTGTTTCTCTTCTCGCGTTTCGGCCGAAATTTCTTCGCATCTAACCCACCTGCAAGAATTACACAAATAATTGAAACTTTATAAACAAGACTGGAATAGCTAAACAATGACGATGTAATCATCGAAAAAGCCGGAATTTTATAGTCTTTTTCCCGAAAACGGAAAATGGTGAGTGTGTACAGAACCAGACCGGAATCCTTACTAGTTCAAAGACAGATATCTTTCAATCAAGCTTCCAGCGAAGCATATCGAGTGTCAGATCGTCAGATTCTCGCGTCATGAATCTGTTATGGCTCTCGCTAATGTCTACGAGTTCCTTCAACGTCACCAATGAATGCCCTGGTTTGTCGCTTTATTTTTCCACATATATCAGTCCTCTCATCATGTGATATCACTTGTTACTACAGTGTCATGGAAGATTTCTTTATCATAGATATTGGTTACTGGAGCAGTGTAGGAGGGCGGTTCCCACACGCTCATATGGTTGTTTGTTCAACAGCGTAGGCATATTAAATCATTAATAGTTAAATAACAAATTTGACGTTACTTACCAGTGAAACATACTATCGATATGAAACCTATTCCCTCTATTCCCTTCTATTGGTTCAAGTCCTCAACGTCTACAATGCAGCAAAAATGTTCTGCGAAAAAGCGCTTGATTGAGTGACAAAGGAAAGAAAGACTGTGAATAAACATCACCACCACTTGTATCACATACCTATAACTTCATTAAATATTAACTGGAGCGGATAAAAATGAAATTTCCATTTGTAAGTTTAGCACACTACAGCTGTGCACTGCTTATGGTTGAACCCAAAAAACATTGGACATGTCACTCTTGAGGACCTTTACCTTTAATTTCTTTTTTTTGACAGGATAACCTGTATCACCTGTAGCCCCGTTGATCGTCGAGTGAATCGAGCGGGCCCTCTTTCGGGGTCAGGGAAATGACGCCCGTTTTTTTTACTGTGTTTAGCACATTTGATACCCGCGTATAGCTTACTGCGCTCTGAACGTGGGGGCTGGTTATACTCACGGGTAGCTTGCCAGGCTGCTCTCCCAGAGTGGACATGGAGCTTATTTGTTGGAGGCGAGGCTGCTCTCCCAGAGTGGACATGGAGCTTATTTGTTGGAGGCGAGGCTGCTCTCCCAGAGTGGACATGGAGCTTATTTGTTGGAGGCGAGGCTGCTCTCCCAGAGTGGACATGGAGCTTATTTGTTGGAGGCGAGGCTGCTCTCCCAGAGTGGACATGGAGCTTATTTGTTGGAGGCGACTCCTAACCCCTTCCCATATACTTCCTTGTCACTTGATTGCAGGCTTTTGGTCGAATTGACTCGTAGAATATAATCCACATAAAGCAAGAACGCACTCACACACCCATGCATGAATACGCCTAGCAAATACAGAAAGTATGTGCCAAATCGGCACAGCAGAAACAGCGAGTCCATCCCTGGATTCACCTGCGTGTCGGGGAAGCAAATGTCGATTTTGGTCCGCGATTAACCCCCTATCCGCCACTTGGGGACCCCCCACGTAGCTTCGCGACTAACCGGCTCAAGATCCCTTATATGAGGGAGATCCGTGGTTTGACAGGATAACCACGGTTAACTGGCTGCAGTTTGCCTTAGAGCGATTAAGTGGTCATAGAGAGTCATTTTTCGTCCACCACTAGCCTCATCGACCATCTTGGTAGGTATGTGGGCTCACAATCACCTTACAAAAATTAATAAATTGTTAACAAACAACGCATAGAAACGCCTTGGTAGATTAATAACCAACAGACGTGTGCAGAAATAAGCTCACAGTTTTTTGACTAAGCAATAGGGCTATCAATCAAAACGCATTAACTATATTGCTTGAATTGTTCATTTTTTCATTGTTTTTCATGTCCTCTGCTCAGGTGATGGTCGGATTTTTAAACGCAACAAGCCTTTAGTTAAAAAAACTTAGTTCAACTTCTTCGAAATGGAGCATTATAAGTGTCGTCGAGCAAGGCTTGAAAGATCGACAACCCCAGCAGATATTGAAAAGGTGATTGAAGACTGGTGGTCATCTAACGAGTTGAGTTGCTTTTCACAGCCACAGCCTTGAAAAGAAAGAGACATTTAGTGACACAGTCGTTAACTGTCGCTGTTTGTTGTCGAAGATGACAAAACAATCATCTATATACCTGCAGTAGAGTAGTGGCCGGAGGTCTATAACCGGGGCTTCTATTCTAGACATGAACGCAATGGCGAGAGTTGGTGCCAACCGCTGTCCCATTGCCAGCCCTCTCATTTGTGCGTAAAAACTATAATCAACACAGCCATGATGTAGTAAGATGTGTACCAACAGTTAAAATTAACAAGAGGTTTCTGATAAGCATAACTGCACAACTGATCTCGCGAGCTGACGGTGATTCTTGCAAAACGTCTGGAGCGGAAAAGTATACGGTATGGGCAGTGGGTTTTCCCACAGCAGTGTTTGCACAAGCTGGAGAGATGTTTTTGATACCATTCAGAGTAGGTAGAAACAGCTGCTTAAGAAGAAGTTCAAGATTTCCTACTCAGTATAATTTTGTAAATTAAGTAAGCTGACTCAATGCATGTAGACATCAGGGAAAAGACGAAGACGAAATACAAGAAAATTCGTTTACAAAACTTCAGCATAGAAACTTCATCAGATAAGAACCAAACAAAAGGATAAAAGGATAAAGCTCTCGGCGTTGATCAATCCCTGAGGGATGCGCCATGCATTCGACTTCATTAAGCATCGTTGGAGGTGATTGAATGCATATCTGGCCTTTACAACGACTCGCGGTGGCCTGCCGATATATCGAGCCAGTGCTGCTATCCTCCCAGACAAGTCTGGTACCAATTTGCCGACCCGGACGGATGGAAGGCTTGGTGGGCCATGGGCGGAGGGATGGATTCCACGAGCGCGTCGCAGTGGCGCCTCCAACCACTGCGCCACACGTGCCCCTAAGAACCAGATAATTTGCACAATAGGAGGTAAGCTAGATGGATAAAAACTTGAATGCATGCCTTCTTGAGCAACACAAAATTATCACCTATCACAATCAGCGAATAATAGCAGACAACTAGGTCCAGTTGACAGTATTCTTGAGCCACTCATTTTTTTTCTAGTCACCTTAATGGTTCACCGTCCTTGCTAGGTGAATCTCGAATTTTGGTGTCGAGTCGAGCGGTCGAGCGAGCAGCGTTTCACGTTCCAACGCCAAGGAACAGCTGCAACGTCTCCATCTGTAAACGTTCTATATAAGATTAAACGTATCCCATTAAAAAATCCTGCGAGACGCCCTTCAATATCTTTCCTCACAAAGAGCAGAAATAGAGAGCCTTGGATCGAAAGTGCAATGGGTCTGCCAAACATCCTGTCCACGTCTAATCATATACGACATCGTCCACGCTCTGCTAACGAGACTACAGGTGGTAGGAGAGTGTTCCTTTAGTGGAACGATGAATATGAAGTCTCTCCTTCCACAAAAAATGAATCTTGAATCTCATAATAGTCGGAACTGTTTACTTCCAAATTCGAGAAATAAACTTTCAATTTGTCGCGGCATTAATGAACATATTGTTCAACTCTTATGAACTGTCCATGATCAAGTGACATAAAGATAAACTACCTTTGTGAATCATATAATGATCGTCTTACTACATAAACAATTTGGAAAACGGTTGTGAGGATGCGAAGTCGCCAAAGCATTAGCCACTAGAAACCAAAATACGTGTCAACAGCCTCTCATCACTTCACCAAAGATAGTACGTACGAAGAAGAAACTTGTTCATTGACGTCGCAATCAATTGAGAATCTATCTTTCGAACTTCGTAACATATAGCACCTAGAGAATTCCGGCTTAACCTTCAGATTGGTGTGGTAATCCGCTCAAGGCCTTGGAAATATGGACAGATGACACCAACGTGTGGAGATGTGAACTCCCGTCAGTAACCGTTACTCCATGTTCTGATATGGCTCACATTGACTG
This sequence comes from Angiostrongylus cantonensis, assembly GCA_009735665.1. NCBI lineage: Eukaryota > Metazoa > Nematoda > Chromadorea > Rhabditida > Metastrongylidae > Angiostrongylus > Angiostrongylus cantonensis. Next base: position 3,118,699 of record MQTX01000040.1, read on the forward strand.
CCATCGATTGGTACGCCCTATACTTTCTTATCATAATTTGAAATATAATACCGCATTCACTTTATAACATCTCATGTTAAGGACGATTTGGGCGGTGATCTATATCTGATGATTTTCCCGGATTCACCGAGCAATATTGGCATAGATCCGGATTACCTCTCTAAAGGGAGAGTAGACCAGTTATCCACTATCGTAAGTATCCTATACAGACTATAACCTAACTGGTAATGAAAAACAATAAGATTTGTGCAAGTCAGTAAGAACACCTGTGGGGTCGATGACATCGCTAAGACGTTTACAAGGTCCTAGATCTACTGTACTCCAATGCATTTTAGTGTGGATATGAATACGAATGTGGATATATCTAAGTATTTCAACAGCGGAATAGGAATAACATAAAATCTCGGATTCGTTATAAAATCTTCTAAATACCGTAATAGGAGCTCGAACGACAATACAACGATTCACAATTGACTCTTTGTCTAAAATGCTCCTTCAATTCAATGACATCCACTATTCCATGCCGATCCATAAATTGTTCTTATTTCCAGATTCTTTGCAAGGACGGGAAATGGACACTTCCAGATAGTGACTTACGTGTGACCCACGTCCTTTGCGACCAATACATCATTGATAAGAAGAAAGCACTCGAATCGCCATATAGACCACTATCACAATTTGAGGAAACAACACTAATTTCACAGTTGATCATACCACAAGACTATGATGGAGTAGCTACAGAAACCAATGAAGAAACGATATCCAATGTGACGGAAGGTAACGTAACTAAGCATATGGAAACAACCAGTAGTCGCGACTCTATCTACATCTCGACGTCAGTAGCTGATTCTATCAAACCATTAGGAAGAATAGAGACGATCACTTCAACAGCAGATCCTCAGACGTTCACCCACGCATTAATAATGTTTTCAAGTACACCACAACCCAGAACGGCAATTGCAACAACAATTATGGAAACCTTGGGCAATCCCCAACTTACCAGAAATAATGGGCACTTTCCAAACGTACAGAAAGAAAATTATGCCCAAACCTTCCCCGCCGGAGCTTCTATTGAGATTACGAGCACATCAACGGGCTCAGCCCCACCAACAAATTTAGTCACAAGTTATGTTCCCATGCAAGAAACTCAATTTGTTCTGGAGAAAACTCCTTCAGTGGATTCAATGGGGAATTTTCCACATGTTCTTGCTGTTTCAACCAATCAACCGTTACCAAAAGTTCTGGTCAACACAGAAATGTTGCCTAGAAATGAACACTTGGGCATTTCTACACCTAGTAGTCCATATGAAGACGTAGTGTGGTCTCCTTTGCCTCAATCGCAAGAAAATCAGTCATATAAACTATCTAAAATGATAGTGAAACCAGCGAAGCAGAGAGCAGTCAACAGAAAGCTGAGAAACTTCTCACATCCCAATAATACTGGTGCTGCAACAGTTCGCCTTTCACTTATTCAGAACAAACGGCAATGGAAATCACGGAAACGAATGAGGATGCAAAGAACAAAAAGACCACAAGCCAACCAGATGAGAAATCAATACAGAAAAGTAGGCGAAAAGGCGAGAACAGAAAGAAAGCGTGGATCCTACCATAACAGGAACAGTTCCCAACGCCAAATTGGAAGACTAATGTGAATAATCTTTGATGCCGAAAACAATTTTCTTAGTAGCACAGTATAAAATTACACACAAGAATGGTTGACGAAATATGAAAAAGTTAAAGTTACAATAAACAACATAATCTGGTTCCATGAGCGAGATTTGAACATCAAGGTACCCAATGAGTATAAACACATGAGAGTATTAAATCCTTCAATAACAGAAAATGTCCCCAAGCATAGCTGAAAAAGGAAATGATTTAAACAGAACTACGTAACACGGGTTTGGCTATCAACATGGAACTAAGGGCAAGAAAAAAAATGTAACTGTGGGTAAATAATGTAGCTTTAGTTTTACCTTGTAGGGCGACAACAAGATCAATGTTCTTGTTGTTGTTGTTGTTGTTGTTGTCGTTGTTCAATGGCTGACGTCTCGGCGACTTCGCTTTCCCTAGAGCCGTGTAGTTGGACCACCCGTGTTGTTCACGAGGAATGATCATCAACATTGAGCCACTGAACAACGATAACAACAACAAGAACATCTATACCAACCTCGCATCAACTAAAAAAGGGCAACACTGACAACTGTATCAGTTTAATAAAATACCAACCCCTGATCCTGTTCAGAAAAGCAAAGGAACCAGTTTCAATTGTAACAAGCTAATAACGCTAATCATGGATTTTGAAACAAGAACTGCAACTGTCACAAAAATAAACGTTTACTAGAAATATGGGAGAAATTCTATAGTATAACAAAGTCAACAAAACGGACAACAACAACTCAAACAAAAATACGGAGCAAAAATCGGGAGTGAACAGTATAATCACCGACTATGAATACATCGGATGAGAATTAAAAATAGGTTTGCTCAGTACTTATCACAAGTAATCAACGCTCGTACAAGCTATTCTTCATCCATTTCCTCTACTTCATCTGTAATATCATCACCCGTCGACGACCACCATGCAACACAACCCAATCCTGTTTCGACCATCGTACCAATAATTTCGTATGATTTTTCAGTTTGCGCTTCCTCTGGTGTAAGGTTTGGCTTAACATCTCTAGAATAAAATGATGAAATCGAAAGTAAGAGAATGAATAACTGCGTTTAAGAATACAAGCACAAGGAACACACTTGATTCTTCTCATATGTTTTCCAAAACTACTTCAAAAAACTATTAGACAGCTCACTTAAATATGTTTTGCACCACGCGAAACCGAACGATCTTTCCAGGATCCATGTATAGTTTAGCGGGCGGCTCGCCGTTTTCTGATGGATACTCCCAGTACCAAACCTGAGCAATTGAGGTTATTAAGAGTCACTAATCATTTTTACAGATATTAACAAGGCTTGAAGATATCGTAAACTAAAGACTTAAAAATAATCGCTCAAAACCAGTATAGTGCCAGGAACATGTAAGTAGAAGGAAAAAAGAGAACAGGGTTTTATGATTTTTGCTTAGATTTAGTCGACTGCGTCTTTCATCAATCAATCAACGCACAAATCTATTTAAAGTTCCACGTTAGAGCCTTAGTTATCCCAACTCACCACTACAACTTTCAACCTCTGCAGCATTATCTGTCCAGAAAAAAAAAAACAGAAGACTGGAGTAAACTCGTAAGCTCGCATCGAGTTCTTATCGCTTATGTCTAGTGCATTTTGCCAGCACTTCACCTCTATACTAACATGGGTTGAAAAAAACTGCTAAGCGTATATTGTCAAAGTCTCAACAGTACACTTGATCTGTGGAACACATGAGAGCCAATCTGTTCAGAGACAAGAAATGCGCCGGCTTGGTCCAGCTCTACTTTTAATGAGAAATTTTGATTAGCTAGCAACGATTTACCGCCTCATCGTTGCTAGGAGGTATTCCTGGGTGACAGGCTGCGATTTAAAGCGTCCACATGGCATGGTCTCCCAAGCTAGGAAGAAGTGCGGTGTTTCTATCAGGAAACCTAGCTAAGAGTAAACCAATATCAGGATCCACCACCGTCCTGGCATCAAAGTCGCATGGTGACAAATCTCTGATACACGACGACAGCGAGTTCCTGTGGTGGTGAAGACATGGGCTAGACTTTGGTCAGGCTAATCTCGGGATTCCAGAGATCCACAATGGCTTAACCAGCAAATCTCCGAAAAATGGATGTTATGCTAGGGGCCGCACAATCAGTGAGGATGGGTCATTCAAGTATTAAGTAAGTAATTTAACTACGCGAACAGGAAAAAACAAAGTCAGATCACACATATGCCTTCGCACCTGTTCGCTTTGTTCAAAAACATGCGGTTCTGGTAGTCGATCAGCAGGTATAGTAATATCCTCAAAGAAATCCACTGAAAGTTTCAGACCCTCACTGCTAGAGAAGATGACACGTGCTTCAATCACCTCGTCAATATGAGGTCGGAAAACCACTAAGCGGAACTGAAAGTAGGCTATTTTTGCTCCAGTTATTATGACCAACCCCTTGAAACTTGATATTTTCAAAAATGGAGTTCTCGGAAAGAAAATATTTAAGAAAGAACATGAACTGACTTTAACTCGGGTGTGGCCACTTCCTTCACCAGGAAGAATATATATCACACCTACTTCCAAGAGATCATAAGCACATATACATAAACCCAATTCTGGCACGATTCTATTCGAAAGTCGTTGATTAATTCGACGGATTAACACCTGCATACATGTCAACACACTATGAGCTTGTAGTCTACAAGCATTGTTAAGTAGGAATTTGTAACACAAAACCTGAAAGATAAAGTCCTCTGCTCACCGATTCTACATCTTCTCCAAGCTCATGCGGTTTTATTACTATTGTATCTTCAAGTAATGCCAATACGAACATTCTAGAACGTTGGTACGTAAATAGGACGACGATAAGTGATCAAAACAACTAAACAAATATATTTGGACATCGCACAAGTTTATGAAGGATAAAAGCAAGAGCACAGCAGTTGAAATAGTTTATTTAATAACAGAGCTTTGCAACAAAGCCACAATATACAAAAACCAACTGGAATTAAACGAAGTAAGGAAGCTCGTTGATAACAGATGGTTGACAGTCTGAGAAGTCTGAGAAGCAAAAAATGAGTATCAAGTAATCTTAAACATAAAACATAAAATTAGCTGAGATCAATAGGAAACATCTGGTCGTAATAGAAAAGAACTATACCACGATCCATGAGAATTCCTATACGCTTACACAACTAAGTATTTTTGATAGATCTTCCGAGCTAAATAGTCATTGCCACTCGTACGATAGATGAGCGCTAGATTGTGAGCAGCGAAACGTCTCACGTCGTACCTAAAATAACGCTTTTGGAAGTGAACATCATTAAGATATAACCGTAAGAAAATATGCTAATATAATCGCAAGAAATATATTTCCATCACAAAAACTGAACACGTACAAAAATACCCACATTCCATCAGGCCTTACGGCCTCATTCCCTTCGTCATCAACGTAGTACACAACAGGTGGCGGCTCGGAAAGAACCTAAAACCTGTTTATGCCAAAAAATAAAAGAGAACAAAAAACAACACAAAGCCACAAAGGA
>MQTX01000040.1:3124031-3171223 GCA_009735665.1 Angiostrongylus cantonensis
ATATATATATATATATATGAATGCGTATCCATTATGATACTCTTACGATTTACCTTCTCATAAAAATGTATTGCCAATGGTGTGATGGACATTTGATGGAACATCCGTGCGATATTGTAGTGACTCTCTTGGCGGCACGCCCGATTTTTATCGTATTTCTTCATGAATGCGACGCCCTATGAAATCAGGTTAATTAATAAAAGCAAGCGCATAATAATTTCGTTTCTCACCCTGACTCCAATCATATGCCTGCTGCTTAGGTCTTTCTTGCAGGCCATGTGAGTGAATGTTAAAGCCAGCAGTAGACAAATCAGGGGATTCTTCTTGTTTTCATTCCAAACACGGAGATATTCACCTGGAACTTATTCTAAATGTCTCAGAACCAAAGATCGTGGTAGATTCCACAACTTACCTAACGCATGTCGGTACGTCCCAGTAATAAGGGAGTTGTTGCCCGATATGGCTTGAAGAGCATGGTTTCCAGGCGACTACAGAAAATAAAATAATGTATTACAAATAAGGAAGCTTAAAACAACTGGAACTACATGAGACTGAAGAACACTCGAGACGATTGATGCCTCTTATTATATATTTACTTTAATTTTCTTCTGTAATTGAGCTCAACAGTCGGCAAGTTTCGCAATATTCGTGTTTTATGAAAACAGTTTCAACACATTGGTGACCACATGCAATGGATTTCATGCATATCTCTTCCGAGGCTCATTTTGTTCCAAACAGCCGTCTTTTCACTTTCTTTCATAAACCTCATAGATCCATGAAAAGGGCTTCTCTACACAGTAATTTACAAAGCCATTTTTTGCTGACGAGTTTAATTTGCGTCCACAGCTCACTTTTCCTAAATGGAGAATGCAGTATAGCGAGCGTGGTCATTAAAGTGCCGCAGAAATGCCTCCACTTGAACATTGACATTCTACCCATAGGGACAGCTTTTGTCCAGGATATTCCTATGAATCAATCAGACTCCTTTCAAATGGCTCGGTGTTATCTGAATATGCACCCACCAATGGGATTGGATACCGTTTGTGTCAAAACCAAGTATCATGTGTTATTTACTTTTCTACTTTACACTAATTTTTTTTTACTGATTTTGTAACCAACAATTTACGGTTCATATATACAACATATATATATATGTATATATACACGCATATATACGTATACATGTACATACATACATATACATATATACATATACACATATGTCATACACATATTTAACAAGGTTTATATGCTACTCGTATATGCTACTGACGGACGTTTACGATTAAAAAGATGTGGATCAACACCGCCTTTGACAATCTTCGTCGTTTACGCGCCAACGAATATCTCCGAATGCTCCAGTTATGTCTATCTAGGTCGGGAAATCAATACGATGAACGACTTAGCTCCAGAGCTGAGCAGAAGGAAACGAGCGGCTTGGGGAGCTTTCAAGAGCATCGAGGATGTAGTGAAGAGAACAAAGAACACCCGACTCCGTGCCCACCTTTTCGACTCAACGGTTCTTCCTGCCCTAACGTATGCGTCAGAAACCCGGTCGCTACGTAAGCAGGATGAAACATCACTCAGCGTTATCGAACGCGCAGTCGAAAGGACGATGCTAGGAGCATCCCGTTTCACACAAGTAAGGGATGGGATCCGAAGCTCCTACCTACTTCAAAGATAGAAAATCAAAGATGCCGTTCTATACGCCAAACCGTCGAAGATAAGGTGGGCCGGACACGTAATGCGTATGAATGATAACCGATGGACAGGGGCTGTTAGTGACTGGATTCCTCGGGATGTCAAACGTACTGCAGGAAGACCACCGACTCGATGGTCAGAGTTCTTCACGAAAAGCCTAGAAGGAAGATGTGATGCCCGACGAGTCCCTATAGCGAGAACCCACTGGGCTACTCTTGCACGCGATAGGGAAAAATGGAGGATTTACTGGCGGCCGCTCGAGTCACTCGACGATCAACGGAACTACACGTGATACAGGTGATATATGCTATTCGCAATTCTTATGTACAACAAACAATCTTGCCTTCAATCACTTACAGTTTCGATAAATTGATGGAAACCAGGTCGTTAATTGATTGCACAGTAATGTCTTTCTTTTTACCATTCCACTCCTGCATTACAGTACTGTTCCTACCCTTTTGGGCTATCAAGTGGTCTCTATTTAGTCTTGAACGGATGACTCACTTGGCAAGTCTTTTTCTGTGTTTGTCACAGCTGCTCATAAGGATGGATCTATCTCTGCAATAGATCGGCAGCCAAACGAAGACTCGCGTAACAACTGCTGGTGTAAAGATGCTTTCCTTCATCTAGCAAGTCGCACATAAGCTCACCACGTAATTTCCAATTCTGCAGTTACTGACGGATCACTACCAGAGTATATCAAAATTTCGTAGGCTGTAGTCATTCTCGCTCGTAACTTGAATAAGTTGAGTCCGTACCCGCGTCTTTTATTAGGGATATATTGGCAGAAAGCTACCCTACCTCTAAAGGACACACTGCGTCCATCAATGCGCATCTGCGTTCCAGATCTGTGTACTGTGTTGAGGCTGCTGCTGATAAGCTAGACTAGTGACCTAGTTCCACGCGACTTGTTTTGTAGGTGACATGTTCCGTTGTCGGCAAAGTGGAGGATAGCTTATAGATATTCAAATCTATCTTTTGTTATACAAGGGACTTCAATAAGACGACATACAAGCCTAAGCTTCCAACTCCGATAATCCCCCCAGATGTGGTATTTGAACAATGTCCACTTCTGCTCTCACAAAGAAAGCTTCACGATCTACTCTTCGCCTACAACTTCTCTGTCACCTTCGATCAGATGTCGACTGAAATCGAAGTTGAAGTCGTTACCAGGCAGCATGGTTCAAGGCTATGATATGCAATATTTCTTGACCAGAAAAACCAGTCCAAAAAAAGATTAGTTACAGAGAGTAAAGGGGATGGGTGAGAAAGAGAGAGAGGAAACGATATCTAAAGACAGCTATACATTTTAATGAATATATCTCAACTCATAGTGAACTTTACTATCAAAACTAACAAACCAAGGTAGTAAAACGTAGCAAAGAGTAGCATGTATTTCGAAAGCCTCCTTCATAAATCTGTGATGTTTTCGACCTCAAGCTCCTTCAGCTATCAAAAATTTATCGTTTATTGTCGAAAAAAAGAACCAGGGTTATCGTGATTGAACCGATAGCTACTTGCACCGTTTTTGTATGCGCGGTGAAATCAGCGGTGGTCACGAATGTGTTAAACGTCAAATTTCTACGTAAGTGTAAGAGGATAAAACTCTTGGGGTTGCTCAAACCCAGAGGAATGCGCCATGCATTCGACTTCACTAAGCATTGTTGGAGGTTATTAAATGCATATCTGGCCTTTACAAAGATTCGCAGTTGCCTGCCGATGTATCCAACCAATGCTCTTATCCTTCCAGAGAAGTCTGATAGCAATTTGTCGACCCGGGAGGGATGGAGTGATTGATGGGCCTGTGGCGCGGGGATCGACCCCATGTATAGCACGGCGCATCCGACCAATGCGCTATACGTGCCCTAACGTACGTATAGCGATGTAAAAGATGGTCAACAATAACAGGAAATGAACAACACTCAAAATTATGGCTTTGGAACTTTCGTACCTTGGCAAGTGACCGCATTATATATCGATGATACGACACGTTCTGCGAATGAACAAATATGTAATTCATAGCATTGAATATTCGTTTGTATAATACTTCACGACTATTAGGCAGCGTTAATTCAAGAGCAGTCTGAAAGCAATCGTTTGGGAAATCTTGAAAATGTCGTATATACCTGAAGAAGAAATAGTTCTTAAGTGAAGACAATTATGCTGGTTATGAATTTGTCGTTTTCTCTTTTAGCAAAAGCGAGGTTGTTAAACAGCATACGTTTACTTCCATACAATAACAACACAATCGTAGCTGACGTTTCTGAAGGCGATTCTGCCGAAACCCCTCGCAAAAGGGCAATAGTGGGTTCGTTCCTCACCGCAGACACATGCTGTCCGAAGTTTTGCAAATATCTCAGCATCAATTGTATTTAGTGGCAGTTCACCGTTATTTCTTTTTCAGTCGAAAAAAGCCAATGAGCATATATTCCAATCAGCTTCGATTTTGATTAAATAGTTTGCTTTACGTGCTTATTGAATATTGAAAATTAACAGATGAAGTAATCGTATTTTCAGTCTTAAAATTCTCATAAGATCATATAAAGAGAAGGTAAACAAATAAATTGTCTTCGTAACTGTGAGACTGAAAGGCATATAATGTAATAACTATTAAAAGCCATACATTTGTCAGCATGTGATACCATCGAATGTACTCAAAAGCCACGGGCCAACAATGAGCTTTGATCGCACAGAAGTATAGCATATTTTGGAACGTTGATGATCTGAGTACATGAACAACGTGAAATAATTCTGCAAGCAACAACAAATCTGAGGTCCATAAAGACTCAGAAAAAAGCGACTTCAGTTAAAGTGTAATGAAAACTAGAAAAAGAAAAGCAAAAAAAATTACAAAAAATCAAAAAAGAGTGATAACTGACTTGTCCGACTTAGTAATTCGAGGTTGTAGAAATGCGTAACAGCAAACAATTAGCATATCCTGAATGAGAAGTTTTAGAAACTACAAATACGAAAGTAGTGGAAGATTTATGCACGGACTTGAAAACGTTGTCGAGCCAGAAGACATTCGATCAGTTTCAAACAGTAGTCGTGAAGCTAAAAAAAACATGTGTTCAAATATATTTACACACAACTGCATAGAACAAAATAACAATTCGCTACTGATTTCGAAGGAAGCAGGTAGAACGCTATAACCTGGGCTAGATCTATTTCATCAACACTGCGACGTTCATTGAAAGCTGTAGATCCCAGGCGACGAACAAACTTTTCCCAGTTAGTGTTGGTAATCGCGTTCATTGCAGCTACTCGTAAAGTGTTACTGAGGTAAAATCCTTAATAAACATAAATAAATAGAAAGACATTCTTCTTTATTCAACAAAACGAGCTAACCGGACGTAAATTTTTTTTGGAGCTCATGATTACATATTTGTTTATTTTACATCACCCAATACACCCGATCCCAGCTCGTCCTTTTTTGATTCATTTCCCCGTTTGCGTCATCCACGAAGACAATCGCATTTGCGGATTCGCCTGCTGGTTAAGGGCTTCTGGTCTTCTTCATGAATATCAGTGAACGCCGGTCGACTAGGTTGTCCCTGGATTCCTGGGATGTCGAGTGAGGGAGTTGGGCCTTAGGCTTTCACCATAGCCAGTTACCAGACTTGTGCATCCGATGAAGGTTCTCATAAGAGGCTGGCTCCCACCGTCCATCCCAAAAAACTTTGTTCGGTCAGGACATGTCATGCCGATATTGAACTTGAACAGTATCTGTACCAGTGCGCTAAGCAAGCCTCGATTATTCAATTAAATCCTTAGTGAATGTCAGATGTAGTCGAACGATGTGGTCAAGTTGCTTACCTGTTTTCGAACTACGACGTCTCCCTACGTTCTCCTGGTTGCGATGTACTTCATAAAAGTGTGGTGTAAGAAGCATACGACAGCAACGAATGAATTGCTCGGTTTTCTCGGATTCGAATAGCACATCAGCTTGTTGAATAAGTAGTCGCTCATCCTATACGAAGAATTTCCAGATTTGTAAAAAAAATGTTGTCAAACAATACCTATTGGATAATCCGGCTATCTTATTAAGTGATTGTGCTCATGATTTATCATAATAATGCCGAGCAGTACAACACTTCGTCGGCTGCAATAGATTATTTCATTATTGGCCTCAGTTCATGATTTGACGGACAACTAGAAGCTTTTCTGAAGTGACCTGCGTAATCAAAATTATGCATTTAAGGTCCCATTCTATTTTTTTTAATCGTAGAAATATGCAATAATTTTAGCAACATTAATATCTACCACTAATTCTTCAAACCACGCAGTAGGGATTTCAACTACTTGAAAAATATTTAGCATTTGCATCGACGTCCATTGCTACAAGTAGCCCTAAGAAACACTAATTGTGGAAAGTTCAGGTTCTAGAGATTGTAGACAGTGTATAATCCCTAGAAGCTGAACCTTCCACAATTAGTGTTCCGTAGGGCTACTTGTAGCTGTGGACGTAAAAATGTATAAGCTTTTCAAGATTGCGCATTACAGTGATTGCGCAACTGTAGGCAAAAAGTTCCACTTGTAGAACTTGTAAAAATTTCATAGAATATGGTAAAAAGTGCTAACCTTAAAAATTGTAGATTTCAAAATAAATCTATCTGACCAGTAACAGAGTGGCCAATAACAGTAGGCGAATGGTGGCAGAATAAGAGTTGGAAATAAAACTATACGTAAACAAATTGAGAAACGCCTAGCCGTTTCAAAGAAGACAGTTTTTCGCATGGTGAGTACACAGCTATACTGCAATCATACCCGTACAGGTTTCCGCATCGATTTACCAACTTATCGCAGAAAAAAAACATCTCCATTTTGAGCCTAACTGTCACAGTGGTTGCATCTTGGTATTCACATAAAAACAATCTCATGTCGCAGGACTTCACACATTGTAGGAAAAGTGCTAACCTTAAAAATTGTAGATTTCAAAATAAATCTATCTGACCAGTAACAGAGTGGCCAATAACAGTAGGCGAATGGTGGCAGAATAAGAGTTGGAAATAAAACTATACGTAAACAAATTGAGAAACGCCTAGCCGTTTCAAAGAAGACAGTTTTTCGCATGGTGAGTACACAGCTATACTGCAATCATACCCGTACAGGTTTCCGCATCGATTTACCAACTTATCGCAGAAAAAAAACATCTCCATTTTGAGCCTAACTGTCACAGTGGTTGCATCTTGGTATTCACATAAAAACAATCTCATGTCGCAGGACTTCATACAGTGTAGGAAAAGGCATAATTTAATGCCGACTTCACAAAGGGTTTAAGTCAACCTGATCAAAAATAAATATAACAGAAAGATAAAGCTTTCGGTGTCGACAAATCCCTACGGGATGCTCCATTCATTCGACTTCATTGAGCATCGTTGGAGGCGATTGAATGCATATCTGGCCTTTACAGTGGCCACGGTGGCCTACCGACGTATCCAGCCAGTGCTGCTAAGACAAGTCTGGTAGCAATTAGCCGACCACGAAGGGAGAGAAGGTTTGGTGAGTCGCCGACGCAGGGATCGATCCCACACGCGTGTTGCAGAGCGCCTCCGACCACTGCGCCACACGGGCCTGATTAAAGAAACCATAATTAATGGACAACACTGGTTTTTTAGACTAAGCAAAAGATTTTGGAAAGTTAGAGCAAAAGTTCAGAACATGATGTCACGAAAGAAGTCTTCCGAACACAGCCTTAGAAGGAATGCGCAGCCCAGATTTTGGTAAACAATTCTATCTTCATGACCTAGAAGAATGTAAATCGATAGCATGACACAAATAGGACGTTAATGTAGTAATAAGAACACATGACATATGGGCGAAAAGAACAGTGGAGTTGACTCCTTCAGGAGGCAAGTATCCCCTAGGAGAATCAACTAAACTACGGTGGACCGCTCGTGGCTTACGTCAACCGCTTGTATTATGCATATGGAAGCAGTACTTACGACCCATAGAATATAAGTGACGAAATTCACTACACTGAAAGTAAACCACAACAAAAGACGACGACTGTGACAGAAAGAAACGAATGGAAGATTTGGCGCGCTGAAATATTTGTTCATATGAGCCATTTGAGTAGCGTACTAAGCGTAATGAATAACTTTTCAAGAGCCACGCTCGACATAATGTGTGTTGAACAAGCTACCAAGTGACTATAAAAATTGTGGCAAGAAAGTTCTGTGTAGCCTAACAAATAATTGAAATGCGTGCGAAATAATGCAACCGTCCCATGCATGGAGAGTATTCAATGCAACTCGGGCGTTATACATCAGCTGAGAGAAGTAAGTGCCTACGACGCTTTGCATGTTATTTAGAATTCAGAAATGCTTATGCCAAGACTGTTCTACTGGTAAAAGTATATCAGTAAAGTCCTATATAAGAACATAAATAACTGGAAGGAAAAAGAGTTAATACACATCCACAATGGCCGAGTCGGCCAAAAAAGCACCCCATAACTAGCGAAAGTCACCGAGTATTCGCTTTCATGGGAAGGATTAAGTGTAAATAATATTAAGCAATAATGTCAAATATCAAATACGAAAAATCGAATCTAAAAATGAGAAGCACGTGATATCAACAATATGTTAAGAAATAACCACTAACTGGTAGGTGAGTACAGGTATCGAGATCATGATCTTGCAGTGTCTCTAACGCTCGGTCTGACAGCCCCATTTTTTGCTGCAGGCTGGAGAGATTAATGCGAGCATCGACATGGCCTGGATTCACTTGAAGCACCTTTTCGAATGACTCCATAGCAGTAGACATATCTTTTAGTGCCTAAATAATGTAGAAAACCTAGCTACGATTAGCTGCACAAAAACCGTAGTTTTCCAATAATAATGTTTTTTCGAATTTATCAAACACGATGCACTTACTGCTGCTGTATTTCCATAAATAAACCAAGTTTCCGCATTATTACAATAATTGCTCCATTCTTGCAACTTCTCCAGGAACACCTTTAAAATTTTCCTATAGTTGAAACGTTATATAAGATATCAAATGTTACCCGTCTAACAATAGCTACGAAAAATTAAAAAAAAAATAGGGGACAAAACTGCTGGCGTTGATCGATCCTTGAGGGATGCTCCATGCATTCAACTTCATCAAGCATCACTGGAGGTGAACGAATGCATACGTGGCCTTTAGAATGAGTCTCGTTGCATCGATGTATCGAGACAGTGCTGCTATCCTCCTACTGGTACCAATTCGCCGACCCCGGAAAGATGAAAGGTTTGGTGGGCCTAGCTCGCTGGGATTGATCCCATAAGTATTGCAGGACGCCTCCCACAACTGCGCTACACGCGCCCAACACACGAGTGTCAAAAATACAAAAGTTAATGACAAATACTTTATCCAAAATTTTAGTACCTTTGTTGTTTTGAATGCATCACAATTGTAGAACGCTCGTGCGATTTCTAGCACATATGGTTCATCTCTGGTAGATGACAAGTCACGCTTCAGAAGAATCTCTTTAAGAGGCTGAAATACAACACATGCTATGCTCTGTGCTTGAAATAACGTAGCTATTACTTTCGCTACTAATATTTGTCATAAAGATCAGCAAAAGACTTGACTTGACCAGACTTACCTTTGCTAAATCCCTTCTTCCCAAACCGATGAAGCAAACAATTAGTCGACTAAGAGTTATAGTGCTAAACGACGGCTCTACATGAAACTCAACATCAGCATTCGGTGGAAATGGTTCAACGGTATATGTCCCATGTGATAGAGATACCTAAATTAGAAAAAATCAGAACTGGAATATAAACTCATGGAAGAGAACGAAAGCATTAAAACTGGATCATAAATCTCACAGTCATTGCCGGCTCGCCGCTAGATTTGTCCGTTGTTGAAATTCCATCGCATAACGCAAAAATAGATTTGGCGGCTTCCGTGAATTTACTTTTTGCTATCCACATACCTGCGAAAAGCAATTTGCAGCTTACTTCAATCTGTTTAAAAATAACTGAATTTCATCCATTTTCTCTAACGAAATATCTTATTTCCTTTTTGCAGAGAGAAAGGCGAAACAAAAGACTCGCATGTGTGGTGATGAACGCGTTAGCCCTCGGAAAGGATAATATTGTGTTCAGTTGAGACGGCAAACACCAGTGATCCGGAGTTTTGTACATATCTCAGCGTCATTATAGTTATATCTTTTTCCACAATTACTAACCTATCAGCGTCTCATGCTGGTTATCCGCTGATCGGCCAAATTCCTTGCTGCGTAAAACGAAAGCTTCCAGTGCAAGAATGGCACGATCCTCATCGTTTATGGTAATGTAATACTGTGCAACCTGAAACTTTAATCAACTACTTGCACACTGGTGGAAATGTGGTGAATTTTCTCGCCACATCACTTTTCAACAAGCAACGAGCCCATGAATTATGCGACTAGAGTTCACTACGACCGCGCAAACTCTTGCGTACGCAACTGTTTTAATCAATTCATGGAACCATTCAAAATCGACGCCGGCTTGTGAAGGATTGATCATCTGTGCAGCTTGTAAACGAGTACGCATTGCCAAAGGACGGATTCCTAAACGTACAAAATTTCGTAAGTGAAGAAGTACAAGAAAAAGCGTAAAAACAAAGGAAAATGGAAGCTTGAAAATACCAAGTATATCTAGCATTTCGATACGATTCTCGTAATACTTCCAATTTTTCACGTCTAATCGAATAGCTGAAATAAAGGGCATTATAAAGTATATGAAACATTTACATTCAAACACTAGGATATTTCTAAATAGTAACTAACAAAAGGGATAAATTACTAATAAGGCTAGGTATGCCCCAGAACCACGATATCAAAATGTGCACATGCCTCTGCCGTAGCACGCAGCCGCTTCTTCGATAAGTTCAAGCTTCTTAGATTCATCACCCCAGTGCGCCCAATCCTCAGCTGGTGTGCGCGGATCCAAATGAGCCGCTAGAAGACCATATCTGAAAAGGAAAACAAACGATTCTCGTTTGGTAATCAAATAACTTTAAATACAATATCACATGCAGAAGCTTAGAGCGTCATATTCTAAAGTGACCTTGTAAAACACCGATGAAAAAATTTACTGTAAACTCTTCTGAGAATCTCCTAACTCCTGATAGATGTCAGAAACCTGGCGATAAGATGCAGCATTTCTAGGCTCTTGGCGAATAACCTAATAAAAGAGAACTGAATATTGTTGAAATGCCTGACTATACCATAAATATCTTTCAAATCGAAATACAAAATCAAAATTTTTAAACGTTCACAGAAATATGTGACCACATGAACTAACTTCCAATAAGACGGCTAGAGCTTCTTGTGTGTTGCCTTTAGCATAAATGACATTGGCGTGACCCAGGAGCGCATCCATAGTCTTGCTCAGTTTTCGGGGAACTCTTTCTCTTTCCACCGTTGGTTCAAAGGTTGCGGATGTTCCTGTTGCTGATGGCTGATCAGTAGAGACAGCTGATAGGTGAACGTCAGACCGACATGTTCCCAGCTCATCGTCCACTATCTAAAGCCTTAACTTAGGTGCAGAACAGAAAAATAATCTTCCCGCATAATGCTCAACATGGCATTCACTTTTTAGTTCACATTCACACAAATCCTTCTCCATTAGACTTGCCAATTTATGGCATTACTGCTCATTCTATCACTTGTTTTTTCTTTGATTACAAAGAAAGACAAGACAATTTTTCAACCTAATAGTTTCTAGTGGAATAGAAATGCTAAAATATATTAAGAAGTTGTTCTCTTACTGTCTAACTTCATTCTGACAAGATTATAGGATGTAAAGTTTTGAAAGAGATAAACAAAAAATCATAGGAAAATTACCTCTTGCATGAGATTTCTGACATGAATGGGAAGATCCGCTCTTCCACCACCTTCAGTTTTTACAGGAATTCCCTGAAATTATTACTGTGATACACTCATCCAGAAACAACACTGAAAAGTTTACTAACCGATGAAACTTCAGAGGTCCCATACTCGTAATCTTCTTCATCTTCCACGGATTCGCCTAGGTCAAAAACAAATAACATGACTAAAATAGATAAGAACGTAATCACAATATGAACAAAACAAGAAAAAAAAGGATATGCGGGGAATTTACTAATTTTTGGTACCTCCTCCATCAGCCGCCATTTCCTCCTCAAGAGTTTGTCCACCAGTAAGACGCATAAACTCATCATAATCAATTTCGTTCCGCATGAAACGACCGAGAGCACGGTCATAGTCGCTGTCATCTTCAGATACTTAAAAACGAAGATTTTATAATATATATAGCAGCTGGAGAGAAGAAGTAAAAATGCAGTGTATTCCCACCTGGTAACACGTCAGAAATATCCACTCCTCCAATACTGCCATCATACTGAGGCGGATAGCTGGTTTCACCATCTTGAACGACATTACAAACAGACATGATTCTTGTTTTCATAAAAACGGCATTTCAACAAAGGTCATTAGCAAACTCTCGATGATGCAAGTTTTCAATAACTACACCACTTAGGGATTTCAAGTGTTGGAAAAAATCTGCAGAAGAAATTACTGTAAACCATGGATAAAAATCGTTATCGCTTTAAAAGCAGACTTTGGCCAAGCTGTCCTCGGGATTCCAGGGAAACACAATAGCTTACCCAGCAAATCCCCGATTATACTGGGGCTCGCACAACTAGTGAGGACGGGCCGTTCAAGTATCATATACATATATACGTGTGTACTATGTATGCACATGCACATCTGATATAAATCAATTAATTACAAATTGAAAAAAAAAATGGAGTATCTTCATCTTAGCCGTTTTATTCACTGCCTACTACTTTTAATGGCAGGTTATAATGCGAAATATAACTACAACGATGCTGCGATATTTGCAAAACTCTAAACCGCAAGTGTCTATCACGGGTGATTGCTGATGGCAGAGATCGATAGAACTAGTTGAGAGACAGGCGAAACGAATGAACCGCATGGTGTAGTGGTGAACGCGATACCCCCGGAAAAGACAATAGCGCGTTCGTTCCCCACCATAGACACCTTCGGTTCTGAGTTTTGCAAACATCTCAGCATCGTTATAGTTATATTTCGCACCATAACCTGCCATAACCTACCAATCCACGGATCTCCCTCATATCAGAGATCTCGAGCCGGTTAGCCGCGAGGCTACGTGGCGCATCGCCAGGTGGCGGATAGGGGTTAATCGCGGACCAAAATCGACATTTGCTTCCCCGACACGCAGGTGAATCCAGGGGATGGACTCCCTGTTTCTGCTGTGCCGATTTGGCATGAACTTTCTGTATTTGCTAGGCATATTCATGCATGCGAGTGAGTGCGTTCTCGCTTTATGCGGATTGTATTCTACGAGTCAATTCGGCCAAAAGCCTGCAATCAAGTGACAGGGAAGTATATGGGAGGTGGTAAGGAGTCGCCTCCAACAAATAAGCTCCATGTCCACTCTGAGAGAGCCTGGCAAGTTACCCGTGAGTATACCCAGCCCCCACGTTCAGAGCCCAACAAACTATACGTGGGTGTCAAAATGCTAAGCACAGTAAAAAAAACGGGCCTCATTCCCCTGACCCCGAAAGAGCCCCCAACTTCGCAGTGTTGGGTAGAACGAGTACGGTGAGGCTGCTAAAAACTCAGGGCCAATGGAAGCTACCTGGATCACGAAGAACTATGGTGACAATCTGTAACTACAATGCACGTTCACTTGCATCCGAGTCCTCGATAGAAGACTTGCTCATGCAAGCAAGAAATTCACTGCCTACTACTTTTAATGGCAGGTTATAATGCGAAATATAACTACAACGATGCTGCGATATTTGCAAAACTCTAAACCGCAAGTGTCTATCACGGGTGATTGCTGATGGCAGAGATCGATAGAACTAGTTGAGAGACAGGCGAAACGAATGAACCGCATGGTGTAGTGGTGAACGCGATACCCCCGGAAAAGACAATAGCGCGTTCGTTCCCCACCATAGACACCTTCGGTTCTGAGTTTTGCAAACATCTCAGCATCGTTATAGTTATATTTCGCACCATAACCTGCCATAACCTACCAATCCACGGATCTCCCTCATATCAGAGATCTCGAGCCGGTTAGCCGCGAGGCTACGTGGCGCATCGCCAGGTGGCGGATAGGGGTTAATCGCGGACCAAAATCGACATTTGCTTCCCCGACACGCAGGTGAATCCAGGGGATGGACTCCCTGTTTCTGCTGTGCCGATTTGGCATGAACTTTCTGTATTTGCTAGGCATATTCATGCATGCGAGTGAGTGCGTTCTCGCTTTATGCGGATTGTATTCTACGAGTCAATTCGGCCAAAAGCCTGCAATCAAGTGACAGGGAAGTATATGGGAGGTGGTAAGGAGTCGCCTCCAACAAATAAGCTCCATGTCCACTCTGAGAGAGCCTGGCAAGTTACCCGTGAGTATACCCAGCCCCCACGTTCAGAGCCCAACAAACTATACGTGGGTGTCAAAATGCTAAGCACAGTAAAAAAAACGGGCCTCATTCCCCTGACCCCGAAAGAGCCCCCAATTTCGCAGTGTTGGGTAGAACGAGTACGGTGAGGCTGCTAAAATCTCAGGGCCAATGGAAGCTACCTGGATCACGAAGAACTATGGTGACAATCTGTAACTACAATGCACGTTCACTTGCATCCGAGTCCTCGATAGAAGACTTGCTCATGCAAGCAAGAATGATAAGGCACGGCGTCATCGGCCTGGCCGAGACGAGGCCACCCATTCAACGCTGTCTATGACACTGGAGAAGAACAGTTCCTCGGAACATGCGACAGTAGAGGCGTAGGCGGTGTCGGCGTTCTCGTCAACACGAGTTTGTCCATGAACATCGATTCATTCGAACAGCTTTCAACCCGAATCGGACGTTTGCGACTAAAAAGATGTGGATCAACACCGCCTTTGACAATCTTCGTCTTTTACGCGCCAACACCAACTATGATGAAGAAGAAGCCGAAGCGTTCTACATGGACTTGGAGAGGTTCTACAGTGAAGACCAACCATCCATCAAGGTCTTCATTGGAGATTTCAATGCCAAGATCGGACCAAGATCGTCTGAGGAACGTCACATTGGGACCCACGGATTAGAATGCAACGAACAAGGTGAGCGGCTCTCTGAGTTTATCATGGCGACCAAGACCATCCATGGTAACTCGCAATTACAGAAGCCTCATCGCCAACGCTGAACGTGGGAATCTCCCAATGGACAGTACCATAACGAAATGTACCACAACACAGTAAATAGAAAATTCTGCCTAACCGATGTCGATGATGTCCCAAAATTTTACACGGGGTCAGATCACCGTCTCCTTTGTGCAAGATTTCATTTCTCGCTGAAGGGAGAAAATGCGGATAAATTCAAAAACCGAAGTCCCCGAACTACCACAAACTGGGACTTATTCAACTCATTAGTCGGCTGTTGGTAAGATGCCGTTGTCGACAACATCGACGAGGAATATGATCGGCTCATTGAACGTCTTCACGTTAGCGCCATGAAAGCTAAGAGCTCGAAGGTCACCAAGAGACGTCTGTCCCCAGAAACCCTCAAGCTAATACGGCAGCACGGATTCCCACGAGCTGCAGGCAACCGCGAACTAACGTCCGAGCTTGCGAAACAATGCAGACAGGAGATAAAAGATCTTAAAGAGAGAAGAGCAGCAGTAATGGTCGAAGCTGCAGAGGCTAGGAAAAGCATTCGCAAAGCAGGCCGAAGCTTCGCTAATTACAAGACCAAGATGGTTGCACTCTAACGCCCAGACGGATTAACAACAGCGTCCAGAAAGGCAATGGAGAAAATCATCCACGATTACTACTCAGATCTCTTCGATAGCCACGTCCATCTTCCGTCTTATAAAATAAAAGAGGATGGATATGTTGTACCACCGGTTCTCCCTTCCGTAATCCGACATGCCGTTTCGTCGGTGAAAAATCGAACAGCACCAGGTCCGGACAGGATAAGATGAGAACATCTGAAGAACCTTCCGCCAGTCCTCGTAAACACACTGGCTCGGCTCATCAAACGTTACCTCTCTGAATGCAAGGTCCCTACTCAGTGGAAGAACAGCAAGACCGTGCTATTGTTCAAGAAGGGCGACCTACACGATATAGGCAACTATCGCCCAATCTGCTTGCTGTCTGCCGTCCACAAACTTTTCACTCGAGTCATCCTAAACAGAAGATGGACCACATCAACACGATAAAAAGACTAAATACCGCTCTATCTCACTTTCAGCGATTTACAGAAGACCGTTGATTCAATTGAGATAGAAGCAGTCATGGAAGCCCTTGGTAGTCAAGGAGTCCCTACTCAGTACATGAAGATTCTTCGTGAGCTGTACAAAAATTTCACAGCCAAAATTTCACTATTCTACAACGATATTAACGTTGACGTCAGAAAAGGAGTTAGGCAAGGCGATACAATCTCGCCAAAATTATTTGCAGCCACCCTCCAGAACGTCATGCGAACATTGGAATGGAATAATATGGGAGTGAAAATCGATGGACGGCAGATACATCACCTTCGCTTTGCTGATGATATCGTTCTTATAACACCGGACATTAGCCAAGCGGAACGTATGCTTGTGGACTTTGATAAAGCGTGTGGAAAGATTGGTCTTCGACTAAATCTAAATAAAACGATGTTCATGAAGAACGGATTGGTTTCGCTTGCCCCACTCACGCTCAACGGAACGAATATCTCCGAATGCTCCAGTTATTTCTATCTAGGTCGGGAAATCAATATGATGAACCACTTGGCTCCAGAGCTGAGCAGAAGGAATCGAGCGGCTTGGGGAGCTTTGAAGAGCATCGAGGATGTAGTGAAGAGAACAAAGAACACCCGACTTCGTGCTCACCTTTTCGACTCAACAGTTCTTCCTGCTCTAACGTATGTGTCAGAAACCATGTGAAACGCGAAGGATGTTATGACCCGTACCTTACGGCCACCGAAAAATACGTGTAATCGCCTATGTTGTACTTATAAGGTTTTTTGTGAGCACAGTTATGTTAACTTAAAGTTTGGGGACCCAACATTCCTGGTCAAAAACGTAAAGAAATAATCGCATTGTGTTACAAGTGAATTAATAATCTACATATAATGTAACGTGAATGGCAAAAGCAAAATTACCATACCATTTGAAGTTATCTCAGCAGGTTTCATTGACGTCAGCTGGGCCAGCTCCGGGATTGCTTCTGTGCGATCAGTCTCCATCTCCATGTCTTGAACGTACGATTTGAATGATGCTAGCAGATTGTTTGGTTTACTAATTAAAATAGTAATGAGAAAAACCTTAGCAAAGCATTAGAACTTGTGAACAACGTAAATTTCTAAAACATGTATCCGGTATCGTTTATGATGAATACGGGTAACAACATAACAACGCGTGAACAATGTAAACAACTGTAACTGTTGTTATAACACAAAGGAGAAACAGTCTAACTATGTTTAACTACTAACAATTAACGAGAAATGAATAAAATAAGAACAAAAACTGTCAACGGAGGGATACGAAAGCAGGAATTAAACTTGTAATAGAAAGCACAGCTTAAGAAACATGACAACGTTCCGGTTAGGAATATCTTAGGTAATAAAATTCCAAGCGAAAAGAAGTAAAAAAAAAACAACAACAACAAGGAACCTGACGCCGCATCGAAATTAGTCAGGCAGAGGCAATGAGCTGGACCTGCAAATGCAACTGTGGAACTTTAACAGTGTAGAAAAAGCAAAGAATAGGTTTCTTAAG
Source organism: Angiostrongylus cantonensis (assembly GCA_009735665.1). Classification (NCBI taxonomy): domain Eukaryota; kingdom Metazoa; phylum Nematoda; class Chromadorea; order Rhabditida; family Metastrongylidae; genus Angiostrongylus; species Angiostrongylus cantonensis. The sequence goes on from MQTX01000040.1 coordinate 3,141,475, forward strand.
CGAGATGGGAAAGTAAAAGCAAGAAAAAAATTGGAATAGGAGCAGCTAAGAGAAGCCAAGACGGGATAGAATGATTGAAAATGATACTTGAACGAATTATGAGAAAAAATATGTTTGGATGAACATACACCTACTAAAGCATTAAGAAACATACTTCTCTTTTTGTGCAATGCATTCTTCCCACGTTTTTATGGCGTTGCTCTGCTCAGTGGAATCATTTTTGCAGGAACTCTTATCGGAATGAGAATTTCCATCATTGCTTTTCCCACTTCCTAAGTACGACCGTGGAAGACGAATTGGACCTTCGAACGGTTCGAATGGATCAAAACCATCGTCCAGACTCCTAAGTAGTGATTTACGTAATAACATAAGAAAAGTAATTGAGCCGACGTGCCATACGCACTCTTGCGCTAATAAAACATATTTATAAGCACAAAAAATGCACGTAAATGCATTCCATATAAATTAGGGGAATAAGGTCACAGGTAAGTGTATGGGAGGCGGTTAGGAGTTGCCTCCAACAAATAAGCTCCATGTCCACTCTGGGAGAGCCTGGCAAGCGACCCGTGAATATACCGAGCCCCCACGTTCAGAGCCCAACAAACTATACGTGGGTATCAAAATGCTAAGCACAGTAAAAAAAAAACGGGCCTCATTCCCCTGACCCCGAAAGAGCCCCCAATTTCGCAGTGTTGGGTAGAACGAGTACGGTAAGGCTGCTGAAATCTCAGGGCCAATGGAAGCTGCCTGGATCACGAAGAACTATGGTGACGATCTGTACCTACAATGCACGTTCACTTGCATCCGAGTCCTCGATGGAAGACTTGCTCATGCAAGCAAGAATGATAAGGTGCGTCGTCATCGACCTGGCCGAGACGAGACGACGCCACCCATTCAACGCTGTCTATGACACTGGAGAAGAACTGTTCCTCGGAACATGCGACGGTAGAGGCGTAGGCGGTGACGGCGTTCTCGTCAACACGAGTTTGTCCATGAACATCGATCCATTCGAACAGCTTTCAACCCGAATTGGACGTTTACGACTAAAAAGATGTGTATCAACGCCGCCTTTGACTATCTTCGTCGTTTACGCGCCAACATCAAACCATGACGAAGAAGTCGAGGCGTCCTACATGAACTTTGAGAAGCCCTACAGAAAAGATCATACATTCTTCAAGGTCCTCAAGGGGAAGACCTTCATTGGAGATTACGTGGTTGTATTAGCGGACGGCTGCAACATCGCAGAGTCCACTTTGCCATACTTCTCGTCTATCTGCCGTCTATTCCTTACATTATATAACTGGCCCTACAGAGAAGACGATACATTCTTCATGGTCATCATAGGGGATTTCAATACTAAAATTGGATCAAGAAGAACGTCTGCGGAACGTCACATTGGGACCCACGGATTAGAATGGAACGAACAGAGTGAGCGGCTATCTGAGTTTATCATGGCGACCAAGACCATTTATGGCAACTCGCAATTCCAGAAGGAACTATTTAGAATGACTGATTATATGAATAATTTGGTACCAGTGCTTAAGTTATCTGCAAGGTACTAAATAATATTAGCGGACGAGACAGTCCAGTGTTATGTACTATTCATTGCGTCTACAAAGGACGGCTGCAACATCGCAGAGTCCACTTTGCCATACTTCTCGTCTATCTGCCGTCTATTCCTTACATTATCTAACTGGCCCTACAGAGAAGACGATACAGCGGAACGTCACATTGGGACCCACGGATTAGAATGGAACGAACAGAGTGAGCGGCTATCTGAGTTTATCATGGCGACCAAGACCATTTATGGCAACTCGCAATTCCAGAAGGAACTATTTAGAATGACTGATTATATGAATAATTTGGTACCAGTGCTTAAGTTATCTGCAAGGTACTAAATAATATTAGCGGACGAGACAGTCCAGTGTTATGTACTATTCATTGCGTCTACAAAGGTTTTCTTTCCTCAGCAGCAGATTACCATAACACAATAGACCACGTCTCTGTAAACCGAAGGTTTTGCCTAACTGATGTCGCTGTTGTTTTAAAACTCTACACGAGATCAGGCCATTGCTTCCTCCGTGCAATATACCATTTCTCACGGAAAGGAGAAAAAGCCGTTAAATTAAAAAACCGAAGTTCCAGAACCACCACAAACTGGGACTCTAGTTAGGTCTATCTATCTAGCTCGGGAAATCAATACGATGAACAACTTGGCTCCAGAGCTGAGCAGAAGGAAACGAGCGGCTTGGGGAGCTTTGAAGAGAACAAAGAACACCCGACTCCGTGCCCACCTTTTCGACTCAACAGTTCTTCTTGCCCTAACGTATGCGTCACAAACCTTATCGCTGCATAAGCAGGATGAAAGATCACTCAGCGTTATAAAACGAACGAGGAATAGACGTCTTCCGAACCTGGAAGGGTACACTGATATACAATTTAGCCCCTAACTTACTAGGTCAAACACTTCAGCATCAAACACAGAAAGATGAGAAACTAAATGGTAGTAACATGGTCAACAGCTTCGCGGAAAACCCACCACTTTTTGAGTTTTAAGTAAAAACGGTAGGTGTTTTCGAGAAGCCGTAGATCTTGTAATTATCGGGCAGATTTTCATCTTTGTTTGTGCTGTTGAAGCGCTTGACCTAGTAAGTTGCGTATTGGTGTACTCTTCCAGGCTCTGAAGAAGGCGATTCTGCCGAAACGTTAGCTACGATTGTGTTGTACGTGTGTTATTGTATGGAAGTAAATGTATGCTGTATAACAACGTCGCGATTGCTGAACAAGAAAACAACGTAGTCATACTCCATCTTGGCTTTGCTGATGACTTCGTCTTTATAACATCAAACATTAGCCAAACGGAAAGTATGCTGGTATGCGATATTTCATTGAGTCCTGTTACCATGTGTATGTAGTTCATCATATTGAATCCATTCCGAGACACTGCTTGCTCACATGGCTGCCACATGTTCAAGGTTCTTTCAACCTTGTGTGGGTTAACTCGAGTAAAAAATTTTAGACGAAAGATAGCAAGCATATCGGGCGATAGCTACGATATTGTGAAAGTCGCCCTTCTTGTAAAATAGCACGGTCTTGCTGGTTTTCCATTGAGTATGGCTTGCATTCAGACAGATAACCTGTGAAAAGTCGAACCACTGTGTTTACGAGAACTGGCGAAAGGATCTTTGGGTGCTCAGATCTTATTATCCCCGGACCTGGTGCCGTTCGATTCTTCATCGATGAAATAGCATGTCGGATTTCTGAAGGAGGAACCGGTAGTACGACAATATCCGACTTCCCTTATTTCAAATAAAAGCAGGATTTGGTCATTGAAGTGATCTAATTAGTAGCCGTGAACGATTTTATCAATTGCCTTGCTGAAAACTGTAACAGCTCCGTCTCGGCGTCGGAGTACAACCACCTTGGTATGGTAATCGGCGAAGTTTCTGTGTACTTTGCGAATGATCTCCTAACCTTTGCATCTTCGAACAAAACCGCAGCTCTTCTCTTTTTAAGATTTTCTTTTACCTCCTGTCGGCACTGTTTCGCAAGCATAGTCGTAAGCTGAATTTTCCTGGAGATAGATGTCTTTTGAGGACTTTCTAACTCAGCCTTCACAGCGCTTACGTTAAGTTGCTGAATGAACCGATCGTATTCTTCGTCAAGGATTTCGTTTCCTGAATATAGCAGATTTTTGTCCATTCAGAGAGAAATGAAACGTTGCACGAAGGAGGCGATGGTCTGGTACCAGGTAGAATTTTGGGACGATAGCGAGTTGACAGTAGGATTTCTGGAATTGCGAGTTACGTCGAATGGTCTCGGTTCTTATGGCATACTCAGACAACCGCTCACCATGCTTGTTCGATTCGGGTTACTAGTTCTTAAATGCAATGAGGATCATGGCCAACCTCGTGTTGACGAGAACGCCGATGCCACCCACTCCTTTACTCTCGCATGTTCCCGGGAAGTTCTTCTCCGGTGTTATATACGACGTTGAATGGGCGGAATTTTCTCGTGCCAGCCAATCCGATGAAAGCGCATCTTATCCTCCTTGCCTGCATGCCTCTATACAGGATTTCGATACAAGTGAATACGCAGGTACAAATCGTCAACCCATTCCGCGCGTGTGGCGCAGTGGTTGGAGGCGCCACCGCGGCGCGCACGTGAAATGCGCCCATGGCCCACCAAGCCTTCTATACCTCTGGGGTCGGCAAATTGGTACCAGACTTGTCTGGGAGGATAGCAGCACTGGCTCGATACATCGGCAGGCCAGCGCGAGTCATTGTAAAGGCCAGATATGCATTCAATCACCTCTAACGATACTTAATGAAGTGGAATGCATGGCTCATCCTTCAGGGATTGATCAACGCCGAGAGCTTTATCCTTTATCCTTATTCCTCGAAGATCTAGACAGACCAGAATGGGGTTGAGATTCTAACAGCCACTCCTTACTCGTCCTAGCCAAAGTTGCAGCATCAGGGGCTCCTTTGTGGGCAGGGGATTAAGTTCCACTTACTTTAGTGGTTAGGTTTTCATACGTACCTGTGTATGCACTTATATGTTATGTAAAATTATAAATGACATATATACAGCACAAAAATATGTATATATAAAATGCATATAATTTTATAACTTCACTAATTTACCATTACCAATATTAAAAACAAAAAAAGATGAGGCAAAGCCTGAAGATAAACAAGCACACATTCACGAACCAGTAAAATACCACCTGTTAGCTTTACAGTTCGAACTAAAAAAGGCGTAGGTGGCTGAATAGCAATGATGCCGTTCAGAAGCGGAAACGCCCTTGTTCAACCGCGCATCGAGCTGGCTAAGACCTTCACCCCTTGGTGTTCAAAAAATTGATAGCAAAACTTCGCTTCTAACGCATCTAATACAAGAACTGGTGTGATCTGCACAATACGTTATGTCGAGTAAGAGAAGACCTGCAAAGTATGTCGTATTGCAGAAAGAAACCTGTAATTATGATTACGTTCTCGTCGGCTACCAGTTGCCGATCTTCCTTTTTTGCTCTCTTGAGCTCGTCTATCGCTGGAACTGCATTCTCGTTTACGATTAAAGCGAACCTACAAAAAAGAAATGGTGTACAAATACCACTGAAACAAGAAAAGAATTCGGTTAAAATACCTTAAACCTGTCTCGACTGCTACCCCGCTGTGTACCGTAATCGCGCCGACGATCACCACCATCACGTAAGCCTCCACGAAATTCTACACGAGGTCCTCCTTGGCCAGCTCGGAAACCACCTCGGAAACCACCACGACCTCTACGCATAGCACAACGATCAGATCCCTCGATACTACCCTTAATTTTTCTTAACCATAAAATGTTAGTTCAGCATAAATAAAGTGTTCAAGCATTGCAAAAAAGCGACATGGATTTATATAAGTATTCATATTCATATTATATATCTATCCACTTTGTGTTTCACATATTTTTAGTAATGGCAAACATCTCCACTGCGAGTCTAGTAAAAGTTCAAATTCAGACACTGGTTAGGTGCAATGCTGAATGTGATTGCACAGCAATATGGTTAAACATCGCCGCTGAATTCAGGAAAAAAAAGACGGAAGAAATTACAAAAATACGCACCACTTCAGCTGCGCGATACATTGCACGGGATGCGCGCTGTTTTTCTCTTATTTCTTCAGCTTCTAGTTCCGAAATGAGCTGCAAAAAGAAAACGAAGACGAAAATAAGAGGAACTGAACACAGAGAGTGATTCAAGGCACAGATAGGTATGAGGCATCCCACCTGATGCGATGATATGAACTCTGTATTCAAAGTGATAATAATCCTCGGATGATTGACAATAACTCTGTTCCGCATATTATGCAGAAAATCTTTCCCAAAATTAATCCCATAGTACCTATAAAGAAAGAGATAACGGCCAACAAACAACAACACAATTTTAAACTACTCGACCACCTTTCCGACTCCATGTTTGGAACAAGCATAAACCCGTTGACACTTTCTATTCCAGCTTCAATAAACGGTGCCATTTTTTCCATGTCTAGATCTGACTTAGATACAATGCAACCATGTTGACGCGGTTTAAAAAATTGACGTAGGACCTAAATGCTTGGTGCAAATAGTGCAAAAAACGATAATAATGGCAGCCACTTAAATGAATAAAAAGTGCAATTTGCTGGAAATATAATTGGTGACGATACGAAAAATTTGTGGGAAAACATTTCCATCCAGACTTCATTCAGGTAAACAAAAATATCGGTTTTTGCATTTCAACCCATTAAATATTAAGTAACCCAAAGCACACCAATAAGCCCTGCATTTGTTCCCCTCGTGCGTCGTGGCTGAATCGTGGGACTCGACAGACAAAAGTAGTATAACATTCCAATAGGATGCCATGTACTTTTACAGTTTTTACGAAGGTATTCGTCATCACAAAAAAGAATGTTACCATTAAAAGGCGAAAATTTCAAGCTGAACTAACTGTTTCGACTCTTATCGTTTCAGGTATATTCTGAACACGATAGGAGTATTGGGAGGAGGTTCCATCTTCTAACTGCTTAGTGAAAATAAGATCAACACACCAGAAAATAGTATCTGAGAACTGCTCATGTCGCGAAGAATCTTCACCACCTAGGAAACTAATACTAATATTGAAATTCGTAGTGAAGGAATCATCACTTACAAAAAGGAAATGCACTGAACACAACTTCTGGATCAATAACAACGAATTTGAAAAAGTTAAAAACTCAACCTTTATCATTAGTAAAAGACAGCCAGATTCTGCGACGCAAGGCATTTTGTAAGAGGTACCGTTCCTGTGCCGAATTAGCCTTAATAAAATATTAACTGATCTTCACATGTAGGTTTGGCGCACTCACACATCCAATGAAACAAAATAAAAAAGTGAAAAAAACCGGTGATACAGACACTTGCGCTACCTTATACCTAAGCCCTTCAGTACATTCGTCCACGTTATCGATTCCACTTGGCGCAGAACAGTTAGCTTCCTTGGCCTTTTCTGTGTACGCTTTTGACGAAAACTAAAAAGAGATATTAGAGTACGACATGACAACAATGCAACTAAACAAGAAAAAAAAATGCACACCGATGGTTGACGTGAATCTTGTTGGTCAGGAGACATAGAATTATTCACTTGAGTGGTACTTATGTTATTTCTAACAGAATGAAGGAACTGCTGATCCTGGATTGATTTTGATGTGTCGAACTGTATGTAGGTTTGGCGCACTCACACATCCAATGAAACAAAATAAAAAAGTGAAAAAAACCGGTGATACAGACACTTGCGCTACCTTATACCTAAGCCCTTCAGTACATTCGTCCACGTTATCGATTCCACTTGGCGCAGAACAGTTAGCTTCCTTGGCCTTTTCTGTGTACGCTTTTGACGAAAACTAAAAAGAGATATTAGAGTACGACATGACAACAATGCAACTAAACAAGAAAAAAAAATGCACACCGATGGTTGACGTGAATCTTGTTGGTCAGGAGACATAGAATTATTCACTTGAGTGGTACTTATGTTATTTCTAACAGAATGAAGGAACTGCTGATCCTGGATTGATTTCGATGTGTCGAACTGCGAAAGTTTCAACACCGGTTGATAAGGAGGACGTACACCGTCGCACTGAAACGTAAAGAAGAAACTGAAAAATTGAGTGCAAGTAGAATTGCAGAACAGATAGGAATAAAGGATAAAGTCCTACTGAGGGATGCACCATGCACTGACACCATTAAGCATCGTTGGAGGTGATTGAACTATCTGGCCTTTGCAATGACTCGTGGTGGCCTACCGATGCATCGAGCCAGTGATAATATTCATCCAGAGAAGTCTGGTATCAATTTGGTGACCCCGGAGGGATGGAGGGCTTGGCGGGCCAAGGGCGTGGGGAACGATCCAATGTGTATTGCAGGGTGTCTCCTACACTGCGCTACACCACAAAGTATATTAAAAAGCAAATAACATCATTACAACAAAAGGTATAAATGCATACCTGTTTAACTTCTTTATGTTTCTTTGAACATGGCAAAGAACAGGTCCTGATATCACACTTTGGGCACCTGAATTTGGGATAAAAAAAGGATATATTAACGACTGCATACAATGATTTTGAAAAAGACCTGCCTGAAAATGATTCCGAATACCAACATTTTTCAGATATCTCTTAAACCACAGAGAACTTTTGACCGAATTAAAGATCGGTAAGATTTTACGACAACATACAACTTCCCCTCCTCTGAATTATGTAAAACTTTGATCTCAAAAACCTATATTTTTACGGTTCGTTTCTGTTGGGAATAGCATTTTGAGCAATGAAGTACAAATATTCCGTTGATCTTGCTACTGTTGCGATTACCTCGAGCATTTCAAAACTTGAACCCAACCGTCTTCAACATTTCGAAGCAGTGAAAATTTGAGACGAATTCGAATAAAATGTTTCAGAAAAACAATTTATGTACTGGTAGGCCACACGTAGCCCACAAAGCCTTCCATCCTTCTGGGGTCGGTAAATTAGCACCATACTTGCCTAGGAGGATATCAGCACTGGCTCGATACATCGGTAGGCCACCGCGAGTCATTGTAAAGGCGAGATATGCATCCAGTCACCTCCAAACGATAATTAACGAGGTCAAATGTATGCGTATCCCTCAGGAATTGACTAACGCCGAGCGCTTTATCCTTTTATTTAATTTATACTAGTACGTCAAAAGCACAAACTCTGTGGAGGGAGGGATGCCTTTAAGTGCAATATCACGACCATTTAATTTCATGACACTGAAACAAAGTACAGAGTTAGGATTATCATAAATAACTATTGTGAATAGTAGGCTCGAATCATCGCGGCTTAGTAGGAGGACGTGAACGCCAAAACTTTTGTCCTAACAAATATTTAGAACAACCTTATTAAAGGTTTTTGAGAAAACAGGGCTATGACCAAAGTTATATTTAAAGTCTTAAGTGCGTAGAGCATACTGTCCATTATGCGTATACCAGTATGAAACATGGAAAAATTCTAAAAAAATGAAGGAAATAAATAAATTAAGGATGGATAAAGATGGTAAAACAAATAATCAAACCTATACTTATACGGCGTTTTCTGGCACATTACGCAAAGCTTAGGATCAATATCTGACTGAAGTGGCATGCTCTCTTCAACTTTCTGAAAGCAAAGAATCTGAAGTCAGAGAAGATACCTATCAAAAAAAAAAAAGTTAGGACGTTTTGTGAAAGTTCTCGGCATGGCAGAATACGAAGCTAATGTAAAACAAACGCTCAACTCAGTTCCTAGCGAAAAAGCAAACATGGGGTCTATTCTGACAGCGTGAAACAAAACCGTAGCTTTTCGTAGTACAGTAGACACTGTGAAATGGCTTAAACCTTACTTTTTTAGCAACGCTATTCAAAATTTCCTCCGGAGGCCCATCATCTGATGCGGAAACTGGGTCATCATTGCGAATAGAACAGTCTGGAAACAAATAATAACATGAATGTGACATAATTCTCAACAAACGTTAAAATTTGAATATAGCACCCTCTGAATCCATCTTGGAATCACTGGATACACCTTCACTTTCCACAATTTCACCATCTTCGCCTTCCGAAGATTCTAAAAAACAAATCTGCCAGTAAGCGTTTAACACAGTACTCATATTCTCGACCAATAAGAGTTAAAAAAGGATAAAGCTTCCCGCTTTCATCAATCCCTAAGGAATGCCCCATGCATTACAACGCATTCGTAGCCTCGTTAGAGGCAACTGGATGCATATCTGGCTTTTAAGATTACTCGCGGTGGCCTACCGATGTATTCAGCCAGTGCTGCTATCCTCCCAGATAAATCTGGTACCAATCTATCGACATCGGAGGGATTGAAGGCTTGGTGAGCCTGAGGCGTGGAATCGATCGCACATGTATTCTAGGGCGCCTCTAACCACTGCTCTACACGCACCTCTCCCGATCAATGCGAGAAAAAGAACAAGAGAATATGAAAAATTAGTACCGTTTTTTAGTTTACAGTCCTCATCTTTAGAAACAGACACGATTGTCTCAGCAGTCATTCTTCTCAGCAAAACCGCGAAAAAAATGTATCGCTTTCCCTGATGTCGTCCCACTGAAAACACGTTCGTAAGACGGAAAGAAGAAAACCTTTGGAGAAAAAATTGCAAAACTCGATTGAAGGAGGAATTTTGGACGTGGAACAAATTGTAAATGGTTAATTACGGAGCACTCGTACAACTGTACGGCATAGTTTCATCGACAACGATTTGCCATGTTGATCATTCGTTCCCTAATTCTTTTCTTTCTTCTTTCTTTATTTTCGGAGTAGTTGCGTCTTCTTTTCGTCTTTTACTGTAAGACAAAGTAATTTATTGGAATTTTCGAGATTTCAAGCCTCGAAAGGTTTTTTCAACGATGTTTAGCAATTAATTTGTATGACGTTTTTCCGTTGTCTTCACAGTTCTACCAAGTACTTCGTAATATGATGAGGGGACGCGTGTAGCACAGTGGTCGGAGGCCCTCTGCAGTCCACATAGGATCGATCCCCGAGCCCAAGGCTCACCAGACCCTCCATCTCTCGGGCGTCGTCAAGTTGGTACCAGACTTATCTAGGAGAATGGCAGCACTGGCTCAGTGCATCGGCAGGCCACCGCGAGTCATTGTAAAGGCCAAATACACATTCAGTCACCTCTAACGATGCCATGAATGGAGTATAATGCATGGTGCATCCCTCAGGCATTGATCAACGCCGGGAGCCTTATCCTTTATTTCGTCATGTTGTCATAAATAATAAATGTCAGTTCTTTTCGTTTCGTGCTCTTCCATCTGTTTTATGCTTTTGTCTTTCATTCTAAAGTGTTATGCATGCGTTCTTATAGATAGCTGTTATCGGTTAAAGTCAGTTCAGTCGTCCTCCGTCAACAAACATGGTTAGCGAGACTTACTTTCTTGTTGGGTTCTTCGTTAGTGTTTTCGTTCTCTCAGGCAAGAAATGCGGAAAAAGCTATGACTGCTTTGGCTCGTTGGCGACGTTTGAAGGAAGAAGAGGAGAAGGCAAGCAGTTATTTTAATAGTTTTTCTTCGTAGGCATTAGTAGTTTGTTGCATATTAACCGATTTGCAGTGTCCTTAGGGGCACGAAGAAAATTAATTTTCTTGTGTTCAAGAGCGAAAACGTACTTGGATTTTCTGCTTTGTAGAGGGGTGGGTAGCACATTGGTGGTGATGTCGGTAATCACAGATATGGTGCTAGTTCGGTTGCGCCTCTAGTCAACCAAGCCTCTGATCCCTCCGGGGTCGGGAGATTGGTACCGGACTTGTTCGGGGAAAATCACTTTGGGCAATCCAGTTGGGTACGCTCCACTCCGGCCATCTCAGGACTCCAGGGACAGCTGACTCGCATTCTGCCACATTTAATATGAAATGAAAACCCTCAAGCAGTGGCCGAGCGTGAAAGGTTGGAAGACCTTAATGAATGATGGATGCAAGGAAACGAATCGAGTGTGGGAAGTACTGAGATCCGTACAGTAGACGAGAAAACGGGTCATGTAAAAAAATCATTAAGAAGATGTTGTGGGCGAAATTTATTTAATTCTTGTTTTGTTCACTGTAGTTCCGTTGTTCTATGTATCTTTTGCTGAGCTTTCACAGAGCCGTATATTTTGGTGTAAAACATATTTGCAACAATCTTCTGCAAGTTTAGGGACCAATCGCTAAGAGACCGCATGATACAAGCCTCTGCAACAATCTTACAGATGCTGAGAGGTTTCGCCGAGAGGTAACTGACACCTTTTCAGCATTTACTTTAGATGAAATTCTCGTCGTTTGTTCTCGTTTGAGTATTTGTTTGAATTACTCAGCCATTTTTTTCTGTTTATGGTTGCGAAGGAGATTGCGAAGAAAATTGCACTTATTCAAAACCCCGGTCTAGGCGAGTTCAAAATTCGCGACTTGAATGACGAGATCAACAAAATGATAAGAATCAAATACGCTTGGGAAATGCGCATAAAGGATCTGGGAGGGATGGATTATAGGTATGTTTTTTCTTCCTGTATATCCAGCTGGTTCTTCATCTTTTTAGACATTTTGTTCCTAGTGAATTTTGTGACTTTATAGTGGCATTTGTGTATTAGTAGTACTTAGGCCATTTAAAATAACTTAAGAGGACCTACCGATCTAACAAGTCATTGGTCCTAGTCACCTAGGCAAATTTGGTACCAATTTGCCCACTCAGAGAGATGACTTCGTAATTATTCTGGGCACTTCTGATTCCGAAAGCAAAGATTTCTAGATGTATATCTCGCCAATGATCTAATTGCGTTAAACTGTTACTAATAGAATAATTTAGTCTGAGCTTTATAAGAGGTTTTTTTTAGGAAGATGTCTGCTCGTGAACTTGACAAAGAAGGTCGGGAAGTGGCCTCTAACAAAGGGTATAAATATTTCGGTGCGGCTAAGGACTTGCCTGGTGTTCGAGAATTGTTCGAGGAGTCCAAGGAACTAGAGGTTTTAACAAACAGTTCTTTAGTTCTTCGTGAATGCTTGAAGTTACTAATGTTATTATTATCACATTCGTTTCTAGCAAATGCGAAAAACACGAGCAGAGTTGATGAAGAATGTTGATGCAGATTATTATGGATATTTGGATGACGACGATGGATTGTTAATCCCTTTGGAACAAGAGGAAGAAAAGAAGGCAATTGAACAAGCTAAAGAAGTATGATTCCGTTATAATTCTTGATTCGCTAGTCTTTTAACAGTTTTCTTAGTTATCTATTATACTTACAGTTTTCTTCGTTTTATCGTAAATCTTTCAGTATTTTGCTAAGCATGGAGCGGAGCGGTATCAGAAGGAATTTGGAGACGATTTGGATGAAGACATTTACAAAGTTCGAGATGTAGGTGCCTTCATTTCTGTTTCAGTATCCGTTTTCTACATTTTAAAAACTGTTTTTTTTAAAATTTAAACAGGACCTCTTGACATTTGCTAAAGAAACCAAACACAAGTGATCTGTGTGCTATACGATAGAAAGTGTTCTGAAAAGTAATACAAAAGCTTTTATGCTTTTCAAAACCGACCTTCCTTTAACCTCGGGGTGATTAATCAAAATTTGATCCTTTATTGATAGGCTTACACGAGATCGATAAATAATTCTTATTCCGCTAACGTTTCGACGTGTTCGTCTTCATGAGAGGCGATGACCCAAGTTGGTGTTCACATTCCTACGTTCTCACGATGTGGCGTCAGGTCTTACCATCGGACCATCGGCTCTGATGAAGACGAAGGCGTCGAGACGTTAGCCGAATAAGAATCATTAATCTATCTCGTGTAAGCTTATCAAAGAAAGATTACATTTTACTGCTTTTCGCCAATCAGTACTTATCCGCTTTTGTTCTCATCGAGAGTTATGAACATCGGTATTTTCAGGATTCTGATGATGACGATATTGACACAAAAGAGTCCATAGTTGTAGGCGAGGATGGAAAACAAATGACAATAAAACACGTGCTGGTATGCCTCGCTTCCATCTTAAAACGTCTCCTTAAATACAACTGATTATGGTATATATTGCGTTGTTGTTTTTAAGGTACCAAGTCAAGCTGATATTGAAGAAATGATTATGGAAAGGAAGAAACAAGAACTGATAGAGAAATATCTCAGTTGATTCAATTACTGCATTATTTATTAGTATTGTGCTGCTATGTTTGCAGAGCTAAGTCTCAGACCTCTGCGGCGATTCTCATTTTCTGACGTAACAAGGTGACGTCGCCAGGATATAAGCTGTTGTTATCTTGAGTATCATTTATTTCATAACCATCTCTTCTTCACTGCCGAGACCTTGGTTGCAAGTACTCTTCTGCAACCTTTACCAGTATGTTACGTATTTTTGAAACCAGTGAACTATGATTGTTCGATGAATCTATTTGTTGAGCTTCCAAACAACACCTAAGACGTCTGCTTTTTTGGTAGTCGACAAACAATGAGTGTTTTGTTGTATTTACAAACTTTTGTTCGGTATTGAACTCCATTGAGTTCTACTCAGTGTCGCATCGCAAGAGTGCTGCTGTGGGCAGATGGACGGAATCATTGCGACTCTGAAGAAATCAAGAGCGTTGAAGCACCTACCACAAGTCTTTTATAAAGACATCGTATTAATTTAATATAAAAGAAAGGTAGCACTTTTGGCGTGGATCAATCCCTGTGAGTTTTACCGTGCATCCGACTTCATTAAGCATCGTTAGAGATGGCTGAATTCGTATCTGGCTTATAAGATGGCTTACGGTGGTCTAATGATGGACGTATGAAGTCACTGCTACTATCATGTCGGACAAGTACCAATGTGCCGCCTGATCAGATTGGTGGAGGGCTTGATGAATCCAGAGAGCGGTATCGAATCAGAGAGCACGTCTGTGTTGCAGAACGCCTCTAACCACTGCGCTACATGCGCCCCTAAAGTTACGAAAAGAGTTAGATAGCCATGGGTTTGCCGAGATATGAGCAGAACTCGGGATCAGTTGGAGAGCGAACTCACGATTATATATACCGGAGGCTTATGTGCTGTCCAATGCACCGCCTAGGGTATTGCTTTGCCTTTGTCTCTGCCATGTTTTCCCTCTGTTGGTGTAATCAGCAATCATCCGTTAACAAAAACGATCTGAGAACCACAAATCGATAATGAACAGTTAAGTTGCAGCTGCAGTCGATATCAAAATGTGCTAACTTTATGGTGGCAATAACACATGAGCGACCGGTAAGGATAGCCGCGAGTTGGAAGCCCGACTAACGTTCCTAGTTTTGTCCAGCGTCTTTGTGGTTGTACTTCACATCTTACCCTGTCATGAAAAAAGATAAACAATAAATAAAAGTTAGAATAGGACAATAAGTCCACATTAGTGTCTAAGAGTAAGGCAATAGTTTGTCTACGGTGTAGTAACGGTGTAGATTGCGTTGGTATTTGTGGTCAAAATTTCAACTTTGCTTCCTCGTACGCTCCACAGCTGGGGTTTCCATTTTCATAGGGACACTGTTCTGATACTCTCGTACCAACAGTTCGGAAGTGGGTTTATTACTACTGCTGGAGCTTAATCAGATGTCACCTTGTAAGAAGTGAAACTGTTTTGCATTTATATATGTATGCCATGGATAGTTACTGAACGATGAACACAAAAAGGACATGACATTCATAATAGGATTATGGTTAAGATAAAAACGAACAATGAAAGATCAGTTTTCGTCGCATGGTTACAGAAATCTCGTCCAGAGCAAAGACAGAGTTTTTCGCCAGTGGAGAGCTCTGTTCGACAACCTTCCGGATGATAGGCATGGATCAAGGAGTCATGAGGTAGGCAGGTCATCGCTGTTGACACTCCACCCGTGGGGTGTTGCCTGGAAATGGGATGTATGACGTTCATGTATCACTCAAGGAAAGCGAACAGCATATGATAGTAAAATAATAATCATGGGAAAATTTAGATGGTAAATAGGTGCATAAAGGTTGTCAACACTTACAGTCTGACGTAAATTGGTTTCAACTGACATATAGAGTAGTAGGAAAGGAGAGGGGGCAAAGTGGGTCGTTATGAATTGGCTTTTATTCATACGTGGCCTTTATTATTTGCGGTTTGGAACACTAGACAAACATCCAGCTCACAAAGAGTCTCACTTGCTATGATGATAATTGGTTGGATCCACAGATCTCTAGCAAGAAAAGCACAAATTCTATTTTACAACCGCGAAACGCCGACTTTCTGGATCAAACAGGGATTTTTTCTTCGGGTAAGAAGGATAAAGCTCTCGGCGTTGATCAATCGATGAGGGATGCGCCATGCTTTCTACTTCTTTAAGCATCGTTTGGAGGTGATTGAATGCATATCTGACCTTAACAGTGACTCACGGTGGCCTACCGATGTATCAAGACAGTGCTGCTATCCTCTCAGACAATTCTGGTACCAATTTGCCGACCCCGAAGGGATGAAAGGCTTGGTGGGCCATGGGCGCGGAGCTCGATTCCACATGTGCGTCGCAGTGGCGCTTCCAACCATCAAAGTGGGAAAAATAAGTTACTATCGCGGGATAATCACAACTATCAAACATTAGTATCCTGCATAAAAGGGCATCATCGAGTGAGTATGCTTCATTCGAGAGATGGTCCGCTGGGAAAGACACAACTCGATACGAAGGCGAAGATGCCACATCGAGACGAAGAGGACGGTGGACTATCGACTCTGATGAAGACGAAGACGTCGAAATGTTAGCCGAATAAATCTGTTTATCAACCTCGTGCAAGCTCATCAAAGAAAGAATAAATGTTGCTTAGTAACACGGAGGCTAAAGGAGAGTTGGAAAGGTTTTTGAAATATTGGCATATTGACTTTGTAGAAAAAAAATTCATCAAAGTCGTTCTAAACTAAACGTTCCAGCACCGTACCTGTCGCTTCCATATTGTTGGCGCTTTCGGGGAAAGAGAGTTGCAGTCCTTTATCTTTGCTGTTTTTTCAGTAAACATGCACAGGTACCTTGTGGGGCTTTTACAGAGATGACGGCCGACTTGTTTGTTGGAGCCGACATCAAACGTCAATCCAGAATAAGAGACAGGAAATTCATCTCTCGAATCTTTTGGTCAGTAACGAAAACGCGCTCTAGATCAGCATTGTACAACCTATCATCGTACCCTTCTCGCAACATCTACTGTGCGGATGCCAGCGCTTCCTGCATTCGATTCCTTCTCCTCGCATTCATCGTCCACAAGTCTTGGAAGGTTTTGCGGGTTCTTTCGACTGCTGCTTGAGGATTTCGTTTTCTTTATGAATGTCTTACAATGCTGTTGTTGCTTGCTATCTTGGAGATAGCTAGACTAGGACGTTCCCCTTGAATCGGTGGAGAACGTTGAGGCGGAGGTGGTCGAACTGGTGCCTTTGCTCCTTGATCACGGGTATCACTAACCACCTCGCACCAGCCTCACATCCTATCGTCTATACTGCGGAATCGTATAGGAAATTATCGACAATTCTAATCCAGGTTTAATGAGAGTCGGCTTTTAAGATATCACCTATACGTATAGATGGCCTGTCATTTTACCATGTAACCAGTCTGAATATCTGAGAAAGACATTCTTAATTTAGCACACACTCATCGTTTCATTAGATATGACATGCAAGTGGAAGCGAGTAACTATGCCTTATCCGTAACGAGCTTAAAACGTTCAGTATAAATAACACATCTGTGGTCCACAACCTCTGGACGCGGAGGCATGCAGCGCCTTCACAAAACGAACATGTCGAGTCACAATCGCTACCGTCAACGCACCATAACGAAAGACCTGAAGGGTGAAAATCATTACAGGAAGCTGTAATCAATTTATCAACGAGAAATTTGAAGTTTTGGATAAAACGAAACAGTTTAATGAGTTCTGGTACTTTCAATCCTAAATGGAGTCCTGAATACTATTACGAGTTCCATTTGTTCAGTTAAGGAGTACTTTATTTGTACTTATTAGCTTAAATGAGGTTATTAGCGAGAACTCTTTACTGCGGCTGGCGTCCGGCCAGCTTTGTCTCCTTCAGGGCCACAACAAAAACCCCGAATCAGAATTCGAATCTACGAACAACGAATTCGACTGGTGCGGCACTAGATTCGACTGAATGAAACTATGAAGAACCACATCACAAGGAACAACTGCTGTGGATATTCGGTTCGAATTTGCGTGGCTCTGAAGGAGGAGAAGGTGCCGAAACATTAGCTGGATAGAGATTTGGTATCAGCTTTGTTTAAGTTAATGAATACAATGATTATCGATAATTCATGCTAGGATTGAATGGAAGACGCTTTTTAAAACTACTTTTGCTTAATCGCCAGAAATTGTTTTAGATTGGCGAAAATTGTTGTAAACATTTCGAAAGCTAACCGGCACACTTCTTGCCTCTTTTATAAAAGCAAAGTCTTTAAAATCCCGGGAAGGAAAAAAAAAGACGGCAAGCAAATCCAACAATTTGTGCTTTTTTGTGATAATTGCTTCTTACTGAATTCCTTTGGCATTATAAAGAGGCTATCCAGAAAAAATAACTCGGGTGCGTAAACGACTTTGTAGATAATCGTCTAAGAAATACTGAGAATCGATATAGATGGACCCCGTTTTCTTTATTCTTGCTATGAATAGTGCTAGAATTATAGAACTGTTTAATCGGTGACTTTCGGCCACCGACTAGTAGTTACGACTAATAGTTGTTTTTGAGACAACTTTAGAAAGCTTTTCTAAAGTTATCTCAAAAACATAGGAGAACCACAGAGGAAAAAACAAAAGGTGAAAGTAACAGCATATTTCATCTCTACTTACTCGTCGTGATCATGATGAGAAGAAGAACGACGACGAGTCTCATAGGAGCATTTCGAGCGGAAATTACAGACCCGGATGGCTAACGTCGCCGGTGGTAAACTCACACCGACACACACAGACGCACAAGTGACGATGTAGAAGGTAAAGAAGGCTTTAGCTGAACAATAATCACGGTTGAAATCCTCTAATGGTGATATTATTATCGAAGAAAAGCGTTTGCACAGGTTTCTATGAGAAATCAGAACTTTTTAGAACACGAGGAAACGAAAAAATAAGAAAAATGAGCTAAAAGCATCCTATTTCACCTATAATTCACTACCGTAGAAGGATCAAGGATAAAGCGTCCGGTGTTGATGAAGCGATGAGGGATGCGCCGTGCATTCCACTTCACTAGGCTTCGTTAGATGTGATTGAATGCGTATCTTACTTGACTTGTGCTTCCTACCAGTGTATCAAATCAGGGGAATATCTTCTCAGAGAAGTATGGTAGCAATTTCTCAAGGCCGTAGAGATGAAAGACTGTGAGTTAGGGGCGAGGACCGAACTAAATTACGAGCTAATATGAATTGCACCAGCAATTTTAATCACTGTGCTACCAATGCACTACAGTGGGGTGTACTACTTCAAAACAAAACTATGGAAAACCAAAACCGAAAACGCTCATTGAGCAAAACAGTGTAAATGCTACAGCTATGTTATTGGATACATGAAAAAATGCCAAAAGTGAGCATTGCATGTCTTATAGGTAATTTATGAGAAGCTAAGAAAACTGCGTAGGGAAGAGAGTCCAAAGGCAGAAGAAAATTTTCAAGAGAAAAGACTGTTGATTAAGAGGATATGTGAGTCTGTAAAATTACAACGAAAACAAAATGAAATGTAGGAAACTAAACAGAGTGATAGGCGTTAGAGTATTAGAAAACGATTACATCAATGGTTGCTCTTCAAGAAGAAATCTTACGGTCGTCAACATTATTTCCACGTGAATGGTAATTTACTGGAAAAGAAAAGAGTTCTCTTCCAATGAGCGTTTAGTAAAAGGTTTTCTGAAGTAGTCGCCATGGAAAATCACCGGCTCTTGGAAATCAGACGAGGATTTCCCACCTCAACATTAAGTTGCCAGCATACCGGCAATCATTATTGATAATGATTTACCCCCACGGATCTCCCTTATATGAGGGATTTCGAGCCGGCTCGTCGCGAGGCTACGTGGCGTGTCCCCAGGTGGCAGATGGGGGGTTAATCGCGGACCAAAAGCGACCTTTGCTTCTCTGAGACGCAGGTTGATCCAGGGGATGGACTCCCTGTTTCTGCTGCGCCGATTTGGCACATACTTTCTGTATTTGCTTGCCGTATTTATGCATGCGTGTGCGGGTGCGTTCTCGCCTTATGCGGATTGTATCCTACGAATCAATTCGGCCAAAAGCCTGTAATCAAGTGACATCGAAGTATATGGGAGGCGGTTAGGAGTCGCCTCCAACAAATAAGCTCCATGTCCACTTTGGGAGAGCCTGGCAAGCTACCCGTGAGTATAACCAGCCCCCACGTTCAGAGCCCAGCAAGCTATACGTGGGTATCAAATATGCTAAATACAGTAAAAAAAAAAACGGGCCTCATTCCCCTCATTCCCCTAACCACGAAAGAACCCCCAATTTCGCAGCGTTGGGTAGGATGAGTACGGAGAGGCTGCTAAAATCTCAGGGCCAATGGAAGCTCCCTGGATCAAGAACTATGGTGACGATCTGTACCTACAATGCACGTACACTTGTATCCGAGTCCTCGATAGAGGACTTGCTCATGCAAGAAAGAATGATAAGGTACGACGTCATCGGCCTGGCCGAGACGAGACGACGCCACCCATTCAACGCTGTCTATGACGCTGGAGAAGAACTGTCCCTCAGAACATGCGACAGTAGAGGCGTAGGCGATGTCGGGTTCTCGTCAACACGA
Source organism: Angiostrongylus cantonensis (assembly GCA_009735665.1). Lineage (NCBI taxonomy): Eukaryota > Metazoa > Nematoda > Chromadorea > Rhabditida > Metastrongylidae > Angiostrongylus > Angiostrongylus cantonensis. Next base: position 3,161,763 of record MQTX01000040.1, read on the forward strand.
GTTTGTCCATGAACATCGATTCATTCGAACAGCTTTCAACCCGAATCGGACGTTTACGACTAAAAAGATGTGGATCAACACTGCCTTTGACAATCTTCGTCGTTTACGCGGCATCAAACTATGACGAAGAAGAAGTCGAAGTTCTACATGGACGACGAGTCCCTAAAGCGAGCAGAACCCACTGGGCTACTCTCGCACGCGACAGGGAAAAATGGAGGATTTACTGGCGCCCGCTCGAGTCACTCGACGATCAACGGGACTACACGTGATACAGGTGACAGTGATTTACCCGTAGATGAGCTACCGTATTGAAATTTCGTGCTCCTTCTTGGCCCTGAATAAAGTAGTTTATCCAGTGAGGAAACTCACCACAGATGCAGTTTGGAATAAAGTAACACCCCTTCCGCCCTCGTAGCCACGATGAGACAGTTGTCACTCGGGGAAGAGATGAAGTAACAAGAACACAAAGCAACCTGGTCTGCATTGGTCAGATACGTCCGTACTTTCCCATGCTGATAATCATTTTTTATCAAGAGGAAAGAATCGAAGCCTCTTTAAAATCAGGCAATAACTGCATACAAATCACATAATGGGGTTCATGTAGTAATTGGAAAATCACTTTATTAATAAAAAATAGATCCTCGAGTGCAGTCATTCAATCAAGTCACATAACAGTCATTTAACTTTTCATTTTTCGCTGAGGTTAGAATGATAAAAGATAAAGCGTTCGGCATTCATCCACCTACGAGGGATTCGACCGCATTCGATTCTATTAAGCATCTTTAAAGATGAGTGAATACATGTGTGGCCTATACAATGGCTCAGGATGGCCTACCGATGTATTGCTCCAGTGCTGCTGTCCTCCCAGACAGGTCTGGTACTAAATTTCCGATCCGTGATAGACAGAAAGATTGGTGAGCCCAAAGAGCTGAATAGTAACAGTAACTAAGTACATTCCTGGTACACCTCTAGCCACTGCGCTAGGCGTGTCTTCCCTCATCGAGGTTAGTGACGAAACAGAAAAAAAAGAAAAGGTTTAAATTCCTCATCGTATGTTCTATTTACCTTCTCTATGACGTGAACTTAGGTTAAGCAAGTATGAAATATATGGATGATAGTGTTTTAAAGATTCAATGTTCTAACGAGTCTAATCGATAGAAATCGCTAGTGACCATTCATCACGTGTTCACACGATAGGCAGCAGAAGCAGTAAAAGTTTGCAAATTATCAGGAGACTGTTAGCGTTCATCAATCCCGTTGACGGCTGACTGCTGATGGCGCTGATCGATAGAATTAGCTGAGAGACAGGCGAAACGAACGACCCGCATAGTGTGGTGGTGAACGTGTTACTCCCCGGAAAGGGCAATAGCGCGTTCGTTCTCCACTGCAGACGCTTGCAGTCCGGAGTTTTGAGAATATCTCAGCACCACTGTGGTTGCATTTCGCATAAAACACTGCCATAAAAAAAACTGTAATAGGCAGCAAATAAAAAGCTAATATTATACGAAGAATTCTTGTATGACAACAATAGACAAAGTGAAAGGTGGCTTTCTTAGTCTTTTTATCTTTTTTCTTTTTATTACGAATTGACACATAGATAGAAAGATGCAACGAGTAGCAACACCGAAAGAGAATCTCCGTGCCGGAAATTGGTGTCGGAATGAATTCCATCACACATTCACGGTCATTTCTAGTGGCCTTAGCACATGAATCGATAGATGCAACGTAAGCATTTTAGTTGATGAAAGTCGAAACAACACTGTTCATGTGCATAAGGACACATTAATTCTCTTTATTGTCAGCAACAGTTGATGTTCGTCTAGCACCGACCTTGCCACGTGGCAGACAAATCGGCCCTATTTGGGCTAAGCGGCAATTGAATGCTTTTCTTGCTTAAATAGTCATTTAAGCAAAAACTTGTGAAAAGGAAAGTTTGAAAAGAAAAGGATGAAAGAAACAACGTCCTCGTTACAACATCTCTTTTCTGACTCACATGCGATGATCACGACGAGGTTGGTATTTGTGTGCAAATAGGTGAACCTTTTACGTAGGATTGTTGAATTCTTTTAACTACTCTCTCCTCTTTAAAGAAAATCCTTGTGTGCGGTGATGTTTTAAGTAAATTCCGTTTTGATAAGGAAAAACCTTTCGTCTAAAGCTCTCGGCGTTTATCAAACCCTGAGGGATGCGCCATGCATTCGTCGTCATTAAGCATCGTTTGGAAGTGATTGAATGCATATCTGGCCTTTACAATGACTCGCAGTAGCCTACCGATGCATCGAGTCAGTGCTTCTATCATCCCAGACAAGTATGGTACCAATTTACCGACTCCAGAGGGGTGGAAGGCTTGGTGCGCCACAGGCGCGGGAATCTATTCCATGTGTGTGTTGCCTCAGACCACTGCTCGACGCGCGCCCTTACTAAAGAAGTTAGATGCAAGAATCTTTGAAATGCTGACTATTACATCGTGAATTCTAGCAGTCGTTTACTAGAAGCAAGTTAGAAGCAATTTTATATGACATGCTCATCGATGTTTACTTTTTGAGAGGTGTTCCTCTCGGTCTCTAACATCAGATATTCTTCGAGGGACTGAATTATAAAAACTCGCTTGATTTTTAGTATATTGGTTCACTTCAAAAGACATCGTTCAAACGCTCCGCTTATTCTACCTGGTTTTTTTGATGTGGTCAAAATATCATAACATCGTTTTACTGCCTTATATCAGAATCATTAAGGACGCGCGTGGCGCAGTGGTTGGAGGCGCCACTGCGACACACACGTGGAGTCGATCACTGCGCCCATGGCCCACCTAACCTTCTATCCCTTCGGGGTCGGCAAATTGGTACCAGACTTGTCTGGGAGGATAGCAGCACTGGATCGATACATCGGCAGGCCACCGCGAGTCATTGTAAAGGCCAGATATGCATTCAATCACCTCCAACGATACTTAATGAAGTCGAATGCATGGCGCATCCCTCAAGGATTGGTCAACGCCGAGCGCTTTATCCTTTTTATTAGAATCGTTACGCCAAATAAGCACAAAGTTTGGGATAAGTAAGATGCAGCTGTTTCTATGCTTTCTTCAAGAAATGATTTTTTTTTCTTACCGTTCAAACCTTCCCTACTTTTTTTGCTGCTTAATTAGTCTTGGCTATCACTATCGTTAGATCTGCGCTATTATTTGGAAAGGCAAGAATTTAGTGAAAGAAATGAGTGCTCAAATCGTGTTGTGTTACTCCTTTACGAGTTGTGCACAGTCGATGCAAAAGCCGTATCGTGGCCGAACTGTGAGTGCTGCCATGTGGAAGCTCATATGTTTGAGACATCTGAAAAGATTGGATTTTGTCCATACAACAAATTCCTTAAGAAATCCGGTTTGCTCTTTACTTTGGGCTTCATCCAGCCTCTTCATTATTTGCGTGAAAATGAACTCCTTAGAAGAGTATGGAGCACGCTTAATAAGTTCATAGGCAGGTGTGGATAAGTCGCAATAATGGAACTCATCTCTAATACACTTGGGAAAGGATGGTGGTACCATGATTCTCTACTGGCTAGGTACCCGTTTCATTTCCACGTGTGACTTCATATGCGTATTGCAAGCGTGTCGTGCTGTTGGTAGTCTTCATCACATAGGAAGCCTAACTTCTGTTTTCGTTTATGCGGAAAGGATCGTTGGCCGTATTTTTCGGTGGAAGTGGTAGTGATTGGCACAAGTGTTTCGAATTTGAAGATTCTGTATCATCAGTAGCAGAAGAATATGGTCATAGGTTGATAGCAGCACTGGCTCGATACATCGGCCGGCCACCGCGAGTCATTGTAAAGGCCAGATATGCATTCAATCACCTCCAACGATACTTAATGAAGTCGAATGCATCCCTCAGGGATTGATCAACGCCGAGAGCTTTTTTTGGGCTTTAATAAAAGTATAGCGTTAATTCTAATTGAAAGTCAACATTGTGATTTCGACTACAACCTCGGTATAACTGAGTTCATTGCCGATTAGAGCTTCCCGGATCAATCCCATTGACTGGTGATTGCTGATGGCAGCGGTAGATAGCAAAACTAGCTGAGATACAGGCGAAATGAAGGACCCGCATGGTGCGATGGTGAACGCGTCAGCCCCAAAAGGCAATAGCGTGTTCGATCTCCACCGGAGATACCTGCGGTCCGGAGTTTTACAAACACCACAGCATCATTATATGAGTAGAGTGAGTTTAGTTAAAAAGGTGTCATCAAGACACCTGCAAAATCTTCGTCTAGAGGAAGTCCACACGAATCATCTCCACCATTGTAATCACATCAACAGTTATTTATTCAAGTGGGTAGAGTAGTAAGCCCTCTTTTCGTTCTTGAGCTAAATATAAAGGTGTAGGATAGTGAAGACTGGATACATGTGTGAGAGGCAAAAGTGCGAGATATTTCTTGAGCGGAAAAAAGTGAATCGAAAAGTGTAGACGACATCATAAAGAGCTTGGTTAAAAGTAGTGATCCTGTTAATCACAAACGAGCAGCAAATAAATTCTGAACTCGTTCCTATTGCTTAACGTGAGGTTGGTTATAGGATAGCGCGGCAGTGGATTGAAAGACAAAAGTGCTAGATATTTTTGTAACACAGGGAACCGAATCGAGGAAAAAAGCCGCAGAGTAATAGATCATAGGGAGACTACCAATGGATGGAAGCTGTTCACCTACAATAAAACGTCATCTTCAGGCCGTTTCACATCTCGTTTAGGTTTTAATCGAAGCGCAAGCAATTATTCATGCTCGTAAGCTGACGATAATTGCCATGTGTACTATGGAAACAATGCAGAACGTTCAGAGGTCCACCTACCATCGTCTGACCATAAACAGAAACGAAATGAAATTCTTGACGATTTCGAAATACCTGAGACCGAATGCCAGCATATTTTCAAAGAAAAAGAGGAAAAGAACGCAACCAGTAGGAGAAAATTCTGTCAAGAGTAAAATGCCAAGACAGACACCATGATAAAGAATAGTTCTCGAATACTAGAACTTACAACCTGTAATAAGTAAGACGGATAATATTCGAATAGGCCTCTGAAAACCTACTTTTACTTAACATCGTCATAAATAATCAACACCTTCTTGGAAAGCACTTTTGGAAATCACCCGTGGATCACCGACTCCGGACAATCCGACTATGAACAAGGCGAAGACTTCGACATGTTAGCTAAATAAATATGTTCTATATCTACCTCGTGTCAGCTCAACAATCAAACAAGGTGTTAATTTTTGAATAGTTTTTACAAGGAGCCTGTGTAAGCTCAATAACTCAAGGAAATTGTGACGAATAATGCTTCTATACATAATTATAAATACCTAACAGTACTAGTAGTATGGAGCGAGGAATTCCGAAGAGAATGCGATGAATACCTATATTTTTCAACAGGCTATCGCAATTTTAAAAAAAGACAGCATAAGAGAAGGGTCGGGTTTTTTAGTTTCTATTGTACAAAATCTGCCTAATTAATAAGGGGCAGATAGCATAGCGGTAGTGATGTCCGTCACCACGAGCATGTCACTAGTTCTATGGAGCTCCGGGCCAACCAAGCCTCTCAACCCTTCGGGGTGGGGAAATTGGTACCGGACCTGTCTGGGAAAAAAAATCACTTTCAGCGATCAAGTTGGGAACGCTCCAGCCCGGCTCTCTCAGGACTCCATGGAGAATTGCTCCACCAGCATTCTACGACATTCAAGATGGAATGAAAATCCTCAAGCAGCAACCAAAGCCACACGTAAACGTTGGAAGATGTTCGTGGACAATGAATGTCAGGAAACCAATAGAATATGAGAAGTGCTGGGATCTGCGCAGTAGACGTGAAGACGGGTCATATAAGATAAAATAAATAAAAATAAAATGGATAGAAAAATAAATAAGGAAAGAATCTAAGTATCTAGTCATTACTGAGTGCACCTATGATCCACTATGCATGTGCATTTATGTCACTACTTGGATTTCCACACCATTTCTCTCGAATGAATATTCATTGTGCAGTGAAAAAAGTTCTGGGGCTCATTGAACTGAAAATGGACACCATATTGTCCACACCGTCCATCCGTCCAAACGCGTATAGCCACAATAGTATCTTTATGGGTTAATGGAAATCTCAGAGTAATTAGAGGTGATAGCTTGATCAGTAACAACGAGAACTGCTTCACAGCATTCCAACCTTAGATATTTCTACATATTAAATCTATACTTCATCAGAAATAAAGGCCTTGTTCGGCAAAATTACCAATATTCCGTAGGAAATGACTTTCCCGATGAGAGTGAGAAGGAATGGAGCAAGGGGCATCGATATTATCTTGCATTTGAACCGCAGCTAAATCAATTCGTATGCAGAACGTTGCCCCATCATACTGTGTGATTCTGCCCTCTGTTCAATTCCTGTGGTGCAGCACTATTGGCAGTAGCTTGCAAAATATCTCATTAGTTTCTTTTGTGTTAGTGGTGGGTGAAAGATAATGGAAATGTAAATCTCATTACTCGACGTCTGGTATCAACTTGTAATATTGACGTTTCTAGCATCCGATGTATTTGAATCGTCCAGAAGTTAAAGGAAGTTTCATAAGATTGCTCTGAAGAACGAACAGTCCAAAGAATTTGCTCATCGACTTCTGCATAGGGCGGATGATGGAACAGTGATGGATGAATCTGAAGTCGAATAGTGTCCGAAACAACACTGAAGCTGCTATATTTGATAAAGAGGTCATTTAACAGTTAGCGATAGCTACTCTTTCCTAAATATCAGCTTGACCTGCGAGAAATATTTCAGAGTTCACCTAAAATTTGAATTTCCTAGGTATCTTTAAATGAATAAAGAGAAGCTGGATTAACAAACTCATGGATCTGGAACACTAGACGTTCATCTTCGTAGGTTATCTTTACCTATAAACTTTATTTTGAGAAAAAAATGTGTTAGTTCAGAGATCATGCTTAATTACGAAACTTTAAGGAACGATCGTCAATTTTCAAAACAATAGGATACCAGGGAGAATCGACTTGACCGGCACCACTCAGCTACATTCATAATGAAGACCAAAAGTACTCAAGCAGAGACCGAATCGGCAGACAGAAAATTGGAAAGAGTTTCATGGAATGTAAACATGCGGAAGCCAATCGTATGCAAGAAGCGCTGTGGTTCGAACAATATATGCAATATCGGATCGTGTTTAAAAAATGTACTCGTTATTGGAAAATAAAAATCACTTGATGTAGGTCCATCTATAGATTCGAAATTTAGTGTACGACAAGTATATTACCGAAATACGAAGAAGAAAAACCCATGTCTGATGAATGAATGAAGCAATTCAACAGTTACAGATCTTTTATAACTGGCTTCTCGGTGATGTTTTCACTAACTGTCTGACTGCCTGCAAGATTTCCCAACTTAACCTTTCAGCTTCTACGAAGCAATTAGTAAAACATTACAAAGCAATGGAAATTAACCTTCAATATCCACCTGTGCTACCTACTGCCATAATTAAGCATCTACTGACTGGAGCTAGAATCGAGAAAGTATTCGCTTGAGTTTCCCCAAGCATTACATTCCATCGACATGAGTGAAAACCGCATTATACTTTCGTGGGTGGATCCTTATCTAATTTTTCCTTTTTTGCTTTCTTTCCGACAGAAGATAAGCACAAGTGATTCTCCAAGATTTCTTGATGGATAAGTGAGGTTCATTTGTTGCAATCGACCTCTCAAGGCTTCCATTGTGTTCCGGTTGTGCTTGTTTACAATCTTTATTGCTTACAATCCAAGTCAAAACTAACTGTTTTGGATCCCTATAAGTATCACATTTTAAAAGTGAACTCGTTTGCAATAAATCTTCCATCCATTTGAGAGGCTTCTTCAATAACAGAAATTTCCGTCTTTAAACATTTACTGCGGTCCACTTGTAGACGAAAAACGTTCATGTGCTCATCAACGACATGGCCCTGCATTGTTGAAACGGAAAAACTGAGGGACTGTTGAAGTACAACTTATCTACGAACGGATAGGCTTTGAAGAAAGGTATAGGAAAACAGGAAATGAGCGAAAAGAAGAAAGTGTAGCAGGAAAACAAGAATGGAAAGGGAACACTACCGAGTAGAGATTCGTCTTCAATCTGCTTTATTTTGACGGTCGTCATCACCGAGTAGTGAAGGAAGAGGACAAATCACCATTGTTGGAAACTCGTTTATGGAACTAATAAGCAAGATAATTTGATGGAAGCACTAAAAGTGAGATCTCTGGTGAAAATAGCTTCAGGGAGAGTATTTTGTGTTTTCAGCAGTGTCTCAGGCACCTAGCTCTATTTAAACATGAATTCTCAACATAAGCCATCTCGAGTTAGAAAAAAGTAAAATCGTTATTGATAACACTAGTGTAATTACGACAAGCTGAGTAATAGGAGCGCGGAAAGCGTTCTGTTGAAGTACAACTTATCTACGAACGGATAGGCTTTGAAGAAAGGTATAGGAAAACAGGAAATGAGCGAAAAGAAGAAAGTGTAGCAGGAAAACAAGAATGGAAAGGGAACACTACCGAGTAGAGATTCGTCTTCAATCTGCTTTATTTTGACGGTCGTCATCACCGAGTAGTGAAGGAAGAGGACAAATCACCATTGTTGGAAACTCGTTTATGGAACTAATAAGCAAGATAATTTGATGGAAGCACTAAAAGTGAGATCTCTGGTGAAAATAGCTTCAGGGAGAGTATTTTGTGTTTTCAGCAGTGTCTCAGGCACCTAGCTCTATTTAAACATGAATTCTCAACATAAGCCATCTCGAGTTAGAAAAAAGTAAAATCGTTATTGATAACACTAGTGTAATTACGACAAGCTGAGTAATAGGTAATAGTGGTTAGGACACTATTCAGTAGTACGCATAAGGTCTTTGGTTCGGCTCTGCCCCAGGTCAAGCAAACCTCGCATCTCTCCGCGTTAGACAAACTGCTAGCAGACTTTTCTAGGAGCGGCTCCCTCTAATCCATGAAGCTTAGAGACTCGGTGTGGTAAAGACCTAGGAACACTCAACAACGCTGTACCAGAATTCCAGAGAGTATCGACTCAATCAGCATTCGAGTCATAAGGAATACACAAAACTTCAGCTAACACCCAAAGCCATCGTAAACCCAAAGAGTTTCTGTGGATGGTAGATGCGAGAAGACGAATCAGTTTAAGAGGTGCTTCAAACCGGAATAATATGTGATGGCGACAGATGGAAAAGCAGTAATATATGTCCTGAAAGAATCAAAAGAAATGCCAAATATCGATAATTAGCAGCTTACTGATAGCACTATACACCCAGTAATGGAAATGCTTTCTATCTATGAGAAGATGTAAAAGTTAGGATCTCTATGAAATTCTACTAGGAAACAGCATTTGTTATTTACAGTTAAAGTTTAAAGAGAAAACACATAAAACAAAGCCGGAACTTTCTTAGTGAAAAAATAG
>MQTX01000040.1:3171481-3202289 GCA_009735665.1 Angiostrongylus cantonensis
GTGTGTGTGTGTGTGTGTGTGTGTGTGTGTGTGTGTGTGTCTGGTCACAGCAGCCGTAATGTGGCCGGCTGTGGTGTTAAAATTACGATTTCTCCAAAAAGTGCAGCTTCCTGATTGGCACTAAATCGCTCACAATCCATCACGCAAGATTTTTAATGAGATGATAATAAACAAATTTGTATATGATCGATTTAAAGACGACTAGAAAACAACATACTAATATAGCATCCTTTTGAATGAATACTAAACTCATAATGACTGAAAAAACCGATTTTCTATAGATCTCGGCGTAAACAATCAATATATACACTGTCGAGCTGGTGCGAAATGGGTATAAGTATTCGTTGTTGTTGTTTTTGTTGTTGTTGTTGTTGTTGTTGCTGCTGTTGTTGTCGCTGTTGTTGTTTTCGTCGTTATTTGATGACTTTCGTTTCGACAATTTCGCGCCTTAACGTATTTCATGTAACAATAGCCTCATAATTCGCTGAAGAACCTATGGTACGCGAGAGACGCTCCAGTGAGGAAGATCCGACTCGATACGACGACGAAGGCGCCACATAGAGAAGACGAGCAATTGCTAACCACCGATTCAATCATCGGCTCTGATGAAGCCGAAGACGTCGAAACGGTAACCGATTAAAAGTTATACAGCAACCTCGTGTGAGCTTAACAGTTTAAACACATGTTGACTAGTCATACGGAGGTTAAAGGGAAGTTGGTTTTGAAATAGAATCTGTATTATGAATGAAGATCTAACATGTAAATGAACGCCATATTGATCAAAAACTACTCACCGTGCTGTTGCGGGCGGGACGTCATACCATCAGAACTACGACGTTAGTCCCACTCGCAGCAGCGCGGTGAGTAGTTTTTAATCGATATGGGTTCATTTATATCTTAGATCTTCATTAATACTGTAGATTTTTCGCCGAATTATTAGGCTGCTGTCATATAAAATACGTCCAGGCTCTGAGGAAGTCGAAATCGTCGAAGCGTCAACCATCAAATCACAACAAGAAGAAGAAGAACGAGAACTAACAGTAACCTCGCATCAGCTCAGGAAGATCACTTCATAAGAACATGAGTAGATATATTGAAGTTATTTCATCGATTTTTTAATGGCCAGTCACTTATGTAACATTCTTTTATTGCCATTGAAGAAGTGAAATTGTTGAATAGGGACAGTTAGAACACTGGTCGTGGTGCCGTTCATCATGGGCGCTATCCTGGTTCAATCCCTCCTCACTTCACCAAGCCTCTTCGGAGGTCAGGGAAGTCGTATCAAACAGTCCGGGTGTTTATTCACTACAATTTAAGAAGCAGTGCTCCAGCTCGACTATCGCAAGACTTCAGGAAAAATCGACTCAACCTGCATTTAACGGCGTTCACAAGGAAAGTGACAATATTCAAGCAGCAGGAAAATCTACACGCGAAAAGTTGGAAGACGTTCGACGATATTAGAGGCGAGAAAACGAATCGAACGCAAGAAGTGCTGGGATTTCTAATGCAGCTTTGTGGACGGGTCGTCTAAAAAAGGAAAATAAAACGTTCTTGAGTGCTTGAGTAAGGAGAAAGAAGGAGAAGCTTTTACGAATAAAGATGATAATTGTACACTAGCTTATTGATAAGTGCTGAGAGGCTCTAGTATTCAACAATAGGAACTAATAGCAACCTCGCATCAGCTCAACAAAAAAACCCTGATAAAGGGTAGTGGAAGAACGCCTTCATCACAGAAATGAGCAGTAAAAATAGCATGAAGATTGGAACTGAAAGGATCACAACTTTGCGCTAATGTTAATACTATTTTTGCTATCTTTTATTATTATTTTTTTTCAAAGCATTTTATTATTATTATTATATTATTATTGTTATTACCATTATTATTATTATCAACTATTATTAATATTGATGAGTCAAATAGTTGTTATTTTAAAAGAGAATGAAATCAATGAAAGTGCTTAGTGGTTTCAAAGCTGGTTACGGGTATTGATCAAGTCGTTCATATTGTTTTAAATGTCTATCTAAAATATATTATATACTGTCAAAAATCTGTCGATTTTTGATCACTGCCGTGAACTGCTTTCGCACAGTTGCAGATCTGAGCAATCCATTCGTCGTGCTGACCCCGCCGGCGGTTCAAGCCCAGGCCAAGAGTCTTTTGGGCACTTTCGAGTGTAGTCTAACTACTGCGCCAATCGAATGTTGATTGATATGTTGCAATTAAAGATAGTTGTCATCAGAGTAGCACGAAAATCGTTTCATATTGGAGACTAGTAAACAAAGTATGGTGAGTGGATACATAGTAGTTGAGAATGGTGGTGGTGAATGAGATAATGTTGACGCAACTCATCCGTCAGAATGATTTGCCTTTGTTACATTTATAACTCATTCATGCACATATCGGCAGAAACATGAATTTCCAGCAAGTATTAACGCACGGATCGTTTTCGAATCTTCACACATACTCGATAAATTAAGCTCACTCTGAGTCAAAGCGAAATTGCGTGCCGGCATCAGTCAGTGCATAAGCGATTGCATGATGCACACCATCACCACCATCAGCACAACTAGTATAGATATTTCATATTTGATCACCAGGAAGATAGCGATATAAATAGTTTGAGAGAGAGAGGAACAGATATAAAGATGGGGTTAGAGACAGGGATACCGGGAGAGAGAGAATGTGGTGGAGACATTAACAAGGATCGAGACAGAGGCGAACAAAGTTGGATAAAAAAGGAGATATGATGATGGAGAGAGTGATAGAATGAGGAAGAGAAAACAAAATATATGGGAATAGAGGCAGGGTGAGTAGGATGATGAAGAAAAGAGAGATGGAAGAGTGAAGAAAAAACAGAAACTATTACAAATTCTGAAACAATTTTCACGAATGGTAAGATAAAGAGTTGAAAAATGCACGAGGACTAATTACTTTGGAAAAGAATACTTGAAGATTTCAGGCCGTCAAGAAAAGCAGAGTTTTAACTGATCACTGATAAGATTAATCGTAGACTGAGATTCTGCCAAGATTAATGAAAGTTGAAAGAAAATATTGATAAAATGGAGCCGTCGGCAGAGTAGATAAAATGCATTAAACGTTCTGTGAGTTCTACGTTTATTAGGTTTTTGAGCTGCCTCACTGGATCTGAAATCTGTTTGACTTAGGTTCCAACAATTTGGGAGCGAGAATTAGTTGTTACTTTATTGTGCAATGAGATTTTTTAGCGTATTTTCAAATATCGCAGCGCGTGTAGAGCAGTGGTTAAAAGTAACCTGCAATACATACGCGGTCTTGGGTTAGACCTCTCACCCTAAGCTCACTAGTTCCTAATTTCGTCGTAGAAATCCATTTGACACTAGAGTTGTCTGGAAGGTGCCAGCACTAGCTTGATACGTCGACAGGCAAAGCAGGTCATTGCGTGGAACACTTATGTATTCAATCAGCTCTGACGACGCTTCATGAAGTCAAATTTTTGATGCATCTTTCAAGGGATGATCAACGCTGAAATCCCTATCTTTCAGTTATTCTTTATTCAAACATTAGGACCAGGTAAAGCCGTGGTAGCGATGCCGATCATCACGAGTGCGGTGCTAGTTCAAATCTGCCGCGGACTCCCCAAGCCTCTCATTCTTCCGGCGCTTGGAAGTTGGTACAAGACTTTTCTGGGAGAACCCTCACTCTCTGGAATTCATGCAGGAACGTTCTTACTCGAATATCTCCGTCGACTCGACCAGCATTCAACGACATTAAGAAATAAGGGGACAAGCCTCAAGCAACAGTCAAACAAAGATGCAAACAGTTCGCAAATCTTCGTGGATGATGTATGCGAAGAAACAAATCGAATGCAAGAAGTACTGGTATCCGCCTAGTAGATGTGAAAACGAGTCGTACAAAGAATTAAACAATACTCAAATATTATGACTAGCTTCAATCTCCTAAATTCAAACTTCTGGAGAGGCATCAAACTACTAGCATTTTTATATTATCCATATACATAGATATTTTCAGAGAAAGAGCTTGAACTGAAATCATACTTAGAAACATTTCCGCTGCACCGTTTTGTTAAAATACTTCTTATGATACCCATTCTGCACCAAGTGCTACTATAGATAACCACTGATCGTTTGTTTCTTGAACGATTTTCAAGTGGCATTCATATAAGATATGACATAAGAAGGATAAAGCTCTTGGCGATGACTAATCGCTGAGGGATGCGCCATGCATTCAACATCATTAAGCATCTTTAAGTTTCGAGGTAATTAAATGCATATCTGGCATTTACAATGACTGGCCATGGCGCACCGATGTATCGAGCCAGTGCTGCTATCCTCCCAGACAGGTCTGGTACCAATTTGCCGAACCCAGAGGAATGGAGAGCTTGGTGGGCCATCGGCGTAGGGATCGATTCCACGTGCGTGATACAGGGCGCCTCCAACCACTGCGCTACACGCGCCCCTAAGATGGGACATACGAATAAGAAATATTTCAGTGGAAAAACTACTGCGTAGAATAACACACGCACGGAGAGTACGGTAATCTTAATTTTATTGTGAAGCAACGATTCTGCGCATATAAATGAATTGTTTTCCAGTATTCTCAGTTCTATTAAAAATCTCGGCCTGTAAATTTGATGTATTCTTAATTAATAACACCTTAGAGGTGTTCTGTCTGTTTCCTTTCTTTTCATTGTCAATGAAAATAGGCAGATGAAAGAAAGTCTACTAAAGCAAACCAGTTAAAACTATGAAGAAAGGGTTGGAACATGGATCTCAAAATTGCAACAAAACATCGTTTCGAAGTCACATATACTGGAGTATAAAAATTATATAAATTAGGAAATGATGACGGTCACCCGGCTAGGGTTCAGAAAAGCTTAAAAATTCTTCGTCCATATTAACAATGTGGACAGGCATTTTTGAAGTCCTTATGACGTCAGTGGTTCGCGGGCACTCACTGGATATGCATTCTAGCTTACGCATAGGAAAAGATCGCGAAGAAGGTTCTCGGAATATGTAAAAATGAGTGTGACTCGAATACACTCTGTACCTTGGATACTTGGATATTTGAATGGCCTGTCCTCATTGGTTGTGCGGGCCCTAGCGCAATCTCCACTTTTTCGGAGATTTGCTGGCTAAGCCACTATGGTTCTCTGGAGTCCCGAGGTCAGCCTGGCCAAAGTCTGCTCCAGGTGGTCAGCACTAAACGTAATCCCCGCCGTTGTGGATTAGGGGAGATTTGCCGCTGTGTCACTAATTTGATTCCGGGACGGTGGTGGTATTGCTTTACTCTTAGCTAGGCTTCCTAATGGAAACGTCGGACTTCTTCTCAACTCGGGAGACCCTGCCGGGAGAATGAATCATCCCGCTGTACATCGCATTCCGACATCTAGGAACACCTGCTAGCCGAAATGAGGCGGCAAACCGTTGGGGGGATACTCTGTACCAGCATCGCTCAATTTCTTACCAGTGTAATATGGTTCTCTTCGTATTTATTGAATTTCAATTTTATATCATTATAATTCTCGGTCTAGTTTATTTTCAACAATTGATTAATTGAAAGATCAGGAAGGGTTACGCAATTATTTGAAATGTTATTTCACTAAATTGTAAAATAAACGTAAAGGCATTGAATTGCACTTAATTAGCGACGATTTGCGAATTTATAAACGGAGACGTATAACGAAGAGGTTAAGATTGCTCTATAACACATAAGTGAACCTTGGTACGAAGGCGTACCCACGAAAGCTTCCCTCCATATTCGGAAAACTGCAACCAGATTTGTACTGGAGGATGTGAACACTGGAGAGATGGACGAACATCGGAGATCATTCGTGACATATGCATTCAGTCACCTCTATGATACTGCGAATGGGGTCGAATGCGTGTCCTATGCTTTGTGGATTAATCAACACCGATAGCTTGTTTATCTATAACATATATTTATTTATTTATTTATATATACATGTATATATCACTAAGAAAAAGTCTGATGTATAACTAATGGGTAATAGACGAAACGCTGTCTGTATGAAAGATTTAATGGAAGCGAAGAAACAAGTCAATGTTATGAAACATAAACCTCACCTCGTGTTCTTGAATGCCCCTTGAACTTTGTGAGCTATGCATTTGATGGCATAAATACCTCTTATTATTCACGGTTGGCCAGTGATGGATCAGAGTCGAAAATGATTTACAGTTTTCGTAGCGTCAAAGTGGCCATTCCTCTAAAAACACCTTAAATTGCATCTATGGATGTAGTGACGCGGAATTATGTACAAAGTGTAGAGGGATATCACTCTCATAAAGCTGAAAGCTCTAAAGCTCTTGGCATTGATCAATCCCTGATGGATGCGTCATGCATTCGGCTTCATTAAGTATCGTTGGAGATGATTGAATGCATCAATGACTCGCGTTGGCATGCCGATGTATCGAGCCATTGATTGATGCTATCATCCCAGACAAGTCTGGTACAAACTTGCCGACCTCGGAAGGATGGAAGGCTTGGTGGACGATGGGCATGGGGATCGATTCCACATGTGTGTTGTGGGGCGAGCACTGCTTCGCACTCGCCTTAGATCCCACAATACAATGGAAGAGTTTCGAAATCGTTTCAAAGTGTTCCGAAACAGTAATAAATTTCGTCCAAATATAATAATGCATGTAGTATAGATGACGGGCTTGGTATGCATGAGGCGGAATGTAACTAGTGCGTATAGCTCACGTACCACACTTTCTAAAAGAGGTTTGACTTCTTTGGTATTTGACAAAAGCATTTTCATACGCCGATACAAATAACGAATTACCTCACGGATCAGTGAAAATATAATCCGAAAGTAAATACTCCTTAGATCACGTGGAACGCAGTGTCCACGATGAGGGATCTTCGCTACCAGAATATCTATGTTTTCTATGTAAAAAGAAGTCATCGAAACTATACATGGATTAATACGGAATTCTGCAGACCTTTCTCGATGAGATATAAAATCTCTCCAATCTTTTTGCGGTAAATAAATGGTTGTACTCAGCACCCACAGTACGGTACTTCATCCACCATTTTTTGGCTCCGGAATTAATCCCGTCTAGTGCACAGGAGAGGAAATTTTGGTTAGAACTACACAACAGCACGTACATTGCGGCAAAGTAAGCAGTTTGGAACTCGTAGTTATTTGAGGGAAGGACATATCTTTACTATGTCTGACTGTCATGAACTGGAAAAAGTAACGCGTAATAGAATGCCATCTATGAACTCATTTACAGCACAATTCATGTTTTTCTACATTAATATCTGCAGCGTAAACTAGCATTCACTATCGCTATTTCAGTTCTGAGAAACGCGAAACCTTGAAATTCATTAGTAGTGTTCACTGATTATTGGCTGTACTCCATAGTGCTATTATCAGTCTTGCTTGGAAATTCCAATAGCGCATGTTAGTTAACATATGTAAACTTGTTCTCTATACGCCTCATATTAAGACTCGGTGTATAAGATGTACGGTGACCACTGGAATGTTGGTGTACTACGGAGTACGAGTGTACAGCAGAATCCGCATTGTATACGGTGGTGTTCAGCAGCACTGTCGCGATTTCTGTGCGTTTTAATCGTGCATTTGTTTTCATTACGACGTGCACTCAAAGGATAGATATTTTCAAATGCCCAATAAAGTTTTTCATTTTGAGCACTTGTTTTGGAATTCATTGTGGAAGGAGGGTTATCACCTTGGAAGAATCCTTGCTCCAGCAGATGAACTTCTATCCAGCGCACAATGGCCGCTGCGATAGCTTGTGAAAAATTGGGGCTGACAAGCTATTGCACAGAGACAGAGAAGAGGAGACATTGTTCTTTAACATGGATACAGTATTTGTAGCAGAAGAGGATGAGATGACAATTTAAGTTGATATAGGGGTCCAAGCAACCACGTCGATTGATGGATTCACCAATGATTTCAAAGTGGACATCTATATCACTGAAGAATGGATGACTCCAGCATTAAACTTTGAGAATTTGTTACCATTTAAAGGTAACATTATAGAAATAAATAATATACTGAAACGCTTCACAGTCCAATCTTGTAGTTGCTCTGCTAGGATGCCGAAACCGGGATGGGCAAAATGTTACGAGCTAGTTTCAAAATGGATGAAACGAGCGCAGTTTGAAAAAGCATGCTGCTACTAAGATGCTTGTTGCGAGTCGAGTAGAGATGTTCTCACGCTGTCAATGATCGTCGGTTGGAAGCGCCGCACCACGGCAGTCAGGTCAATCGTGTGCTCCAAATGGTGTCACTCTTTCCCCAGTCTCATGGAAGTCTCCGAGACACTTGATTGACATCCTCGAAAACACAACGCGCGAGCAAAACGAAGCTTTTAAATGAATTTGCCAGGCATGTTGCTCTTTTTGTGCAAAATAGGCTATCACATTATTTGCAGCACTGCACCGGCAAATAGCTATGATGAATTAAAATCTTCTCACGCTACAATTTCTGTCGAGATGATGAGAGGTCGACAGAACACCCGTATTAGATGACGAAATGATAAAGCATTCGTAGTCGTTTAATCTCTGAAAGATCGACCATGCATTCGACTATCACACACCGCTTGAGGTGATTTAATGTGTTCGGGAAAAAAGTAGAATTTTTGGGCTTAATTCTTACCCAAACAATCACTCGGGACGGGTGACTGATGTATCAAGTCAGCGCTGCTATCCTAACGGGCAAACCAAATGGAAATTGCCAATCCCGAAGGATGCAATGACATGGTGAGTCAGAGGCTCAGAATTCAAGTAAAGACCACGTGTGTACTGCAAAGCATCTTTAGCCACTGTGTTACACACAGTATGGTTGTACTATTACGGTGAAAACGCAGTGGTCTGTTTGGGCTTTTATTTAGAGCTAGCTCACTGTAAGATCGATGATAGGCGATAGAATTGCATCCACGCCGAGGATGCAGCATCTTCAATTGCAAGGACGTGAAGAACCTCCACCAATTGTGCCATTAGAAGGTTTCCGTGCACCACGAAAATTTCCGTTCTTCTTGAAAAAAAAAGTGTTGTGATGAAATGTGTTTGTATCAATGAGCCCAACACGACGTCTTGCATTCATGAAGGGATTCCGTTTCTACGATGACGGAACTTGTATGCACTCTGGTCAGCTATGCAGACCGGCGAGTACTTGGATGCTTGAATACTTGGATGGCCCGTCTTCAGTGGTTGTGCGGACCCTGTCATAAAATCCACTTTCTTGGTGTTTAACTAGTTTGGCCACTGTGGCTCCCTGGAGTCCCGAAGTCAAGCACGCCAAAGTCTGCAACTGGTTGTCACCACCACTGGCAGTCGCTGCCTTTGTTGATCAGAGGTATACCATGCGTCTAGTTTGGCACCACGGTAATGGTCGATTCTGATATTGGCTTGCTCTTAGCTAGGCTTTACAATGGAAATTCGAGAATCTTTCCAATTTTCTTGGAAGATCCATCGCAGCCCAACATCCAGGAACACCTCCCAGTCACGATGAGGTGGTAAACTATTGGGATATGAGCACTATAACAGTTTGTAACAAAATTTTCGCAAGGATCCCACTGTTTGAAATTGCTTTTCTAATTTGCTGTAGTTAATTGTCTCACAGTGACACATTATTTGTGTTCTAGTTAGGGTTTAATTATGAACAGCGACCATCTGGATATGCTACAGTGGAGTTTGGTACGACAGCTGAAGGTCACGAAGCACTTTCGAGAAGCAAGACCATGATGAGAAAAAGCTATTGCTTAATATTATTAATTTGCAGGCGTTTGTTCAACAAACCCTGCTGGCAGCTGTTCATAACGTTGTGAGGTTGTAGATACGTTGAATTATCTGGGTCGAATGGCATGCCGAATACAATGAGGACGTTAACATGGCGTCGTTGGCGGCCAACTAACAACAAAACTTCTTACCTTATTCGCACTTTGAGGTAAACGCAGAGGTATTCTAAGGTTTTGGATATCAGCAATCGAGTATATTGTGGCATTCATTGTGGATATGGCCGAGGATATGAACCAATTCTTCTGGGCTCTTTTCGTTCATACAGTAGTGATGGCTTTTATGGTGAGAGTAGTGGAAGAATTCGTTCCTCAAAACGTCATCAGAGCAAATAATTAGTAACAGTTATAAAAGTTGTTGTTTTGTTTATATCGTAGTTTCCTATGTTGGAACCGCAATTCTTTCATCCATGTGTTCTGTATTGATTATTTTTTAATTTGATCCATATCATAGCCACCAAGACCATTTATGGTGATTGGCAATTCCAGAAGGTGCACTCAGAAGGCTTATAGTGAGATTGTCCCTACTGAAGTACCATAAACATCACACAAAGCTATCGTCTCCTGCGGAAAGCGGAGAATATCGCTTCGTACAAAAATTGAGGATCCGAAACCATCATAAACAGGGATTTATTCTGTTCGCTATTTAGCCCTTGGGAAGGTACCGTAATTGGTAACATCGACAAGGAATACGATCTGCTCATTCAACATCTTAACTTCAGCGGTATGGAAGCTAAGGCTTAAAAGTCACCAAGAGACATCTGTATCCATAAATATTCGGGCTGATATGTCACCATATCACCATGGGTATGTCACCATATCACCATGGATATGTCACCATGGAATCGCATGAGCTAAAAGCAATACCCATTAACGTCCGAACTTTCAAGCCATGTAAAAAAAATGTTTTATAAGTGAGAAGAGCAGCAGTTGGTCGAACTATTCAAAGAATACTGTACGAAGGGCGGTCAGGCATACAAGCAGAATTTCGGAAATGATTCACTGTGAAGGACCACATCCAGCCGATAACGATTCTCATAAAAGTATAGCAAGAGCGCAAGAGACTGTTCTGTCCCATTTTATTGAGTAAAGGAGGGCGCTTGACTGAGTTCAAGTAAAAACGACAGAATACTCCTAGCACCCTCTTTAGTTTTAAATCAAAAAAGCTTTTGCGCTGTTGCCATTTCGTTCCTTTCGGTGAGGGCACAGCTTCCTTTTTCATCTATTTTACAGCAAGAGAAAACTGCAAGTGCTTTCAGTTGTTGTAGTAGTACTTACGGAATACTTCAAAGTACTTTGAAGTGAAGTTCATGTGGTCACCATACGATAAAATTAGTTCGATGTGACTCACAGATAACTGGAAGTAACTAGTGTTCCAACTTTACGCAAACATTTTTCATCTCCAAGCCAACTTTATTGATTTAAATAAAAACTATAGAATCTACAGATCTTTGCAGGGCTACCACACCATAAAAATTCCACTCAAACATGGAGAGTAAGTAGTTTTTCATCAAAAGTTTAGCTATCATTCACAGCCTATTCTTTTTTCATGAAAGGGCAAAATATCATATACAACCAAAATGGTGATGGGATATGAACAGGACGGGGGACCACGCATAAGCTTCGAGCTTCGAGCGATTACCGTTACTGGAGGCTCCGGTATCGTGCAGCATACTAACCGAGGTAACCGAAGCACTTGCCTTTCTCTCAGCTATGTTTTTTGCTCCGCTGAGACTACCACCAATAAATGCGTAGTTTCCTGCTCAGCAATAGCAACGTTTTCAGATTGCATACGTTTACTTCCAGACAAAACGCATAACGCACAGCGGCAGCTGACGTTTCGGCATTATTCCTTATTCAGAGCCTGGAAGGGTGCATTGATATGCAGTTCGTTACACCGGACACTTCAATAACGCAGAGAAAAATAGAAATCTATATGGCAATCACACGATCAACAGCTTTTCGAAAACCCACTATTGTTACGTGTCTTTCACTGTGAAAGAATCGCTGATCAGAGTCGCTCATGGCCGATGAATGCACCACCCCACAACAGTAGGTGAACGGGAAGGTACGAGACGAGTTTACATGTTCCACTGCTCCCTGCTATTCATTGTAGAGTTCTTGGCATGTATCGAAAAAATTCCCCAAGAATTTTGCGCACTGGGGTTTTGGAACCCTGCACGAGGATAGCAACTTTTATGCCGAAATCGTCTCCGTTATGCTTTTGTATGCTGTGCGTGTACCCAGCGGAGTACTCGGTCTCGCTTTTCCTTTGTCATGTAGGTATTCTTTTATGCGGTAATCAACTTGTTTGCTTTGTAACCAACATCTGAAACTGTTCGATACGTTAGAAAACATCCACTTATGATCGGAATAGGATTTTGAATGGAGGAATTCGGTGCCAACGATAGCACATCAACGTTGTTACTGTGCGCCGATCGATACTGCACCGCAGAGCAGGGTGGGTCATGCGTTGTGGGTCGATGTCACCATTCCTCAATGAGTTACTTATTTTGGTAAGTAGACGAATTAACATTACAGTTAAGACTGATATGGCAAACAAAATTCTCTTTACAGTCACAGAGTGTTCCCATGTTTACATGAATACGATGGTTGTCATTGATCGAGCAGAAATCCACCGTATGCTGACTATTGGAGATCACACATGGGCGTGTCCTTGGTTTCCTCGCAGAGTCGGAGTCATTTCACTCTCGCCCACTTAAGTGCCTCATCATCCTTCACAGCGCTTCATTCATAGTTCGATTTGTGTACAGCTGGAACTTTTTTCTTTAACATTATGCATTACTTGGCCTGACATCAAAGGTTTCGCACTGTACGGATGCCAAAACTTCTTGGAATCGATTTATTTCCTTCCTTTATCCATTTACGAATGTCTTCGAAAGTCTTTTCTCTTGCGTGTGGGTTCATCTGCTGCTCGTCGATCTCATCGTCCTCGCAACGAATGTTGTGTAATGCTGGTCGAGTCAACTGTTTCAGGACTCCTGAAATAGCTGTGGTAATGGCTTTCCATGTAGATTGGAGGTAGAGAAACAGACCCAGGGTACTCTGATGGCGCTCGACTCCCTAGAATGATGTGAGACTTGGTGAACACTGGACAGGGCTGAACCAAAACTGAACTCATAATGAATGGCCCTACTACCATTTCGCTACCTATTCACTAATTTTACCATAATTGTTCTTGTATTCTTCATACTCATTTCTTCATAACGTTCTGTACTAGTAATTCCCATCAATTTTTTAAATTCTTATTTAGCAAGCACGAGGTGTTTTTCGTTGTTTTAATCGCGAAGAAATTGACGTTTCTGCGGATTTCGCCTTCCTTAAAGCCTGGAAAGGTCAAGTCGACCGTACTCATTTTTTACTCATTACTCATTACTAAATCGGATAAGCCTTAGCTAAGTTTTATTCTCTTATCCGATTTAGAGTAAGTCAGTGGCGGTTGTGCTGAGTAAAGAAGACACCACAGCCACACAACTTGGAAACTGACGGTGTTGGAGAACAGATTTCGGAAAAGGCGCGCCTCTGACAAGTAGTGCTGCCGGTTGGAGATTGTATGCGATAGATGTATCAAGTAAATCTGTCGCTGTTCAAGAAATTCCACTTGATAGTTAAGATGGGGAGATTCTTCAATTCAATAATTGATGGCTCGATTGCAAATATTTGATCCCACCGCAAAAACGTGTCACATTCGCAATTTGTTGCGACCGAATGATGACGCTGCGCGGTAACTTTTCGCGCAGACATATTTAAAATTTCCTGTTTTTTTTTCGAAATAATTTTTGAAGGCCATTCCTCGTGTTTTTTTTTTCGAGATAAGCGTATATTAGTGTGACCGTTGCTAACGTTCCATAATCTAAAATTCCACGATGAATTAACTGATCAGAAATTGCGTCGCTTACTTTTGCATCTGAAGGGATTTTTGCAGTTTCTGCTTTTGTTGACTTCGATCTGGTTGTTATTTTGCTGAAATACCTGACCAGTTTCCTTAGCAACTCTTTTGCTGAATTTCTTATTTTCATTCGTTGTGCCTGCTGTGTTTATTTTTACAAGGTTTCTCTAGCACAATGTGCATAAATTACGATAGTTGTCGAATTTTCTTCCAGTTTTACCAGATTTGAACAATGTGATTGCCTTGAAGAAGTGAGAACGCTCTGAAGTACTTTGGTCTTTTTGTTTAAGTACGTCCACGAGGCTCAATATTTGACCTTCAGGATGTGAGGAGAGTGACGAGGCTCACTGGTCTTTCAGTGACCACGTTGGTCCTAGCAGTAGTAGGGAGTTTGCAGGAAATCCTTCCTTTCCGCAGTATTCAGTGACACATGGCAACGAGATGGTACACTCGTTGTAAGACGAGCTAAACGAGGATGCGTACCAGTCTCAAGATCTGTAGAGTATTGGAGAGGTTTGTCTGTGGGTTCTCAGGTTTTTAAGATCTTAGTGTCTAATTCTAAGTCTAATCTAAAATTTGTCTATGATCTAAGATGTATTAATGCAAAAGTGTTCATTGCAGCAGTTGGACTATACTGAAGAAACCTATCTTCTTCCTGATGGGGAAACATGTAGGAAATCAGAGAGGAACCTATTTTAAAGTCTACAAGCAGTAGCTAATGAAGTTGAATGTGATGACATGCTAGTAAATACTGTAGTACGTCAGCAGTATGTCTCTAATGTTCATCAAGATTCCCCATAACAGTATGTGTGGTTAGAATTCGGACCATCTCGGTTACACAGGACGTGCTCGTCGAAGAGAAGCAGTTCCGTGTGCTGGTGGAATGCATCATATGGTTCGTAATGCCTCATCGACGTTGGAAATAGGACCGAATCATTTTGTGCTATACGAGGTCGGACTGGCGAATATGTTTAGTGGACCATTAAATCAATTCGTTGCTGCACCTCGTTCACATGGTATTCCAATTTTATTGTCGAGTTCGAAATCACAACCACATCGTCCGTTACATGGAGAAATGGACGATGAAGCTCTTGCTTACCTTGTACGGGTTCGTTGGCCCATGAAATGGTGATCGTTCCGAATTAACGGCGATCATTTTGTTCATGTTATTACCATAGCTTCACAGGAATGTAATGAAGGCGAATGGCCGAAAGTGAGCTTAAAGTGAGCGGTGGATAATGCATTTGCTAATCGTGCACAAGTAACTTTACAATGTGAGGTAAGTGCAGAGGTTGTTGTGTGATGCGGACGTATTCATGTTTCGTGATAATGTCAGGAGCTCGTGCAGCATGTATCACAAGTTTCGCAGTCATATTCGCCTGTCGCATGCCTGATGGTCGTTCGAAGTACGGTGTTTTTGTATATTCATGTCAACTCCAGGCGATTTTTGTTTGTTGCTAGGAAGAAAGAGGGGTAGAAAAAGATGTCCTGTTGTTTTCGTTGGACTTCCATAATCATAGTGAAAATTGGTTGAACCTTTTCATTGTGTCATGTGTTTGAATGTACACTTTTAGAATGTTGCACCACCGGTGATCAGCTGCATCTGAAGCGACACCTGTGATTGCTAGCAGAACTACTGAGGTTCTTTCCATGAGGATTGTTTCTCTGGAATACTTATTCGGTAAATTTCAACCAATAAAAAATCCTGCAACAGGTTGCTATGTAGTTTCAATGGATGAGTTACATGATCTACGTCATCCAGCCATTGAGCAACAACGGTAAATTTCTTTGGAGTACGGAGATTACCAATGTTTTGCTGCTTAGGTATGTGCAACGACCAATGATCCGTAGCTTTCGGAAGATAGCAGATTCGACAAGGAGAGGAGGAGGCTCGCATAACTGCAATATGACAGGTGGTGGTCAGCAACATTGAACACGAGCATCGAGGATCCATTAAGCACCCTGATTTACTAATACTTCAACAACGGCAACATAATCTTATCACAATAAAGTTTGCTTTTTAATTCTGATCTATCTTATCAGAGTGTCGTTACTGATAAATGTGCGTGCTGCGGGGGTTATCTGAAGACCAAATGTGCTGGAGGAAAATGCACAAAATGTTGCCATTTCGTTTTAAAGTCGTCCTGATCATGTTTGTCATCGTAGCCATTCGTCTGCCCGCCATAGAGCACCAGCTTCTAATTACCGTCAAAGCACTTTAGTTGAAATGCCTGTTACTCGAAGACTTGGTGCAAACTTAGTATTTGGTCTGTATGATGAAGGATCTACTTTTTATGAACAAATTATAGATGATTTCGATATTTATGGGACGCTTACCTCAGCCTCTACGACAGAAAAGTAGGACTGCTGTCCACCAAGTGGAGAAGCGATCGTCGTCGTTCACTAGTGAGGGCCAGTCCCAATGCTCGGATCAAAATAGCTCTTCAAGAAATATACAAGTGACGTTTGCATCTAGTGTTGCATCCACTCAGAAACCTTAGAAACAGTTCTACCTTGTGAAAGAACAACATGATCGGTTACATTGATTTTGAAGTATTTCTCAGTTGGGCCGGACTCCTGCAGAAACGAGAGCAAGTGCTGAAGTACACAGGTCTCCGACCGTGGTGTATTGAAAACTGTCTGGATGTGTGTGCAGTCAAAAGTTGACCGGGAAAGATGGCAGGAGGAAAAATAGATCAATAAAGACGGTCTCGAACGTCCCTAATATCTAGGAATCATTCTACATCAATTTCGGAAAGCGAAGGTGCTCATCAGTCAGAATTCAGTGAGTTATTTCTTATTGTATCTTTAGAAGTGCCATAGTTTCTTTCGTTTCAATTTTTATCGAAATTTTAATCGTGTGACACAACGTAATTACTTAGTTGGATACTTGAATGGCACGTCCTCACTAGCTGATCGGGCCTCAACAAAATTTCCACTTTTTAGAGTTTTGCTGGTTTAGCCGTTGTGGTTCCCTGGAGTCCCGAAGAGAGCCTGGCCAAACTGCCCCAGGTCGTCACCATCACAAGCAGTCGTCGTTCTTGTGGGTCAGAGTGAAATTTACCACTGTGCAACTAGTTTGATGCCAGGACGGTGGTGGTGTATTGATTTACTCTTAGCTGGATTACCTGGTGGAAACACCTTCGCAGCATGGGAGACTCTGCTGGAGGGATGAATCCCCCGCTATACATCACAACAGCCCGACACCTCAGGAACACCTCCCAACCACGATGAGGCGGTAAACCGTTGGAAGGGATAAGGTAATTATCGTGGTATCTTCTTTATTGGCAGCACAGTACCACCGTAGTTTGTTTGTTGCACCCAAGTTAGTTTTACTCTCGTTTTCAAATAACTGGCTAAAGTTGGGAATAACATGTCAAGCTTTGTTTCCAATTTCTTTTCCTTCATTCACTAGTCTCGTCTATAGTACTATTACTATTCTTCCTTAGAATATGTCAAGACGTCGAAAACATTCGGAGAGAAGCGTGCTGCTCGATCATAATCCCCACTGTGGCCAGTCGTATATGTAAACAGGTAACTTTATTTCCATTCTAGCCTTAGTTCTTGACACCTGTAATTCTTTTTAACTTCTCAATATAATCCTAAGCTATTGTCCCCGTTTCGCCATTATCAATAACACTCCTGTACCTGCACAACCAAGTAAGCAGTTTTATTCTTTCAACCAGTAGAATTCGGCGTTGCCATCTCAGATGTCAACATGAAATCGCGCTCAGCCATTTATTAGGTTGCTCGGAAATTAATAACGGATTTGTATTTGTAATATTATTTATCTCGTATTCCTCCTAGCAACAGTTATCTTTTCATTTGCTGTTTTATTATCTATCACTACGTCTTTTTATGCACTTACCCTCTGCACGGTTGAATACTTGGATACATGGATTATCCGTCTTCACTGGTGTAAGCCCAGCATAAAACCCGTTTTCGGAGTTTTGCTGTCCTAGCCATTGTGGTTCCTTGGAGTTCTGAGGTCAGCCTAGCCAAAGTCTCCGCAAGCAAAATTGAATAGTAGGATGTATTTTTGAAAAATTTTAAAGGATGGAATTTGCAGTAGAAAATACATTCACATATACATTAAAGTATATATGAATATGTATGCATATACATCTAATTTTGCCCATACTGTTGTCATAAAGCTATTGCGTGCTTTCCCATAAGCCTAGTCGTAACCTCAAAGAGTTGAATGAGTGCTCTCTGGACACAGGAGGGCTCCCAGGTTTCGAAAAGGTGGTTTCAATGCAGTGTTGCGATTTCTGTACTTCCACAGATAAATTTTACTCCATTTAAGTAATAAATTAGCCTGTGTTTAAGTTTTTTGTTTTAAAATTATTTAGTTCCCTTGTTTTATTCATGTTCCAATCGCTCAAGAGAAGATCGCAACGACATATACGACTTCGACGATCTCAAACTGGTGAAGGAACCGTCACTGTGTAAAGCTCTTGTTATGCTTTGTCAGCTGAGGGTTTCCTTTGTGTGGTTGAATCGGACGACTTTGGTTTTCTTGTACTGTCCGTTTTTAATACTTTTTGGTCATGTTTTTTCTATGACTACCATATCAGTTTAACCGAAGAAGTGATACCCTTTTTTCTGTTTCCAGCAGTAAAATGTTGCCCTAAATTTCATTAAAGCACTTGGTGCGAAGTGATGTCTTTTGCGTTTGTGGAACAATGAAAGAGGCACGTGAAATTTTACTCAAAATTTCTTTTTTCGTGGGCTAACCATTACGATGTTTTAGTGCTTTATTAGATAAATGGTCTATCCATATTAGATACATGGTCCATCAATTTTACTGGCAGCACCGGGCCGTAGCGATCCCGATGATTAAGGTCACACGGGGAACAACAGGTGAGATCTTGCGCTCTTTAGATACCTACTAGAAGGAGTTCATTTCAACTTTTTGCCTATATTTCGTTTTTTGGAAATATCCTGTTGTTTTAAGAAGTGGCGTGCTTCACAAAACTTTATGAATAAGAATGGAGACTTTTCGCTCGACGTATTTGTCGGAACTTGATACATGAACGGTCCCGCCTCGCTAGTTGTGCGAGCCCCAGCATAATCACCATTTTTGGGAGATTTGCTGGTTAGGCCATTGTGGTTTCTTGGAATCTCGAGGACAGCCTAGTCATGACTGCCCCAGATCGTCACCATGACAGGCATTCGCAGCCCTTGTGGATCAGAGAGAGATTTGCTACCACGCGTCTTTGATACCAGGACGGTGGCGGATCCTGGTATTGGTTTACTCTTAGCTAGACTTCTTGATGAACACGCCGGACTCCTTCTTAGCTTGGGAGGCCTTGCTGGTGATTACGAATCCCTCGCTGTACATCGTAGTCCGACACCTCCCAGCCACGATGAGGTAAACTGTTGAGAGGATTTGTCAAAACATCAACAGTAAGTCGTCGCTTTACCTGTTCTCTGGCCTTAGTTTAGTTTGGTTCCATAAGTGTATGTTTTCTCAGGCGTTCAATCGTCCTATTTACACAGCTAACCTTCTTCACCTATTTGGCGTTAACTCACCTATCGGAGAAGAAAGGAAACATACGGAATCTCGCCGGCTTCATGGTGCCCTATTTTATCTCATTGAGTTTTCGTTGTACTTTTGTTTTATTCTTTTTTGCAGTATTATTGCTATTTCCTCCCAACGGTTTACCACCTCATAGTAGCTGGGTCGTGTTTTTGTGTGTCGGACGGCGGTGTACAGCGGGGAGATTCACCGTTCTGCCAGAGGCTCCCTAGCTGTGAGAGAGCCCGGCGTTTCCATCAGGAAACTGAGCTATGAGTAAACCAATACCAGAATCCACCACCGTCCTAGTATCAAACTGGTCGCACGGTGGCAAATCTCCATGTAATCCATAAGATTGGCGATTTTCTGTGGTGGTGACGACCAGGGGCAGACTTTGGCTAGGTTAACCTTGGGTTCACTGTTTGTATATCGATAGTGATTCTGTTGCAGGGTAGTAAATTTACTGTGTCGCTCATCGACGGTCTTTGTTCAAGTCACAGGGATGTTTTAGTTGATAAGAACCACAGCATACATAACTATGATTTTTTAAAATCATATTACCCGTTTTTACGTTTACAATGCGGATCCCGGCACTTCTCTCGTTCGATTAGTTTTCTCGCATGCACTATTCACGAAGATCTTCCAGCCCTTACTTGTGGCATTGACTGCTGCTTGAAAATTTTTCCATTTCATCTTGAATGTCACAGAATGTTGGTCGAGTCGATTCTCACTGGAGTCTTTGAAATAGCCAGCCTCAAGCGTTCCTAGTTGGATTACAGAAAGTGATTTTTTTCCTGGATAAGTCCGCTACCAAACACCTGACTAGAGAGAGATGAGAGGCTTGCTGAGACCGAGGCGAAATTGAACTAACACCGTACTAGTGATAACCTACGTCATTACCACTGTGTTAGTCCCACTCGTTACCTATGATTGGGCCGCTAAAAAGGATAACTGTTTTAAACGTTCTGTTTTAAGGTATCTTTTTTCGAAAGAGAATGATATTAACAATGTTGGTTTTTTATTTACTGCTTTTTACTAGTTTTTACAACAGGGTATTATTTTGAAACAACCACAATGATGCTAAGATATAATAGAAAACTAGCAGAAGGCGGTAAATGAAAAGCCAACGTTGTGAATTTAAACTATAGCCTCAGCTTAACTGGGTTCAATGGTGATTTGGGCTCCCTAGATCAATCCCGTTGACGTGTGACTGCTGATGGCAGTGATCGGTAAAATTAGCTGAAAGACAGACAAAATGAAGGACCCACATGGTGGGGTGGTGAACGCGTTACTCCCCGGAGAAAGGATAATTGCGTATTCGTTCCTCACCGTAGACATCTGCGTTCCGGAGTTTTGCGGATATCTCATCATCATTGTGGTTGTTTCATAGGTAATGGTATGTTTCCACATTTCCACCTATGTGACATGTATATCATTGCGGATTTCCTGTGTATTCTTACAGTTCTATTGAAACCTATCACTTACATCTTAGCAATAAGGTGCTTTAACTCATAAAAAAGCTTAAAATGCTGATTTCGAAGCTTATCAGAATGACATGAGGTGGTTTTCAATTCGAAATTTTGCTTGTTTTAGAGTAAAATTGGTGTTAATATTAGTGCTAATTAGGACGCTTTCGCCATTTCTTGAAGTTTTTCTTGAAGCCGTTTTCAGTGGGAATGAACGTACTAGTGTTGAAAATAGGGGAAGCCGATCTTTGTCGAAACCGAATAAATTGGGTAGGACACTTTAGATAATTCTGCCCTAATTTCATAACGTTCATATTATTTATTACCAAATAAGCCGTTTTTTCTTTGGTGTCTATCTATTATTCATGAAATGCCGTATTTCCTGAAAGGCTTTCTCGTTTTGCTGGGATGGAACATGGTTTGTTGAAATGTTTGCGAGTTGATATTGTTGTTGACAGTGTTTCTCCGGAAATGGGAATGGGGATATGAAAAATCGGGATTCGATTAGGAAGCACTTGGGAATTAGAGTTAATTTTTCCTGCTAGAGTTTTCTAGGTCCGTTTTACTGTCTACTATCACAAACTGCGTTGACAGAGATCGATTGCGCGAATCATCGAAATTTTTTTCACCAATTGGAATATAGTGTTCCTTTTGAAAGCGACCTCAATTGTATGGTATTTTGTTGTTTAAGGTATTAATACAAAGCGCCTTCATAGTGCCCACCCACAAGACAATGGTGTTGATGACGATGGTAGTCCTCGTATATTAAGTGAGGTCGGTAGATATCAATTGTAAGAGAAGTATCTCTAACATCTACGTGCTTTGTTCGACGTCAACTAAGTGTCCCAGTGAAGGAATAAACAACCACTTCATGACCGATCTTAGATTTGTCTGATCATTGTTGTCTTTCAACTGATCTGGTCCATGGAGGACTCCTAGGTTATTAGGTTTTCGTGAAGAATTTTCTGGAAATAGGATATATTTTTGCTTATCGAATGAACTAATAAGTGATTCTAACGAACATCGATGCTCTAGTCAGGTGTTTCCATTATAAAAGTTCATTCTGCAAGTGGTGACAAAAGCATGAAACTTCAGTTCTCCTTCGAACTCGGGATTCTCCCTAACAGGGGTCACGTGCTGTGGTTTTGGATGTAGTATGTTTAACAGTTCTTCGCATCGTTTCAAAAGTCGAAAATTAGCATGCGGTTTATGTCATAGCGTAATTCTGGACCGTTCGACCGATATTTTACAGTTAGTCATCCGTACTGCAATTTGATATTGTGTGGACCGGCTGTTGAATTGGAACCTTGTATATATATATATATATGCGTATGCTTAATATGGAGCCTCTGCAATAATTACTTAAAAAATATTACAGAAGGAAAAAAGCAAAAAAGGAAGTGAGAAAGAAGAGAAGTGGGCAAGAAGACGAGTCAGATACCGCACCTTCATCTACACAAGCTGGACCACGTGTATCACAAGTAATTGTTTACTGTTACTGTTATTAATTATGTTCAAGGTGATATCTTTGTTGCCATTTTCAAAAGTGTCACATTTACCAAGCAAAGTGATAAAGTGCTTCTACTGCACAAGATAAATACAACTATGCCGCATACATCATACCTCTTGTTTTGTGCAAGTGTTTTGTGTATAAGTAACACAAATACTGTTGCTATGCGGGCTCTTGACTCTTTGGAGAAGAAGCTGGGGCTTACGGATCATACCCATTAGGTTAAGTGCATGGTGACTCCAAGACATGTAAATAGCATTGATGCCATGAGAAGGTTGACGAAAATTGTGTAATCATGCTAGAAATGCCATTTAGACAGACAATAGACATGCCTTCACACCTCATGTTGCTTCTAGCATCTGTGCCGTTGATTTTCACGCTTTCCGATCATGATAATCGCATCCGAGGCAAATTTCAGAATCTTCTGGTGTGCTACAGTGTCCTGATATTCATTGCCATCGTGCTCACTGTAGTTTCCACTATAGTTACCCTACATCTGGCCAACGTTGTTCAGTGGTTTCCATCTCTCAACGATTTAATCTGATGCATATTTAATAAACGAGTGTATAACTGATTTCACATTGTATTGAGTGGTGTTCATCAGCATTTCGTAATTTTCATGCCTTTTAATCGTGCATTTGTTTTTATTACGACGTACACTCAAAAGATAGATGTTTTCAAATGGCCAATAAAGTTTTCATTTTGAGCACTTGTTTTGGAGTTCATTATGGAAGGAAGGTTACCACCCTGGAAGAATCCTTGTTACTGCAGATGAACTTCTATCCAGCGCACAATGGACGCTGCGATAGCTTGTGAGAAATTGGGGCTGACAAGCTACTGAATAGAGACAGAGAACAGAAGACATTGTTCTTTAACATGGATACAGTACTTGTAGCACTGCATAGTGGAGGCGGCAGCCTGTTTAGTCATTCATCTATGAAGTTAACCTTCAATGGACGAAGAACAGGGAAAGTAGCAAAGGCACAATAGATCGCACAATGCATTCACTACGAGCAAAATTTAAGAAATGGGAGGATTCTTACAAGAATGGAGTTTATTCTACAAACAGTTCATATTTCTCTGAATGAGTGTGCCCCATTCGAGGAGACGGACCGCTGAGGAAGAGCTGACTCGACACGAAGGCGAAGCCGCCACATCGAGACGAATAACAAGCGTGGACCATCGACTCGGATCATCGGCTCTAATGAAGACGAAGACGTCGAAACGTTAGCCGGTAATAAATATTTTTATCAACCTCGTATAAGTTCATCAAAGAAAGAATACATATTGATTATGCACACCGAGGTTCAACGAAAGTCGGTTTCGAAGTATTAATACGCTTTGTGCCAGCTGATAATACCGACTTCTGCACGATGTTCGCGATGACATATGTCCGGAAGAAAAACAAGTAGTTACCAACGGATATTGTCATTATATCTACCATCAGCATCGTGTATAAAAGGGCATCACTGAATGAGTGTGCCCCATTCGAGGAGACGGACCGCTGAGGAAGACCTGACTCGACACGAAGGCGAAGCCGCCACATCGACACGAATAACAAGCGTGGACCATCGACTCGGATCATCGGCTCTGATGAAGACGAAGACGTCGAAACGTTAGCCGGTAATAAGTATTTTTATCAACATCGTGTAAGCTCATCAAAGAAGGAATACTAAAATTTCTCATATACTTCTGGCACTTGGAACACGCGAGTATTACGGACCCGAGCAGATTCT
The DNA here is from genome assembly GCA_009735665.1 of Angiostrongylus cantonensis. Classification (NCBI taxonomy): domain Eukaryota; kingdom Metazoa; phylum Nematoda; class Chromadorea; order Rhabditida; family Metastrongylidae; genus Angiostrongylus; species Angiostrongylus cantonensis. The sequence goes on from MQTX01000040.1 coordinate 3,195,411, forward strand.
ACTCATCGTTTTTCCTCACAGACATCATCTACTATGACGTGTGCTAGTACTGTACTTGTAACTTGCAAAACAATGGTACCTGAGAAAATAACTGGTTGATATCAGTTACAAACAGGTTTGTCTGTAGTGAGCGTGGTTATATTAGCGGACGGCTGCAAAATCGTAGTCCACTTTGCCGTGTTGTCGTCAATCTGCCGTCTATTCTTTGTATTGTATAACTGGCCTTACAGAGAAGACCACGCATTCTTCGAGGTCACCATTGGAGATTTCAATGCCAAAATTGGACTAAGAAGAAAGTCTGAAGAACGTCACATTGGGAGCCATGGATTGTAATGGAGCGAGCAGGGTGAGCGGCTATCTGAGTTTACCATGGCGACAAAGACCATCCATGGTAAATCGCAATTCTAGAACCTCTACTCTTAAGGCTTGAAGTGGTAGTCGCCCAATGGAGAGTACCATAACGAAATACACCACATCATAGTAAATAGGTTAGAGTTCGAAGGTCACCAAGAGACGTCTGTCTCCAGAAACTCTCGAGCTAATACGTCAGCGTGGACTCGCGCGAGCTGCGGGCAACCGCGAACTAACGTACGAACTTGCAAAACGATGCAGACAAGCGATGAAAGAAGATCTTAAAGAGAGAAGAGCAGCTGTCAGAAAGAGCTGAAGATGCAGAGGCTGGGAAATGCGTTCTCTAGCTCGCCGAAGCTTCGCCAAATATCAGACCAAAATGATTGCACTCTGACGCCCAGACGGAACAGCTACAGCGTCCAGAAAGGCAATGGAGAATATCATTCACGAATACTACTCAGATCTCTTCGATAGCTACGTTCACCTTCCGTCGCATGAAAAAAGGAGGATGGATATGCTATTCCACCGGTTCTCCCTTCCGAAACCCGACGTGCCATTTCGCCAGTGAAAAACCGAACAGCACCAGGTCCGGACAGGATAGATCAGAACATCTGAAGAACCTTCCACCAGTCCTCGTAAGCACACTGGCTTGGCTCTCCACACGTTACCTGTCTGCATGCAAGATCCCTACCCAGTGGAAGACCAGCAAGACCGTGTTATTGTTCAAGAACCTACAAGATATAGGCAACTATCGCCCAATCTGCTTGCTGATTGTCGTCTCCAAGCTTTTCACTCGAGTCGTCCAGGATTGACAGAACACTATGCGAAGGACAGCCATGTGAATAAGCATGGTTTCGAAAAGCATTTAGAACGGTGGACCACATTCACACGATAACAAGGCTCATTGAAGCATCGCGAGAGTACAAAACACCGCTCTGTCTCACTTTCAATCGATTTACAGAAGGACTTTGATTCAAGTGAGATAGAAGCTGTTATGGAAGGGCTTGATAATCAAGGAGACCGTACTCAGTATATAAGGATTTTTCGTAAGCTGTACAAAAATTTCACAACCAAAATTTCACAAAGACCGACTTTCTGTTAACCTCGGCGTTGATTGATAATTCGATGTTTTATTTCAATAAGCAGACACGAGATTGTTATTACAGAATTTATTAGGATACAATAGATGACGTTTCGGCGGTTTCGCCTTCTTCCCTTCGACATCAATTTGATCTTTCCAGGCTCTGAAGAAGGCGAAACCGCCGAAACGTCATCTATTGTATCCTAATAAATTCTGTAATAACAATCTCGTGTCTGCTTATTGAAATAAAACAACAAAATTTCACCATTCTACAACGATATTAACGTTGACGTCAAAAGATGGGTTAGGCAAGGCGATGCCATCTCATCAAAATTATTTACCACCACCCCCGAGAACATCATGCGAACATTAGAGTGGGGTAACATGCAGGTGGAAATCGATGGTCGGCAATCACTCCATCCTGGCTTTGCTGATGACATCGTCATTTTAACATCAAACATTAGCCAAGCGAAAAGTATGCTTGCCGACTTTGATAATGCCTGTGGAAAGATTGTTCTTTGACTAAATCTTACAAAGACGATGTTCATGAGGAACGGATTGGTTTCCTATGCCCCATTCACGTTCAACGGAACGAATACATCCAAATGCTCCAGTTATGTCTATCTAGGTCGGGAAATCAATATGATGAACGACTTAGCTCCAGAGCTGAGCAGAAGAAAACGAGCGGCTTGGAGAGCTTTCAAGAGCATCGGGGATGTAGTGAAGAGAACAAAGAACACCCGACTCCGTGCCCACCTTTTCGACTCAACGGTTCTTCCTGCCCTAACGCATGCTTCAGAAACCTGGCCGCTACGTAAGCAGGATGAAGGATCGCTCAGCGTTGTCGAACGCGCGGTCGAAAGGACAATGCTAGGAGTATCCCGTTTCACACAAGTAAGGGATGGGATCCGAAGCTCCGATCTACGTCAACGATCGATAACCAAAGATGCCGTTCTATACGCCAAACAGTCGAAGATAAGGTGGGCCGGACACGTAATACATACGTATGAATGATAACCGATGGACAAGAGCTGTTAGTGACTGGATTCTTCGGGATGTCAAACGTACTGCAGGAAGACCACCGACCCGATGGTCAGAGTTCTTTACGAAAAGCCTAGAAGACTCGTACGCGACAGGGAAAAATGGAGGATTTACTGGCGCCCGCTCGAGTCACTCGACGATAAACGGGACTACGGGTGATACAGGTAATGCTGTTGTTTTACCGTTTTCGACGGGAAGGCGGCAACAAATGGCTCACAGGGTATTGACCCTCCACGGCTGTACGCTTAGTCATCTTTACTTAACGTTTGGATGAAATGTGTGCGTGTTTGGTGCGACCTTCTGTGTAGAGAAGCACTGCGGGTTTTATTTGAAGATTGGTGATTGTTGATAAAGGTAGGAGGTAAAGCGTGAAGATCGTAACTGCTTTTGGGTGCCTATGAATGAGCTTTGTATAACCTCCGTTGATCGTGGCTGTAGGCAAGAACTGTGATTTTTCATTGTTATAGCATTAGGCGGTAACACATGAAATGTGTGATTTTACTGCTTTAACTTTTCGTGTAATTTTTTAGACAAAAATTTTGTTCTTCATGTATTTCAATGTGTTTATGAAGCGCAAAGTCTGATCTTTCTATGCTCAGTATTGTTTTTTTTTCAATATTTTATTATTTTAATATTTTTATGGGATTTAACTTTGATATCATGACCCAACGTGATATTCGTGTCCTTTTTTGTACGAGTGAAAAAGTGGACACAATGCCGCGTTTGAAGACGGCTCTGTTAACGAACGTGCCATCACACAGAGTTGGTACACAAAGTTTGAATCTGGGAACGACAGCTTTGCAAACGACGAGCGTGCTATGCCGGAAATTGCGATTAATGATAAGGCACTTCGTACTCTGGTCGAATTAAATCCACATAGAACAGTCCGAGAACTTGCACCAGTGTTTGTTGCCAGTGTTATGACTATTTCAAGTCACTTACAGTTGATTGGCAGAGTTAAAAAGATGGATAAATGGGTTCCACAGGAACTTAACAAAAAGCAAAGAAGTCAGTGCCGGGAAATTTGCAATTCGTTGCTGATTCGCAACGATAGGGATCCATTTTTGAACCACATTATAACTTTGGATGAACAGTGGGCACTGTATGATAATCGCCGCCGTTCTGAACAACGGCTAGACACTGATGATAACCCGCAACACATGCCTAAACCGAGTCTGCATCCATAGAAGACAATGGTTTCTGTTTGGTGGTCAGTGACCAGTATAACTCATTATAAATTCTTACGGTTTGGCGAAACTATCACGTCAGAGAGACATTGTGCCGAAAATGAAGAAATGAATCAAAAATCACGTTTCAAGCATCCGGCAGTGACCGATAGAAAAGGTCTTCATGACCACATGTTTCCCAAATGACATTAACAAAGCTGAATGAGATGTACTACGAAACATTAACACATCCCCTTACTCGCAGGTTGTCGCCAACGATTTTTTTAAAGCATCTGCACCACTTTATGACGGGAAAAACCTTCAACTACCAAACAACCGTTGAAAAGGCCTTTAGAGAATTCATGCTAGAACGAGCAATTTCTATATTAATGGAGCATACATGATTTTTCTTGGAAATAAAGTGCTGAATCCCATGGCTCTTATTCCGATTACTAAAATTAGGATGAAAAAAGTTATGGTTATTTAAAGTTTACTTTCGTGACCGGACATTTCATATGTTATAGACTAATATATTTATTGGGCGTCCAATGCACCACCAGAAAGGAAAAGACCCCTACGTAGCTCACATCATCTAGTTAGCACCAATCGTGTGATTCTATTACATTGCATACGGTTCGTTATTTGTTAGGAAATGAATATTTTCTAAATCCACAACAGTTTATGAGAGGACAGGCTTTGATCCCAGTTATTTTTTATCTACGAGCTGACCATCGGTGATCAGTTATTTAATAACTGCTGAATAATCATGAAAACTATGAAAGCCATTAAACTTTTCTGTGATATAGACAATCATTAAACCTTTCTGTGATATAGACATTAAATAATTGCCAGTAATTGTTGAGAATGACCATATAAACGGAGAACGCTACCCGAACATTCAACCCGCGTCGGCTTCGTTTAATAGTTGCCGCTGAAACAGGAAATTTTCCGCGCTGGTTTTTTTTTCTTAGCGCTTACTTTTTTAACTACTTCTTTCTTGATACCTTTTATTCTTAACGTCTCTTTAATACATTTATGAGCCGTTCTCTGAATAGAGTATGGTTATAAAAAACTCTTCGTTCTCGTTTTGATGCTTTTCATGTGCTTTGCCGCGAATCACTCTCTCACAGAGGGATTTCTAAGGCACTACCCGCGAGGCAACGTGGCGCTTCCCCAGGCGGCTGATAGACGGTTAATCGAGGAACAAAAGTGACCTTCTCTTCCTTAAGACGCAGGCGGATCCAGAGGATAAACTCCCTGTTTTTTCTGCACCAGTTTGCCACATACCTTCTGTATTTACGAGGGCGTATTCATGAATAGGTGCATGGGTGTTTTCTCGTTTCTGCAGATGGTATTCTATGAGTCAATTCGGCCAAAAAGCCTGAAATGTAAGTGAATAGGAGTCGCCTCTAACAAATAAGTTACAAATAATAAGCAGATTCCTCACTACTCTGGGAGAGACTGGTAAGCTACCCGTAAGTAACCCTGGTCTCACGTTCAGAACCTAGAAGCTATACATAGGTATCAAACAGCCAAATATTGTGAAAAAAAAACGGGTCTCGTTCCCCTGACCCCGAAAGATCTCCCGAATCGGCAGCGTTGGTTAGGACGAATACGGAGAAGCTGTTAAGATCTCAAGGCCACTCTAAGATGCCTAAACCGGAAAGGACGATGGTGACAATTTCTATCTACAGTTCGCTCAGGCATTCATCTAAGTTCTCGATAGAAGATTTCATCATGCAAGCAAGAAGCATAAGATAGGACAGCATAGAGCTAGTTGAGATGACAGGTCGCCATGTGAGACACCGGATGAGAACTGCTCCTCGAAACATGAAACAGAAGAGAAGGCGGCAGATTCGGCGTTTTCGTCTACACGAGTTTGGCCATGAATGGCCATTCATTCGAACAACTAACAATCTGAATTGAATGTTTTATGCAGACATGACGTTGTTATTATAGAATTTATTAGGATACAATAGCTGATGTCTCGGCGATTTCGCCTTCTTCAGAGCCGTTTATTTCTTGTAAGTATCTAAGTTAGTTGGTTGATAGCAGCCGCGCACAGTCTTCGCCCATGTAGTACTCTGATAATCATGATCATGATAAACTCTAAATTAAACTAACTAAATAAATAAACCAAGAGCATTAAAAGTAACTCGCATTTCCAGAAGCCCCACCTTGAGCTCTGGACGTGGGAGTCTCCCAGTGGGAAGTATCATAACGAAATCGATCTTATAACAGTAAATCGAAGGTTTTGCCTATCCGATGACGCTGCTGTCTCAAAATTCTACACGGGATCAGACCACCGTCTCCACAGTGCAAGATCTCACCACCTGCGAAAAACAGAAAAAGCAGATAATTTCAAAAAGTCAAGTCCTAAAACCACCATAGACAGGGATTTCTTCTGTACATTAGACAGTTGTTGGGAAGATGTCATTGTCAATAACATGACCGGAAAATTTGATCGGCTTATTCGACGTGTTCATGTGTTATGAAAGCTGGGAGTTAGGAAGTCGCTAAGAAACGATTCCACAAGCTGCAGTTAATCCACCAACTCGCGAGTGATCTTGCAAAACAATGCAAACAGGCTAGAAAAGGAAATCTCAAAAATAGCAGTTATGGTCGGATCTGCAGAGGATGGGAAGAGATTTCGTGAAGCCCATCGAAGCTTCACCAATTGCAAAACCAAAATGATCCACTCCGAAGCCCAGACGGAGCGGTTGCAGCTTCCAGAAAGAAAATGGGAAGAACCATTCACCGGTACTACTCAGATTTCTTCAATATACATGTCATGCTGCTCTCATACGAAATGAAGTAAAATGGATATGTCGCCCCAACTGTTCCCATTTACGAAATCCGAAAAGCTATTTCGCTTTTGAATAAACAAGCAACACCAGGTCCGGACACGATAAGACAAGAACACCTGCAGGACCAGTGGGTCTCGTAATATTGCAGCTTCCAGAAAGAAAATGGGAAGAACCATTCACCGGTACTACTCAGATTTCTTCAATATACATGTCATGCTGCTCTCATACGAAATGAAGTAAAATGGATATGTCGCCCCAACTGTTCCCATTTACGAAATCCGAAAAGCTATTTCGCTTTTGAATAAACAAGCAACACCAGGTCCGGACACGATAAGACAAGAACACCTGCAGGACCAGTGGGTCTCGTAATAAATCCCACTACCGACTTTCTATTAACCTCGGCATTCATCAAGTAATTCTTCGTATTCTTGTT
>MQTX01000040.1:3202350-3240780 GCA_009735665.1 Angiostrongylus cantonensis
CATCAAGTAAATCTTCGTATTCTTGTTGAGCAAACGCGAGCTGTTATTTTTATTCTTTGCACACGAATAAGCTGACGTTTCGGCGGACCTCGCTTTCGGCAGAGCGGCTTTCAGTGAGGCTTCCACTGAGTATGTCGCGTGGAGAACAACCACACAGAATTCACGTGGAAGTGTAATGTAACAAACATATTGACTCGCCTCTTTACACGTTACCTTTGCGAACAAAAGGTTCCTTGCTAGTGGAAGGACAGAAAGACCGTGTTATTTTTCAAGAAGGGTGATGTCCACAATATCGGCAACTATCGCCCAATCGTCTCAGGAGGTCCTTGTAACGTTTCTATGACTAAACTGCGTAAAATCAATCTGCATTAAAAAAACGCTAATTTTTTGAAAGTTAGAATTGAAAAGGCAAACACTTCTACCAATTTAACTGCTCAGCACCGAAAACGCTTTCGTATTCTTGCCATAAGATGTGTACCGAACAAAAGTATTACTATTACAACAAGCGTCACCCGAGGTGACAGTAGCGTAGGCTGACATCTTTTGTTACCTGACAGGAGGAGTGGTAGTGGGAAACGTCCCAGGCATGGAAGAAAGCCTGCAGAAGATCTTTATAATTAGAGTAAAATGCTACTCGTAATCACCTGTATCACCTGTAGTCCCGTTGATCGTCGAATGAGTCGAGCGGACGCCAGTAAATCTTCCATTTTTCCCTGTCTCGTGCAAGAGTAGCCCAGTGGGTTCTGCTCGCTTTAAAGACTCGTCGAGCAACATATATTTCTTCTAGGCTTTTCGTGAAGAACTCTGACCATCGGGTCGGTGGTCTTCCTGCAGTACGTTTGACATCCCGAGGAATCCAGTCACTAACAGCTTTTGTCCATCGGTTATCACTCATACGCATTACGTGCCTGGCCCACCTTATCTTCGACTGTTTGGTGTTCAGAACGGCATCTTTGATTTTTGATCGCAGGTTGGAGCTTATGATCCCATCCCTTACTAGTGTGAAAGAGAATACTCCTAGCATCGTCCTTTTCACTGCGCGTTCGATAACGCTGAGTGATCTTTCATCCTGCATATTCAGCGACCAAGTTTCTGACGCATACGTTAGGACAGCCTTGTTATGAGCCTTGTTAACGTTTCGAGCATCAGATCTTTCTTCTAGGCTTTTCGTGAACAACTCTGACTATCGGCTCCGTAATCTTCTTGCTTTGACATTCCGAGGGAACCAATCACTAATGCCTCTTGCTCATCGGATGCCTTTCGTAAACATTACGTGTCTGGTCCACCTTGTCTTCGACGGTATGGTGTACATAATGACATTTTTGATTTTCGATCCTTGACGTAGGTCGGTGCTTCGGAGCCCATTCCTTCCTTGTGTGAAACGGAATACTCCTAGCATCGTCTTTCGACTGCGCGTTCGATAACGCTGTGTGATCTTTCATCTTGCTTACGTAGCGACCAGGTTTCTGACGCATACGTTAGGATAGGAAGAACCGTTGAGTCAGAAAGGTGGGCACAGAGCCGGGTGTTCTTTGTTCTCTTCACTACATCCTCGATGCTCTTGAGAGCTCCCCAAGCCGCTCGTTTCCTTTTGCTCAGCTCTGGAGCTAGGTCGTTCATCATATTGATTTCCCGACCAAGTTAGACATAGACAGATAGATAGACATAAGCTACTCGTAATATTCGTCAAAAATACAAGAAAGGACACCATCACATTTCTTATGATGTTTAGACGACGGTCTTCACGAAAGCTGCTGACAGTAGCACGTTTTCCTTTGTTGCTTAGCTTCGTAATTGTCGTTCATGGTGACGGTTGTTTCAAACACTGTAGCGGTTGCGAGTTTCATACTGTGATTTGTATAACAATTGTAGCTGGTAATACAGCTGATTGATTTTAGTAACGAACACGGACGGCCGACGGAAAGGCGGTCGTTCCAGTGGACGTTCGCTTCCTCGTAGAGCCCACTCTGTTACTCTACAGTTTTCGTCTAGCCTTCGCCCATTCTTCTCATTATGTGATCGGCCTGTCTTTGTTGAACTATCGACATGTATTCTCCTTTTTTTTCAAAGATTAGGTGCATTTCGAGGATAAGAGTTTTGGATTACGCCTAAACGTTATGTTTCTGCCGGTCCTATTGCACAAGACATCGTTCAGGCGTTCTCTGAGTGGTGCCAATTATTCTCGACGTGGTTGAAATAGTTCATCCTACGTCTCCGTTACGTAACGGACGTCTAGGAGAATTATAATTTTTGGAGTTCCATGCGAAATGGGAGAAAATATGTGTTGTTTGCCTCATATTTGGTAATAAAAGGATAAAAAGGATAAATCTCTTGGCGTTGATCACTCCCTGAGGGATGCGCCATGCATTCGACTTCACTAAATATCGTTGGAGGTGACTGAATGCATATCTGGTCTTTACAATGACTAGCAGTGGCTGGCCGTTGTCGTTCATGGTGACGGTTGTTTCAAACACTGTAGCGGTTGCGAGTTTCATACTGTGATTTGTATAACAATTGTAGCTGGTAATACAGCTGATTGATTTTAGTAACGAACACGGACGGCCGACGGAAAGGCGGTCGTTCCAGTGGACGTTCGCTTCCTCGTAGAGCCCACTCTGTTACTCTACAGTTTTCGTCTAGCCTTCGCCCATTCTTCTCATTATGTGATCGGCCTGTCTTTGTTGAACTATCGACATGTATTCTCCTTTTTTTTCAAAGATTAGGTGCATTTCGAGGATAAGAGTTTTGGATTACGCCTAAACGTTATGTTTCTGCCGGTCCTATTGCACAAGACATCGTTCAGGCGTTCTCTGAGTGGTGCCAATTATTCTCGACGTGGTTGAAATAGTTCATCCTACGTCTCCGTTACGTAACGGACGTCTAGGAGAATTATAATTTTTGGAGTTCCATGCGAAATGGGAGAAAATATGTGTTGTTTGCCTCATATTTGGTAATAAAAGGATAAAAAGGATAAATCTCTTGGCGTTGATCACTCCCTGAGGGATGCGCCATGCATTCGACTTCACTAAATATCGTTGGAGGTGACTGAATGCATATCTGGTCTTTACAATGACTAGCAGTGGCTGGCCGATGTATCGAGCCAGTGCTGCTATCCTCCCAGACAAGCCTGGTACCTTGCCGATCCCGAAGGGATGGAAGGCTTGGTGGGCCACGGGCGAATTCCACGTGCGTGTCACAGTGGCGCCTCCAACCACTGCGCCACACGCGCCCATCATATTTAGTAATAACATATGAAATGCCTGATTTTAAATGTTAAGTAAAGCTTAAATAACCATAATTTGCTTCATACTTATTTTTATAATAATCACCATTAAAATAAGCATATTTTTTCAACAAAAAGGAAGTCTATTGTTTTAGTATCGAAAAATTTTGGAGCTCTGATAGCGACGAATTTGTTGAAAGCATTTTTTGCGTTATCGTGGCTGGTGAAGCATTTCGCGCCCACGAAGCTGTAAAGATGCTTGAAGAAGTGACATTCGGCAGGCGAGAGGTCTGATGAATATTGCAGATGAGGCAAAGTTTTGTAGCCCGACTCGTTCAACTTCTTTGTTGGCAATACTCTGCCGTAATCGTTTCGCCCGCATTCAAAAAGATATGATGAATCGGCCAGGCTGCAGATTACCAAACGGTCACCATAACCTTTTTTGGCGCAATTTCGACTTTGCGAAATGCTGTGGAGGCTGATCCAATCTAATTACTGAGCTGACGTCGCCGGTTGTCGTACCAACGCACAAACTCCTCAAGGCTTTTTGGATAAATGCCAAAAATCCCACAATTAATAGCAGGGAGGAATGCTACGAGATTACGCGGGATCTCGCCCCTTACCTTCGTATCGATCGTTGATTGGGGGTACTGCAGTCGTCAGCCATATGCGACTCCGAGCGGCTGTTCTTCCTCGCTGGAGGACAGATGAAAAAAGCGGTGGGTTTTTTCGAGAAGCCGTAGATCTTGTAATTATCGCTCAGATTTTCATCTTTCTGTTTGTGCCGTTGAAGTGTTTGACCTAGTAAGTTGCGTATTGGTGTACCCTTCCAGGTTCTGAAGAAGGCGATTCTGCCGAAACGTCAGCTACGATTGTGTTGTATGTGTGTTATTGTATGGAAGTAAACGTATGCTGTTTAACAACCTCGCGATTGCTAAGACAGAAAACGACGAATTCATAATCCAATGCCGAGGTTAATAGAAAGTCGATCCTGGGTACCATATGTTTTATTATGAAGACGAGAATTCCGCATCGCACACTACTTTCTTCTGCAGTTTTCTTAAATTTGCTTTTTCATGGAAACACAACAAAAAACAAATGGACAGAGAACGATGTCTTCTTTAAAACTGAGCAGAATGGCAATAATGAGCGATTCGACTGGAAATATCCACAGACCAGCAAGTAATGTGAAATTTTGCGTCATCAATGTATTAAGAGCTGCACTGCAGTATTAATTATGTTGACTTTTAATTTACTGCCTTTTACAAGTTTTCACGGTAGGGTAATATTTGTGAGACAGCCACAACAATAATGAGATATTTATATGACCTTATAAACTGATCTTCATTAGCTGATGCGAGGTTGGTATTGGTCTTCGTTGTCGTTGTCGGTGTTGTAGGTGTTGTTGGACGATGGCTCACGTTTCGGCGATTTCGCCTTCCTCAGAGCCGTGATGTTACAAGTACTCGGAAGGGCGGGCAAAAGCACGACAGTGAGGGAAGGGAAATCGCCGGAGCGTCAACCAGCGACCAACAACATCGACAACAACAACATTGAAAAAGGAAACCTATATCAACTTTGCATCAGCTCAAAACGACCAGTTTATAAGATCATATAAATAAATACATCAACTCGATCCCATGTGTATTGCAGAGCGCCTCCAACCGCTGCGTTACGTACGCTCATTTCTTAAAACACTTCAAGATGATCAAAACAATCCATAAGGAATTAAGGATTTCATCGCGAAAAAATACAACAAGCGTTTGATGGTAACAATGCGGATGTCGTTGAGTTCCGATTTATCGAGTGTGGAAAAAAATTCCGTTCCCGTAAGCAAATGTTTCGTGTTTAATTGCTGGGAATAGCACTTTCCATCAAATTTAATAGAAACAAGCAGTCTTCAGGAGCATCCATTTAGAAGCACACGCGTATCCAAAATCTTCGTGATACTGCTAGACACCCCGCGAGTTTCCTTACCATTAAGAGAGATACTTTGTCCGTAGAAAATCGTGGAGTCTCACTTGCTTCATTCAATCGTCCATTTCGTGCCATTAGAAGAAGAATGTTAGGTAAAGAGAGGATGGGATGCGAGCTATTGAGAACTAGGAGAATTCGCGAGAGATAAAGACCAAGACTCACTGTCTACTTAGAACTGTTACTGAATCCTGATTGACAATGAAGAAATGTGTAGATTCACTTATGACATCTTTCCGATCTTTTCGCTGACTTCTGCTCAAACTGGAAACCTCGTCAAGTACCAGTGAAGAACTGCTGGCATCCAGCATTGACAGAATCGTAGCGTGAACATGTGACGAACCTTCTATCGCCATTTCTTATCCACACTTTAGTTCGGCCTTCTAAATGTTGTTTCTAGGAGGATTTCGTAGACACAACCAATCGAAAGCCAACAGGACCCTTATTGTTTAACAAAGCAGGAAACCTATCGGCTTACCTATATGCTGCTGGTGGTCCATAAATTTTGCTCGACTTATCCTCAATGTGGTTCTCAAATCAGTGAAAGAAGGATAGTTATTAGAGCTAGGTGAGTGCAAAAGTTTAGCACGGTGTGCCATATCAGTAGAAGGTAGTAAAACTCTTCAGGAAGAATAGACTTCACAGGAACTTCGCAACCAGAATTTCACTGATCTTTCTTTAGGGACATACATTCGTTTTCAATGCAAAATCAAGAATGTCTTTCTCTGCGGCTCTTCAATGCAAAGGATTTCCACCATGCAAATCCACTCGCGCTAGCCGCCGACTTGCCCATAGTGGCATAAAGCTGGTAGAGTGCGTGTGAGCCCATCAGGGAAAGGCACTGTCCGCTAATGCAATACAGACACTCGTTGATGGAAATGACTTCTATACCTGTTCAGCAAACCTCAGATTTGCTACCGCCTCCCAGCCACTTTTTGGAATGGCTCGAAAGTGTCGGCATAATAGGTAACGCTAGGCGTTCACGGTTGCCGCATCCGCCACGGTGGGCGACCACTAGCCCGCTACTTCCATCTACGAACGAAGAGGTGCTCTTCACTGAGCCGATCCCAATACTACTAAACGTCGACATGGTACCCGGCTACATGATGGTCAGAACTTTCCACTAGAAAGGTGGAACCGGAGCTCGCTGCTCCCAAGGACACCGCATTGGACTATTTCGTCACTCAACTTCACTCAGTGAAACTGTTAGTGTAGCGCGCCCAAATCTTTCGATGGTGAGAAGAAACGATTAGTAATGAAAATCTGAGAACGCCACTGGGTGTAAAGGTAGCCTAAAAAATATGCCAAACAAAATGTTTTGAGACAGAACGACGTTTTCACAGAGTCGAAAACAATGATGAGATTTTAATCAATGCTCAGCACAAACAAGTTGTCCGATCTATGTGAAAGAGCAACTTGATAGATTGTGAATGTTCTACACGATAAAATAACTGGTTTCAGGTCTGTTTTCAAAGGCATTAGCTAGAAATTATGAAAGGAAGGATAAAGAGTTCTCAAAATTCAACACCATGAACCACATCGGTGATCAACTACTGTGTCTATAACCAGCACTCCGTGGGCCCTATTTGCAATGTGGTTATCGTTAGCTGTATATTTTTTACTAAATACCACGTGAAAAGCCTTCTTGATGGCTTACTCCCTTACATACATATTTCTCAAAGTGCCATGTTTTAGGCAGAATCGCCGCAAACGAATCCATGCGATCGGGTGTTAGTTGCAAATTATTATGTGCATAGAATGTCATTTTTTCTGTCACCCCGTCCATTTTGATCCGTTTTCGATTAGCCATCAAATGAACGTACACTGTGCAGTGAAAAAACGCTAGAACCCATCAAACTGAATGTGGCCTCTGTTGCGATTGTACAGTCCTCTGGTCGCTATAATGCCCTTACGAGGTGGTATAGGATAAAGAATAACTTAAATACATCTGGAATTAGAACGGCCGAATGTGTAATGAACCACTGAGGTTAATGCTGTTATTATAAATGTAGATCGCAACAATTATTTTCCACTAAATGAACTAAAGAAGGAGAAGGTAGGAAATTTAAGAACAAATTTTAAGAGTGTAGTAATGAACCACTGAGGTTAATGCTGTTATTATAAATGTAGATCGCAACAATTATTTTCCACTAAATGAACTAAAGAAGTAAGGAGAAGGTAGGAAATTTAAGAACAAATTTTAAGAGAGTGTGGGATAACTAACAGCATTGCTAACGTTTCTTCTGGAGTGGAGTTTTGCTATGATATCGCTCAAGAAAAGATGTTAGGAATTTTCTCATTTGGTACGACATGATGAAGGGAATTCAAAGCGTATGACGACTTTGGCGAGAAATTACATCAGATCAAAATTCTTACAAAAAGAATTGTTTCGCATAAGATAAGATCTAGATCCAAAAGATAAGAAGGGGATAGCTTACGGCAAGAAAATTGGTTAAGAATTGCGCAAGCAAGGACTGTGTAAGATAGTTGTGAATGTTCACGAGAGACGGTAGATAGGGTTCGTCATTTTGGGGAGAACGTTCGTTGTAAACTCATGGAGTTCGCCAACACCTGTTATAGAAGAACACCCATTATTGCTCAAAAGGGAAAGGACAGGTCTTGTCTGATGAGAATATGTTGAGCGGAATCGGCTTAGGAAATACGGACGTCTTGTCAGAAATTTCGTAACTATATTGAATATGGAATACTTTTTCGTAAAAAGACAGCTCGATCTATTCTTATTTGAGAGAAGTTTACTACACGGTTAGTGATCAGAGAATAAACATGGGTACGACGTACTCCCACAGTAAATTGCCAAGGCTTGTTTGAATCTACTTGAGGCTCTTCTGCCTACATCCGCTTCACTCAGTGATGATTACGGAGCGGTAAAACCACTTTGTGATATTTATTCTAAAGCCGTGAGAGCAATGACATGCGGGAGCGACCATCTCCATATGACTGTCTTCTTAATGCAAGCCACCAAGTGAACATTCACTTCCTAACGGTGTTCAATAGCAATAACTTCCCAACGTTAACGTGGAGGATTTTCTAATTAGTAAGGAAAAGATCATGCAGTTATCTCGCCAAGAGCTGCCGTTAGAAAATTTAAAGATAAATAGTACAACAGTTAGCTCTCATAGTGAGAACAGCTGCGGAGAGAAACTTTTTATCATGTGGTTTTTCGACGTCTACGACATCGCTTGATTGCCTATCACCTATGTTGTTTGTTTAGCACTGTGCTTCGATGGAGATCAATGCTACCATGAGAGCAATGACAGCAATTAGTGCCTTCTTAGATTACATAGATCTGAAGACATAAAATGTATTGACCATAATTGACAACGGTGCCACTACATCAAGCAGGATTTGCCTGTCTCCTGATCTATAGGATCCATTTGCAGTCTTCTGGATAGGGTAAATCGTAATCTACATTTCATATGAGAACTCCATGGAATATCAGAAAGAATAGATGAAGATGCACTTGTTACTACAATGCCATACTCCACTTTAGCCACTTGCTGAACAACTCTCTTGTCCAATTACATTCATTTCAGTGTTTAGTTCATTTCTTCTCTCAAGATCAGTTATGAAAAACGATTTCAAAAATCTAGTTCAAGTTGACACAACGTTAACAGAACATTCCGCTTGTTCCGACCAGTTTCCACTTCTTTAGCTTCCAGCTCCACTTACAATACTAAACAGTCAGTTTCCATTGTAAATTCAAGAAGATAATGTCACAAAGGTCACTATCATTGAAAACCAGAAGCCGTAAGGAATGTTAGATGAATGTGGGAAGTGATTGCCATTGCTTGCCTGCGTCCAACTTTTCCAGCAAATTCAAGACTTTGCACGTAATGAAAATCTGAGAACGCCACATGGTCAGCGAAATAAGTCTCTGTGATGGTCAGCACACCGAGACCTAAATTTCATGCAGAGAATGCCAAATCTCACTAACGAAAAGTTTTTACGATGAAATATGGCTAGTGGGCAACAGACGCTGTATACTGGGCTGATTTTGAATATTGTTGGTAATTTATACCTCATGAATTTTAGGAAACATTCTTTGTTCGATGTTACAAGATGCTCAGTGCTTGAACGTTTTACAAGCAAATAGGGGAACCTCGCTAGCTAACCTTTGGAAACGACTTGTTTTAATTTTGTTCAGATTTGTGACCGTACGTCCACCCACTTGTTTTTTTTTACGAGAAAACGAGCCAGAGGGTCAAACCGAAAGATATTTCTTGACAAAAGTACATGTTGTCGATAGAGTTTGTATGGCCATATTTCGCCGTGCAAGTTTATCATTCGAGCTGACGGCTGTTCCGTATACACGAACAATAAAACCTGGTCACACTAGCACGAGTTGAATACCCGAAAAGAAATCGGTTTCTGCTTCCGGCAAACTAATTAATTTCTAATTCTCGATTTCCTTATCAAATCTAGAATCTTGAACGTTGAGAAAACACTGCAGCACAAAAGGTAATACTTGGGAAAAGTTAGTCTTTTCTTCGTTTAAGAGCCTCTACCTGCCTCTACCTATTCAATTCTTAGTTGTATTTAGTTTTTAGAACCGTACATTCCGCTTACCGAAACTAAGTCTAAATCTACTTGTTTTCGTCCCTTAGTTCCCTACTTGTGCACTCAGAGGTGGTTGTTTGAAACATGTTTCTCACAAGCGCCCTCTTTGTGTGCAAAAGGTGACAGGAAAGATACTCTTCGTTGCCAGTTAGTTCGTAACCGCTTGTATGACCGTCTATGCGAAGCACAAAATTGCGTAATCTTCCCTTATGGCAGGGACGTTATACCTGATCTCGTGTGGTACTTGCGGAGACGAATATATTGAGTTGTATGTGTGTTATCGTATGGAAGTAAACGTATGCTGTTTAACAACCTCGCGATTGCTAAGAGAGAAAACGACAGGGTATTATGTTAATTACAACCATAAAGATACTGACATATTTGCAAAACTCCGGACCGCAGGTACCTGCAGTGGGGATCGAACTCGCTATCACCTTTTCTGGGTTCTAACGTGCTCACCACTAAACTATTCGGGTCCTGCGTTTCGCTTTTCTATCAGTTCAGGATCATTCTGGTTGTATTTCACACAATACGCTGCCGTGAAAAATGTAGTAGACAGTAAATAAAAAGTTAACAATGTGATTCCCACTACAGTCTTAGCTTAACTGGATTCAATGCCTATTTGTGCTTCCCAAATCAATCCTGTTTACCGGTGACTGATGAAGGCACTGTTAAATGGGAAACTAGCTGAGAGAAAGGCGAAACGAAGGGGCCGCAAGGTGTAATCGTGGATGTGTTATCCCCTGGAAAGCCCAATGACACATGTGTTGAATCCATACCGCAGACAACTGCGGTCTGGAGTTTTGTAAATGTCGCAGCATCATTGTGGTTATATTTCATATCACACTTTGTCATGTAAAAAGAATAGGCAGTAAAAAAAGTGATCGTACAGTATAAAACATTTGAACATTAATAGAAATATTTATTTACATGATCTCATAAACTGATCCTCATTAGCTGATGCGAGGTTGGTATGGGTCTTCGTTGTCGTTGTTGCTGGTGTTGTTGGACGATAGCTCACGTTTCGGCGATTTCGCCTTCGTCAGATGTTACAAGTACATCACGGCTCTGAGGAAAGCGAAATCGCCAAAGCGTCAAACATCGACGAAGAACATCAACAACAACGACAATGATGACAACAACAACATAGACAAAGGAAACCCATATCAACATCGCATGAGCTCAAAAAGACCAGTTTATAAGATCATATAAATAAATATATCAACTCGATGTATATTGCAAGGCGCCTCCAACCACTGCGTTACGCTCATTTCTTAAAACACTTCAGGATGATCTCCTTTTCTTTAAGCCTAAAAGTCGTATAACTAAGGGATTGCAACAAAATTTTCAAGCAATACAAACTAAACTAAATATTGCAGCTAGAAAGTCTCAATGCAGGTAAGGACAAAACAGTGCGTAAAGAAGCAAAACAGCAAATAGGACGAGAGAAAGAGAATTAGCAAGAAGCACTTAATTTGGATAGTAAAGCTGCTTTGAAAAATTCGGCAACAGAACGGATGCTTAATACACAAAATTTATCAACCAGTGCCAATTATAAAAATAGAAGGCTCGCCATTGACAACTAAAACAGATCTGCTGCCAGTTATGAGAAATCCTTAGCAATTTTAAGTCTTAAGAGATGAGACAGATATTGTAACACACAATTAATTCCTAAAGTAAAAAAGCGACTCGGCACATGTTGACGTGTTAGAAAACCATGCCATTGAGCAAATAAAACCACAATAACGGTTATACAAAAACATAAATTGAGCTATTAATACTAGAGGTACGCAAGAGCGAAGAAGTCGCTTAATCTTTGAGTTAATGATCTTCCCTGGGCTTCGCTTTGCAGCAAAGACGTGGACTCACACTTCATTCACACACCAGCCATGATGGCTAAAACGATTTTCTCTGACGTTCCATCAGGACTCGCAACATCTATCTAGAATGTGCAGTTCAGTTCTTTGGAACCCACACCATCTTCGAGAGGTCAGATCGACAGGAAGGTATATATGGCCAGGTTGTATACTAAGGAGAAAAGGTGGTTGACAGTCAAAAAGAACTGTGGAGTGGATATCAAGGGATGCCAACGTCCTCTTGAACAGCAATCTAAATGGTGGAGGGACTTAATCGTGGCTTACGTTAACCACTCGAATTCGTAGTTGAAAATCACTTCTGGATCATCCAATGTGCCTCATTGAAGTCACTATGTTCAAAGCAGACCGTCACCAGTATGGACGACGATGGCGTGAACGAATGGAAGATGTGCTCGAACACACAACACTTGCGGAGACGGACCGTCAAACTATCCAAGCAAGTAATAGTAAACAAAAGAACCAAAAAAAAACCTCAGAAGCAGACCCAGCGTTAGACCAAATACAAAGTAAAACAAAAATAGAAATGAAATTGAGGAAAATGGTAATGTTAAAGTGATTTGAGATCAACCTGTGCGTGGGTGTACCGATAACCCATTGTGGTAAGAAGCACACTAATTCAATCCTCGCTTAACCCAGCCGGATGAACCTCGTCTAAACGGTGGAAAGCGTTGCGAATGACTTCTTCTGGATCAGTACCTAGAAATTCGAAATATAGGAAAGCCCAGTTACTCATACTAGAGGTTAAGGAGAAGAGTGATGTTTTAGCGGTCAACTTTTCTCCGGTCAAACACCTAGTGAAATTGACAGTTCCAGGAGCCTCATTTATCACTACATCTCGAGAAACTACTCATTTACATCACTGACTTAACGTAAGCTGTTGCTGAGAAAGGTGTCCAAAAGAACACAGTCAAGTAGTAGTGACGCAAATATTTCCCGAGGTAAGCATGATCGATGAAACCATCTCTAGTTCGATCTGTCGCCTTAAGCACTTCCGTGAACTCCTTAGAAAAGAATTACCATCACCAAAGTAATCAATTAAAAAAAAAAGGCGACATCGAACATTAAAACATAGAAAGTGAAATGCTGTGAGATCCTACCTGAATCCGCGGCTGATCGAACATGGCGAAGGCATGTGAGGTGGTCTGTTGAGGTCGCTGACAACGATTCACCTTCTTTCGAGATGCCATTTCTAGTGCACTGCAATTACTAAGGACCTTCTTGGACCTTCTTAATCCAAAAGAACACAGTCAAGTAGTAGTGACGCAAATATTTCCCGAGGTAAGCATGATCGATGAAACCATCTCTAGTTCGATCTGTCGCCTTAAGCACTTCCGTGAACTCCTTAGAAAAGAATTACCATCACCAAAGTAATCAATTAAAAAAAAAAGGCGACATCGAACATTAAAACATAGAAAGTGAAATGCTGTGAGATCCTACCTGAATCCGCGGCTGATCGAACATGGCGAAGGCATGTGAGGTGGTCTGTTGAGGTCGCTGACAACGATTCACCTTCTTTCGAGATGCCATTTCTAGTGCACTGCAATTACTAAGGACCTTCTTGGACCTTCTTAATACTTAGAGAATGCATCAAAAAGCACGAAATTCAAATGTCACATTGCTTACAGAAGTGAGTGGTACCCATTTCCACACGATGGCACAAGATTCTCATTGCACTGATCCAATCTTCGACGAAAACCCGATATGGGGAAAGGGGTAGATGGCACCGTGTAAAAATACGGGATAGTGAACATTTGAACGATCACTAGCAGGAACGTAAATGACGAACACCTACAAAGGACTTACATGAAGGAAAAAGTTAATAACAATGCCGAATGTAGGCCTAACTGTATGTGACACTTCCAGTAACCTGAGAAAACAAAGCGGGTAGAAACCATCTTGGTATCTACGACCAATAGCTCATGTTTCTTAAACGAAGCACTTAACTAATGCGTGACGACTCCAGATTAAATTAAAGTGTGTGTAGAGCAGTGGGCTGCGACACCTTCCAATACACACGGGATCGACCCCCGTGTCCTTGGTTCACCAAGCCTTTTCTCCCTTCGGGTTCAGTAAATTGGTACCAGGTCTGCCTGAGAGGATAGCACCACAGGCTCGATACGTCGCTAAGCCACTGCGAACCATTATAAAGGCCAGATATAAATTCAATAACCTCTGACGATGCTTAATGAAGTCGAATACATGGCGCATCCCTCAGGAATTGGTCAACGAGGAGACCTTTTTTTTTTACTCTAGATGACTTTACAAAGTACAAGTAATAAGCAGTGTCTTTCGACCGTCAAAATATGACAGGGCTAAGGGTTCCACTACAAAGCGGAAGTAATAAGTGCAAACGAAATGACGACGGCCATGTGACCGAAGCGTTATCGACTGTTCCCCCATTAAAGGACTGCGATCTACCGAAATTAGCCGTCGAGCAACCTTTCAGCCTTTTGAGGGAAGACATCTGCAAAGAATTTAACACACGTCCGTACTGCGCAGCTTAAAAAGCAGAAAAGTAGTTCAACTGTAATTATTTGGATACTTGAATATCTGGATAACCCATCTTCACTGGCTGTGGGCCTCAGTATACTCTCGATTTTTTCGGAGTTTTGCTGGTTTAGGCATTGCGGTTTCCTAGGGTCCTCAGGTCAGCCGGCCCAAAATCTGCCCCACGTCGTCACCATCACAGGCAGTCGCAGATCTTGAGGATCAGAGGGAGATTTGCCATCATGCGAATAGTTTGATACTAGGACGGTGGTGGATTCCGGTATTGGTTTACTCCTGGCTGGATTTCCTGATGGAGACGCAGGACTCCTCAGCATGCTCGAGGATGGGTCCCTCCGCTGTACATCGCAGTCCCGATACCCAGGAATACCTCCCAGCCACAATGAGATGGCAAACCATTGGGAGGTGTACTTTTGTAGCAGGGAACAAGTGACAGAAGTCAATAATACATCGTGACCAAGTTGAGTAGATTCATTGTTTAATTATTTCATAGGCTTCGGTATGTAAAATTAGCTGCATTGTAAATTCTAGTGAACAGCAGTGTCCTGAAACTTTCAGGAGATTTCGGCTCTTCTGGAAACACCTTTAGATCGGGTAAAAACAGTGATGGAGAAAAAAAGTTCGCAGAATTCCACAGTGACCAGGATATAAGCCGACAACTTTTTCGTTACGTCTCCATTATGAAAACTGTAGAATTCAATGGGAGCACCTCTTCAACGTCACCAGTTAGTACTTTATCGTAATATGTGCCACTGAGAACATGAGGTTCATATTATATAATTTCATATTTCATATAAGATCAAGTGCTTCCTGTCATAGACTCCTAACAGATAACGTGCTCTGTTTACGATTGTGATCTCATAGCGAGATATTCTTCATCGCTCTTCATGTGAGAATTTCTAGCCTTCACTTTGAAGGAGTGGTTGCTTACAGTCGTTGTGTTCTAGTTCTAGTGGTTGGTCGTGATTTTCATTCATATCTTCCCTTCTCCGTAAGCAGTTTAACGTCTCGTAACCCCAAACATTTGAAATGGCTGAGACAGAGGAGCGGCAATTGGCTGGAAGAGAGGTTCGTACAGCCCGATAGAATTTTACGGTACCCTACTTCAAATATTGAGCGGCCTTTTCTAGGAAGAAGCTAGTCATAAATCTGGAGATTCTAACACTGTAAACTCCGAGGGTGCAAAAATCGAGTAGGCTTTTCATTCGTCGTTACATCTGATTCGCCTTGTTCGGTGTTCCATTTGACATAAATGTTGCTGTTCTCCATTGAATTATTCGATTTCAATTTCAGATCTCAGCAGACCTCAAGGAACTGGGTCATTGATGATTTCGACGTCGGTCGTCCTCTAGGGAGAGGAAAATTTGGGTCTGTGTTCCTTGCCCGTTCGAAAGAAGAGAAGGTCGTTATCGCATTAAAGGCACGTGATTTCCAAGTTTATCGGTTTTTGAAAAGGTGAGCCGATTTATGCAAGGGATTCTTCAAGCTAGAAGAAAACCCGGATTTAGTATTTGCATACTGCTTCCGCGGAATTATTAGTACATCGTAGAATATCGTTCCATAATTATCCTTAGTGTTTTCCAATGTGTTCACTGGGTTCAATGGCGATTTGTGCTCTCTGGATCAATCCTTCGGATGCGTGATTGCCGACGGCACTGGTATACAGGAAACTAGCTCAGAGAGAGGCGAAACGAATGATCGAAATGGCTCGCGTGGTGGTGAATATGTTAAAGGATAAAGGATAAAGCTCTCGGCGTTAATCAATCCCTGAGGGATGTGCAATGCATTCGATTTCATTAAGTATCGTTGGAGGTGATTGAATGCATATTTGGCCTTTAAAATGACTCGCGGTGGTCTGCCGATGTATCGAGCCAGTGCTGCTATCTTCCAAGACAAGTCTGGTAGCAATTTGCCGACCCCGGAGGAATTGAAGGCTTGGTGGGCCATGGGCGCGGGGATCGATTCCACGTGCGTGTTGCAGTGGCGCCTCCAACCATTGCGCCATACGCGCCTGTGGTGAATATGTTAGCACCTGGAAAGGGTGATGACGAGGTTCAATCCCTGCCACAGACAGCTGCGGTCCTGAGGTTTGCAAATATCTCAACATCAATGTTACCTTTTTATTTACTGCCTATTATAATTTTTCATGGCAGGATATTACGTGTGAAACAACCAAGTGGTGCTGAGATATTTGCAAAACTCCGGAACGCAAGTGTCTGCGTTAGGGAACGAACACGCTATTACCCTTTCCGGGGGCTAACTCGTTGATCACCACACCATGCGAGATCTCCCGTCTATGGATCATTGCTGATGACGCTGATCGATAGAATTAGCTGGAAGACAGGCGAAGCGAAGGACCCGCATCGTGTGCTGGTGAACACGTTAGCCTCTGTTGAGGGTAATAGCGCGTTCGTTCCCCACCGCAGACACCTGAGATCCGGAGTTTTGCAAATATCTCAGCACCATTGTGGTTACCTCAGCATCGTTGTAGTTGTATTCGAATATGGTTTTTCGGTCACACTATTCAGGTTCTCTTCAAGGACCAACTTAAGAAGCACAATGTAATGCATCAGGTGAAACGTGAGATTGAAATACAATATCATCTGAAGTAGGCGAACATATGTTTACATCGTTTGAAAGAACGCTGGAATGTTTCTTTATTCTTTTATGGTATTTAGGCATCCTAATATTCTACGGCTGAAGGGCTATTTTCATGACCAGCAGCGAGTGTACATTATTTTGGAGTTTGCCGAAGGTGGGGAGCTACACGGTCGTATGAAGAAGAAAGGGAAGTTGGATGAGCACGAAGCAGCCAAGTAAGCACAGATTTGATTTCGCACCTCTATCGTCTATAATCTTGTTAAATGTCCGATATATGTGAGATGTCGAAAGTTTAAAGTGTTTGTATTTAACGCCAATCGTTTTTACTGGAAATGCCAACCCACACACGCCTACTTAGTGGTGCGATTCCGCTCCGGGTCAAGTTTCCTCCTTCTGATGTTGGAATTTTAGTATTAGACTTGACTGGAATGATCTTTTTAAACTGTTGAGCTTGCACGAGGTTGATAAACATTTTTATTTCGGCTAATGTTTCGACGTCTTCGTCTTTATCAGAGCCGATGCTACATGTCGAAAATTGAGCTCTCTCTAATTCAGAACCGCCTACGGTGAAGACTTAGGAGTTTTCTGACAGCGTGGTTCCAAACTCAACGGAGAAATAATTCGACCAGAATTCAACGGGATTCATCAAAAAATGAAATCTCTAAATAGCAGCCGAACTCACCAGCATATCCAGTGATTTCTGTGGTTGGTGGATTTGATATAGCGAGCAGAATGAAGAAGCTGGAATCTGCTCAGGGTGTTACGACTGGTGATGTAAATAGGGAAGTAAAACGCTCCCATGTGGGAGCATTCTTGACCGTTCAATGACGTGCTCAAGTAATTTCACTACATTGGAAAGTGAATAAATTTGCGACGTCTTAACCTTCATTTTCTGGCATTTGTTTCATGGCAGGATGTTATTTTGAATACAACATCATGATGCTTAGATGTATGCAGAATTCGGAGCATTTGGACTTCGGGCTAGCCAACTGGATTTTGTGAACCGTCGCAATTTATCTACACTTGATGAAAAAAAAACAGAACTTGCTCACATTAAATGCTTTGTTAACAGCTGTTCTTTTCCTATGCAGGTAAAACAATTGCTTCAGATACGTTCGTCAATTGGCGGATGGTCTGAGCTATTGTCATGCGAAACGAGTCATTCACCGCGATATAAAGCCGGAGAATATCCTTCTTGATAGGAATAGAAATGTAAAGGCAAGATATAATACATATTTAGAAAAGTAAACCAAGAAAAGTAAAATTGGGCGAACGTGTATACTTATCGTATGCTTCCAACAGTTGTTATTTTGGTCAAAGAATCATAGAAAACAGCCCTAATTCCTCGTTTCTTGTTCTCGGAATTTCATGTGATTCTTCCGATTACACCAAAGCCAACCTATTTCTTCTTTTTTGTCTTTGCACAAAATGCTTTAGAGTGGATTTTCACACGGAATTTAACTTTAATTTCTAGCGAAGATGAGAACTTGTAATTTTTTCATAGAATATCCTTCTTGATAGGAATAGAAATGTAAAGGCAAGATATAATACATATTTAGAAAAGTAAAAAAAGAAAAGTAAAATTGGGCGAACGTGTATACTTATCGTATGCTTCCAACAGTTGTTATTTTGGTCAAAGAATCATAGAAAACAGCCCTAATTCCTCGTTTCTTGTTCTCGGAATTTCATGTGATTCTTCCGATTACACCAAAGCCAACCTATTTCTTCTTTTTTTGTCTTTGCACGAAATGCTTTAGAGTGGATTTTCACACGGAATTTAACTTTAATCTCTAGCGAAGATGAGAACTTGTAATTTTTTCAACAATTTTTTCAACAGATTGCCGACTTCGGTTGGGCTGTCGTATCTTCTCATTCACGCCGTGAGACCATTTGTGGCACCTTGGATTACTTGCCTCCAGAAATGATAAATGGCGACACCCATGACCACACTGTATGTCTTTATCGTAATGATTATCTATTTCCTTCAAAATCTACATATTTCTCGACGCCATAATATGCTGGCGCGCGTGTGGCGTAGTGGTCGGGGCCGCCCTGCAACACACACTTAGGGTCGATCCTCGCGACAATGGCTCACCAAGCCTTCGAAACCTTCGAGGTTGACAAATTGGTGCTAGATGTTCACATTTCTCTGAGAGGATAGCAGCACTGGTTCGAAACATGGGTAGGCCACCGCGACTCATTGTAAAGGCCAGATATACATTCAATCACCTCTAACGATACTTAATGAAGTCGAATGCATTTCGCATCGCTCAGAGATTGATGAACTGCGATAGCTGTTTAGCTTTATATTATGCTGACCGCAGCTGTTTGTTCATTCGATTCATGCTTTCGCATCCGTCATACACGAAGGTTTTCAGATTTGCACGGGGTAGGATGTTGTTTGAGGACTGTCTTCCTCATGGGCATTATTGGATGCTTTTCGAATATTTCTTTTGTCTTGGTATAGGCTTATTAAAGCATTCCCAGGTCATCAACACAGGCGAATGCAGGCCATTTTTGATCGGAGGTAACTATTAACAAATGAGTCTAGTACCAGTTTACCAGAAACAGCGTTTGGTAAGTGTCTTTCGATGCGTGAGTTTAAGTTGAAAGATGGCCAACAAAAGCAAAAAGATGGTGTGGATTGACAAGATGGGCAGAGGAGGAATGAACGACAGAGCGTCTGCCACCGGCATATCCTAATAGGGATCTTTTCTCTACGGTTGACGAGAGTTCATTTGCGTATATTTGTCTTCTTGCTCCTTGCCTCTTATGGGGTGACCAAATGGGATTTGATGAGATCTGCGGCCTCCTGAAGCGCATCTTCTTTGGAGATTCGGAAGATGTATTGTTACAGACGTAGAGCAATAATCACCCTGTATGCTGTGGAAAGGTTGTTTTGATCTGATTGCAATGGAGAACTGAGATTTAGTGACCCATTATCTGTTGCCTGACATCGTATGTTCTCACTATGGGAGTACTGAAAGTGGCTTATTGTTTTTCGATTGTTTTCCTCTGGAATCACGAGGTAGCCTAGATGTAGCCTAGGCATTTTCGTCAGAGCTTTTTCTCAGCCCAGGTAATCGCCGTTCATTGTGGATTGGACAGAGGTTTACCACGGTACTCAGCCGAACGAAGACATTTTTATATATCATATCGTATAGATACCATCTTCTCATTCCCTAATACTGGTGTATCATATTTGCGAAAAGAATTATCGGCGTAATACAAAAGGTATCGCAGGAATATGAACTGTAAAACATGTTGTGAGCTACATATATGACAACAGAGATTGCTTCAGCTTCTTTTGTTCCATGTTTATATGTCGTCTAATATCTTTAATCTGCACTTATTTACTAATCAGATGTACTATATTGTTTTAGCTAACGCTATTTTAAAGGCATTTAGGTTGATAACTGGGCGATTGGAATTCTTTTATACGAAATGCTCGTAGGACGACCACCATTTGAATTTCGTGACAGGAGTGAAACATTTTCAGCAATTATGACTTGTAGTTTTGTGGTGAGTTTAAGGTCTTTTAGTGCTTTTTCTACATTATGGTCACTTTGTGTAGTACCATGCCATTCTCTAGAGCGTTTTTGCCAACGCTTGCGAAATAGGAGAAAACGAAGTTATTGTACCACACTTCCATAGCTGCTATTCTCTTTCTGTCCTTAGGCTTATTGTCATTGACAGATTGCTTATTCACAGATTCCAAGTTGTGTTAGCGAGGGCCCAAGTGAATTGATAAGATGTCTTGTTGTTAAAGAACCAAGCATGAGGTCAGTGTTTTTATCTTTGCAGCGGTAAAAGGTTTGCCACTGTTTTTAAAAATTTAAGGTTATCCCTTTCTGGAGTATTAAGTCATCGGTGGGTGGTAAGCATGTCTACGGCGGTTACACTCGGCACCCAGAATCTTGCACCTTCACTTCTAAATACTCTCTAGTAGTGGGATTAACGGAACTTTTCTGCTGTTGACTGATGCTGTGCTTAACAATGTAATGTATTTCGAACAGTGGCTTTCTGTGAATATGTCGAAAACCTTTATAGAAGTTTTATTTGTTTTTGCTTCATCCAACACTTGTTTGTAAATTTTTTTGTCCTCTATGGAAGTTGGCAATCCTTGAGTATGTGGATTCGGCAACCACTACTCTGCCACTAAGTTTTCACGTAGAAACCCATGACTATATAAAATTTTAGTTCCTTATACTGTTTAAACCTTTATAAACTTTGTAACACCTATTGTCTTGTATATGGGTGACAATTAGAATGATTAAAACTACAGCTTAACACCATTCCAAATAAACGGATAGAAACGACAGCCCCAGGGTCTCGCTTGACCTTCAACTATCTTTTTAATCATCCTTTATAACGATCACAGCATCAGGTAAGGTGTTGTGGAAGTAACGCATTGAATTCCGTTTTCGTCGCCATGTTTGCCTCTTCTCATCATCGACATGGCGACAACGTGAGAACTCACGGTTTGATGTTCGTTGACTTGTAAGTGACAAAAATCTTTCACGTTGTTTTGGGGAGACCCTAAAAGGACGACATCACAGTGCTGTATTACGTAGAAATTGCAAACTGATCCAGGAAAATAACGATTTGCCCTCAGCCATTTATCCACAGAAAATCTTGAAAATTTCCACTGCATATTTTTGTAACCATCACTTGAACCTCTGGAACTGTAAAACGTTCAACAATTGCCATCTGCTCACCTGATTAAAGGCTGGTGTACCGCATTGGTCAAGCTATCTTACGATATGTACTTGGTCATAAACCTGATATTATGCCTCTTGCAAGTCGTGCGGGCCACTTTCTACCAAACGTGTTTTGGAGGATGAAGAACGCTGACTGACTTGAAACATCGGTAGGTGACCGCAAGACAGTCTTGTACACCATCCGACATCACATATTCTGCTGATTGCAGTATTTCTTTCATTCAACTCGTTTCCTCGCATCTATATCTAGCAAATCTCTTCGGATTTCAAGAGATCATGGCTTGCAAACTGAAGCTTTCGTTCTCTTCATAAATACTGCTGAGTGTTGACAAGTCAATTCTCTCTGGAATCTTAGGATAGTACTGCTATGACGCTTCCAAATCTTCGCCAGAGCTCTTGTGAAGTAGTGGGCATAGATAGAATAGGTCCCAGAAAAGTTTGGTATCAATTCGCCAGCTGCGATGAGATTGAGAGTTTCACTGGAGTGTGGCGGGAAGGAACCAAGGAATATCAACTATTGAATGACATAACTACCACTACTCCACCCGTTGGTAGCTTTTGAATGAAAGCTTTGCCACTTTTGGACCAACACCAAGCGTATTTACTCATCGCGTGGCTTAGTTATAGGAAGCAGTATTGCGATGAAGCACGTAATAGAGGAAAAAAAATGGAAAGTATGAGGCAACAAATAAAAGTTAAACGATGTGATTTTTACTGCGACACCAGCTTAACTGGATTAGATGGCCATTTTTCCTCACCAGACCGTTCCCGTTGACGGGTGCTTGCTGATGGCACTGCTGGGTGAAAGGTAAAAAACTGGCCGAGAGAAAGGCAACGAAAAGACTTCGATGGTGCAGTGAATAACACGAGGACCCAAGAAGGTTAATGGCAGGTTCAAAGTTCACCTAGGGTCCTCTGTTTTATTCATATCGTAGCATCCATGAGATTGTATGTCGCATCATGCTCTGCCATGGAAAAAAATTAATATGTTTTCAATGATCAGCAGAATTTCAATTTACCTTTCCTGGATATATCCCTGCATGAACTCAGCTTTGTTTTTTTTTCGGATTCAACGCTTCTCGCGTCTTTACGCATTCGTTCAAAAGTTATCGCAAAGTACAAGTCAAGTAAATCACCAGGAATATTATCAGCCACATCAATCCTAATTTTAGGCTCGCGTGTGGGGCAGTGGTCGGGGGCGCCCTGCTACACACACATGAGGTCGATCCCCGCGCCCGTGGCTCACCAAGCCTTCTATCCCCTCGGGGTCTGTAAAGTGGTACCAGACTTGTCTGGGAGAATAGCAGCATTGGCTCGACACATCAGTAGGCCATTATGAGTCATTGTATAGGCCAAATATACATTCATTCACCTCTAACGATGCTCGATGGATGGCGCATCCCGCAGGGATTGATCAACGCCGAGACCTTTATCCTCCTTTTATTTTAATCCCATTTTTACTCATTAGCCTAAAGAGTTGACTACAAAATCTGTTGTCTCATTGTCAAGGAAATAAAGCCAAACACTTAAACGAAGAAAAATTTGACCAATAACATCTATAAAATCATGATTTGCTAAATAGAGTAAAATGGTGAGTTTAAGAATAGCCTTCCATAACAATGGTTGTTTGCCACACTAGCAGACTCAATAACAGAATTCTCGTAGTCTTCACCAATCACCGAAGCGAAGTGTTGCAGATGCACTCTTTCCACATTCACATGTGCATTACTGCCCAAGACGGGAATGCTTCATACTAAGACAGCACGATATAAAGCATTTCCAACAAATAAAGCAACTTTATGCTTTAGCAAGGGGCGCGTTTAGCCCAGTGGTCGAAGACGCCCTGCAATACACCCAGGATCGATCAACGTGCTCCAGGCTCACCAACCCTTCCATCCCTCCTAGGTCGGCAAATTGGTACCAGACTTGTTTGAAACGATAGCAACACTGGCTCGATACATCGGTAGGCCACAGTGAGTCATTGTAAAGGCCAGATATGTATCCAATCACCTCCAACAACACTTGATGGAATCGAATGCATGGTGCATCCCTTAGCGAATGATCAACGCCGAAATGTTTATCCCTCTTTATTTTATTGTTATTGCTATTATTTTTATTAGCATCATTACTATTACTAGATCAGCCGACTCCAAATGCGTGATACTTTGCGGGCACCTCTTGCATGCAATTCACCACCGCGCTAGGCGTGCCTTACGTCATTGAGGCTAGTGACGAAACAGAAAAAAAGAAAAGGTTTAAATTCCTCATCGTTTGTTCTATTCACCTTCTCTATGACGTGAGCTTAGCTTAAGCAAGTATAAAATTTATGGTGATGGTGTTTTAAAGATTCAAAGTTCCAACGAATCTAATCGAAAGAAACCGCTAGTGACCGTTCATCACGTGTCTCATTCAAATGTAGGGAACCGTCGACTTTCACACGATAAGTAGCAGAAGTAGTAAAAGTCAGAAAATTATCCGAAGACCGCTAGGGTTTATCAGTCTCGTTGACGGGTGATTGCTGATGGCACTGATCTATAGAACTAGCTGAGAGAGAGGCGAACCGAACGACCCACATGGTGTGGTGGTAAACGCGTTACTTTCTGGTAAGGACAATATACGGCAGGTTCGTCACCTACCGCAGACACCTGCGGTTCGGACTTTTGCAAATATCTCAGTATCATTAAAGCTATATTTGGCAACATATCTTACCATTAAAAAGAATAGGCAGTAAACAAAGCGGTTATGATATAAATTTGCATTCGCATAACAAACACCTCTTAAACAAGCAGCGTTTTAATAATTCAAAAAACCGACTTTCTATAAACCTCGGCATAGAGAGTTGATATATTTATTTATATGATCTTGTAAGCAGATCTTTAGCTGATGCGAGGTTGGTATGGGTCTTCGTTGTCGTTGTCGTTGTTGTTGGTGTTGTTGGTCGATGGCTGACGTTCCGGTGATTTCGCCTTCCTCAGAGCCTGGACGTATTTTATATTAGAATACTTTAATTATGCTGTGGAAAATAGGGTTAAGGTATTAATGAACATCAAACTTTTGAATAGACGCCATATTTAACAGAAAGGCTACTCACCATGATGCTACGTGGTTACGAACCAACTGGCGTATTAAAGTGTCTGCTGGTGTTTCAACTACTTTTACCGAACTTTAGACAAGCCCTTCTCAAGCAACGTTTTATAGTGCAGTTATTTCTTTCGAAATAAAGGGCAAGATGAAGGGAACTTTATCCTCGCTAGAATTTTCGTTTAGGGGCCCAGTTTTCACCTACGCCTACCTCAAGAAGCTAAAGTTTCGTAACTATTCGAAAAGGCTAATTGCAGCGCCAATTTCAAAGATTTTTTCTTCTGCTCTTTTCCAGTGCACACGCTGACGGCTTTTCAAAGCACAGTTTTACAAGCTTCGGCTTCTACATTGTCCATGAGCCTTGTGGCTACTTTTTCATCCGTACTTTTGTTTTTGATTTCGGTTTTAACATTCACAATCAACTAATAGGAAAATCAATCGAAGGATTCGTCGACGAAAACATACTTCCCTCTCGGATCCACATCGCGGTGAAGACCTGGATACGCCATTGCGAGGTTACGTCAGGACTTGAAGGAGGACCAAGTTGCACGATCAGTAATACGCGAGCCTCAGTGCCCCTCGCACTGGGTGCTTCTGTCTATGAAATCAGGCGGTGAGACGACCGGTGAGAGGCCACAAAATCTCGCGTTACGCAGGATGTCACTGGAACCGGATCTCACGAACACCCGCACGACATGCCGTGGAGATTGTTTCTTACTATGCACGTATAATGCCAGAACATTGCCCACAGACGCCGATCCTCATGCCCTTTTTGTAGCCGCAGAT
Organism: Angiostrongylus cantonensis; assembly: GCA_009735665.1. NCBI lineage: Eukaryota > Metazoa > Nematoda > Chromadorea > Rhabditida > Metastrongylidae > Angiostrongylus > Angiostrongylus cantonensis. The sequence goes on from MQTX01000040.1 coordinate 3,227,697, forward strand.
CGTATTAAATTTCATGTGATCGCGCTACAAGAAACAAAAGTCAAGAAGACCGACATGCTGGAGTAAAGTCCCATCACGAAATGTCGGCGGCGTAGGGTTTCTCGTCTACCCGTCCATCGTACATCTCATTGACTCATACGAGATTCTTTCCATTCGTATAGCCGTCTCCAACTGGAGCGTTACAAGAACACCACCATCATCAACTGCTACCCACCGACTGACACAGCTGATGAGTGCGAATTAGATGCATTCTACTATCAGTTGAAGGAAGTCGTCCTCAATGATAAACCATATCATAAATTTGTTGTCGAAGAATTCAAAGGCAGAATAGTAAAGACTGACGAGAGTGAACACAGGATATTTTCCCCTTCCAGCGAAAAATAAAAAAAGGATGAACTAATGACAAAGTCTGTGTGAGCTGTAAGAAAGTAGCTGTATAATAAAGACAGAACACTTTTATTCAGCCACTGTGATTGAACCGACAGTTTTCTGATAACTCCTAATATTTTTGAAATGGACCATCATTTTATCTTGGCATTAATAATCAATACCTCCCCGCGTTATCAAGCTAACCGGAGGTTGATAACATCGTTTTTTCAGCTAACGTCTCGACGCATTCGCCTTCTTCAGAGCTGCGATACGAGTCGATCTTCTACAGTTGTCAAAGAGTGATCATTATCAATGGCAACGGTCCTGTATAAAAAAGCGCTGCCGTGTGAGGCTGCCTCATTCAAGTGGTGCTCAACTGAAGAAGATTCGATTCGATTCGATATAACGACGAAGACACTACAGCGAAAATGAGAGCGTCTATAGACCATCGACAGGGATTATCGGTTCTGATGAAGAGGAAGATGTCGAAACGTTGGCCATATAAGCCTTTTCTCAACTCCCGGTAATGTTCCTACAAGTAGAACACTTAAGAAGTTTATTGCAAAAGGACCTCTTACCATATTGTTTCTGTGTCATAAAAGGCGTTTCTAAGCTAGTCAAACATGTTCTATGTTTCTTCATTTCTCATGAGATCGCCTGTGATGGAACTGAGAACTACTTCATGAACTTTATGGATGAATAGCCAACGACTGATAGGAAGTACAGATAAGCTTGACAATAGGCAACGCGATTAACAGCACATTCGTTTGGGTTGCTGGCCGATGCGATTAGGAGAACAACAGATAAGAGTCTGACCGATTACGTTAGCACACGAAGCATACAACACACTGTATCTAACGCTGGTCGTATGAGTACTGCCTAATTCGAAGTAATGAAATAAATCACCATAAATAATGAACCTATAAGCAAAAACGGAAACGATATGGAACAAAAACGATATGCGATAAATTTTCCCTATCTTTATCTTATTTGCAAAAGCCCACAATGATGACAATATCTGTCGTTTCGGCAGTTTCGCCTTCTTCAGAAACTGGGAAAGTCAAATTGAAATACATTCTACTTAGCCAAACACTTTCATGAAAGTCTGGTATCAATTTACGGATCCCAGAGGGATGGAAAGCTTAGTGGGCCATAGCCGCGGAGCTCGATTCCATGTGTATGCTGCAGGGCGCCTCCGACCACTTCGACACTTACTCTCTTGGACTATAATGGATTAAATGGGTAATAACATAATGGAATAAATTTTAAAAATAACGTATAATTACAGTGTATTATAATTTATAATGTTTTAAGTTGCAGAGTTAGTCATTTAAATCGGATTAAAACCATTTTTGATGAATCCTTAAGTGTTCCCACTGACAGGACAGTGAAACCATAAAGAAACGTCGTTTGAAAAAAGCACAGAATATTTGTAATGACTTTATAAAATCAGCCACATATTAGCCTGCTCGATCTGAGTCAACAAGAGCAACAGTAGCAAATAAGATAATCTGGGATAGGCGTAACATTGAAGTTTTATGCAAAACTCTAGCGGCTTGTCTTCTTCAAAACCCCTCAACGAATGCATTTGCTACGCTCGACTCTCAGAAATCCGCGCTAATAAACTATCCTCCGGTTTGGGGCCTCATTCTTAGTGCAATTATTAGAGTGATGAAAGTCTAGAAAAATATTTTTTAGAGAAACGAAATGCTCTCTAATGCCTAAAGTGCCATTGCGACGTGGTGAATGCGTTTGATGGACTGTGCATCAATCGACGTGAACAAGGTAGCACCGTTTTAGATTTGGTGCAGATAATACTCTGGATTTCGGTTAGTGAACATAGTCAAGGTGTACAAGTGTTTGCAAACGTAACATATGGGAATCAGCTGGAACATGAAAAGCAATTACATCTTGTCGACAAGCTCATAATTCAGCCAAACATGCGATGATATTCAAGACGAACATGCTCAGTTTGAAGGTAATCACTTTTTTTGCGAAGTTACCCTTCGTGCAGTAATCCGACTGTTGTCGAATTGCACCTCTTTGTCGATTAATCCTAGTAGTTGCTGCAATCACAGCAATCGATTCTGCTTGATGAAGGCCTTAAAGAGCTTTGTTCCGTGTGGAATCGGCTGCTGCTTAGGGAATTTCGTTTTATTCATGAGTGTATTTGCAGGTTCGTCGAGTAAAAAAAAGGATAAAGGATAAAGCTCTCGGCGTTGATCAATTCCTGAGGAATGCGCCATGCATTCGACTTCATTACGTATCGTTGGAGGGGGTTGAATGCATATCTAGCCTTTACAATGACTGCCGATGTATCGAGCCAGTACTGCTATCCTCCCAGACAAGTCTTGTACCAATTTGCCGATTCCGGAAGGATGGAAGGCTTAGTGGGCCATAGGCCGCATTGGCGCCTCCAACCACTGCGCCACAGATTCGTCGAGTATGCCCTTTTTAATTCTTTAGTAGTTGGGTTGGAGCAATCCCATCCTTGTCCAAAGCAAATAATTGGCCTTCATGAATCGTCAGTGCAGTGCACACGACTTATTCTGTTGGCAAACAATATCTGTAGATGTGCTGCTTAACATCATTTACTTAGATAATGTGAGTGGCTTGAATAAATCTGGAATTGAAGACTAGTCATGCGCTAGTTCTATAACTTTGATGGTGATAACTTCAAAATGAGTTTCAAACAACCAAATTATTCAATATATTGTTGACGTTGACCAGTTCATGAGAGACGCATAATGCATCCGACTTCATCAACCATCGCTAGAGGTGATTAAGTGCATATCTGGCTCACACAATGACTCGCGGTGGTCCACCGATACATCGACTCAGTGCTGCTATCCTGGTCCCAGTCTGTTGACTCTGGAGGGTTGGAAGGCTCGATGAGCGCTGGGTACAACGCTGAAGGAAGGTACCATGTGTATTACATGGCACCTTCAACCAATGAGCCACATGCATTCCTTACTTGTTGCGCTATAAACCGAAATTCTTCAATATCCGACGTACGAGTATTGCTTGCCATTAAATTTTTCCACAACAACTATTTAGTCAAGAAGTTTGAGAACGGGAGGAAGCGGTGATACACACATCGCATATGTAATAATAACTGTCGTTACCAATATCACACTGGTTTGAAGACACAAAAGACGAAACGCGAAGATTTAACACTTCTGCAATTTGTACCAATACAGCAAAGATCGGCTAACATTCGGTCTAATCACAAAATCACGTAGTGAGAATGTTCAGCTACGAATGTTTTCTTTTCGAGCATACATAATGACTGCTCAGTAAAGTGACGAGGATTTCTGAGATGCCTATTTTGCAACAGTGGGATGGATCTGCCATGCTCCAAAGGTCCCTCCTTGGTGAAATGGATGAAAGACTACGGTATTACGGTGCTAGTCCATTAATTTTTAACGATTATGCACTGGACTAGGGTTTTAATTCCTTCCGGTGCGTGATAAGAGAGTAATGAGACACTGATTAAAGTGTGCATCAACTAAAGGAGAACAACATCGTCGTAAGGATAGGAAGCTCTTCTGTGACTAATGAACCACAGTATTAACTAAGGTAGCAACTCATAAAGTCTGTAAATGCAGAATTGTGTGCCTAGAAGTGCTTGGAAAGTGGTCAATCGTTAGTGAACCAGAAGATGATCAACATTAACACGCTTACTATCATCGCTGATTTTTCAAAGGGCAAAGAAGCCGCGAAATCGTAACCAATTTAAACACGCGAAGTGCTATTTGTTTCGATAATAGGCGACAAATTTCCGAGAGCTGGAAAGCCTATGGTGATGAGAATATCACCTACTCCGGCATTTCTTGTTATCAACCATTCCATACAGTAATCAGGGCCCATCATAGCAATTTGGGATGAAATAACCAGGATTTACCGGTCAAAATCTGGGCCTTGTATGCCCTCACAAGCAACGAGGACTTTTTTCTAATAAATCCCAATAATTCGCGGTTACTAGAAGACTTAGGAAGCTTGCAACTTGACGTAGTTGTAAGTGATATTCTTCTGTATCACTGCAAATAAAAGTTATGATGACAGTGGTAAAGCAAGTCGAAAACCTGCCTTAGAATTTTTTTTTTACTGCGGTCGAAAAAAATGGGTAGCTAGTTAGCAATGATCCCTCATAGCTTTTATTTCAGTTCATAAAGTTCGTTAAAGCTAAAAAAAGGATAAAGCTTTCTGCGTTGATCAATCCCTGAGGGATGCGCCATGCATTCGACTTCATTAAGTATCGTTGGAGGTGATTGAATGCATATCTGGCCTTTACAATGATTCGCGATGGCCTCCCGATGTATCCAGTCAGTGCTGCTATTCACCCAGACAAGTCTGGTACCAATTCGCCGACCCCGGTGGGGTAAAAGGCTTGGTGGGCCATGGGCGCAGGGATGCGTGTGTGTCGTAGTGACGCCTCCAACCACTGCGCCACACGCGACCTCCGTTCGTTATGAGCTGACAAATGCTTGCTGAAATTTTGCTTTTCTCTATGAGGTACGTGTAGCGATGTGACTAAAGGTGCCTTGCGATACACTTGTACTAATTGGTTCGATTCCATTCATCGGCTTACCGAAGCATTCCACCCTTCCTGGGTCGACGAAGTGGTAGCAGACGTGCCCAGTATGATAGCAGCAAGGACATAATACATTGGTAGGCCACCATAGATTGTTGTATAGGCAAGATGTGGGCGAATTCACATCTATCGGTGTTTATTGAAGTTGTATACATGGCGCTTCCCTCAGGAATTGACCACTGCCGAGGGCTGTGTCTTTATCTTCCACTGTTTACGCTCTCGGTCATATTTGGCATGGGGCAAACTGGGCAACAAGTGTTAATGAGCCCTTTTCTTCTCGGCCTTTTATTTTATCATATCGGGCTCCTTTAGGCTTAGTGTGATTATACGTCAGCATATCCGAAGAGGATTTTTTGGTGGAAGTCTGTGGGAAACTTTATTCTACACTTAAACAGAAAGCTGCATCCAGACGTATTCACATGAGTGGTTTGAATCCCGCAGTGAGAGTACTCTCATTGGTGCTGTGCTTGCACACCAAAATTCACTGTTTACAACATTTTTTCACTGTGATGAGATTGAGGACACTTTCTACGAATGGGTTTACAACAACGCCTATAGAGAAAGACTAGGTATACAAACAGCGCACATTCACGAATGTGTATTTACAAAATTATTTCCTTGAACATTAAGAGGATTAAGGGTGAAGCTCTCGTCTTTGATCAATCACTGTGGTATTCGCCATGCAGTTGAGCTAATTGAACTCCGTAGTGCTCACTGAATACAGGTTTGCCTTACACGGTGACTCGGTCGGCTTAACGATCTATTGAGTCAGTGCTACTGTCCTTCAATTCCATTTGCTCAGTGATGCCACTGATTCCAACCGCATTAAGATGACAGTGTGATAAGCCGAACTTGACACTAATTCATTTCTAAAATTGAAAATCTTCCTAGATTTGGCGCCATTCCACATGCAGCCCAACTTATCTGTAAATGTCACTAGACCACAGTTTCGTGCTTTTTGGCCATTTTATCTGTGTTTAGGCGGTTTCATATCTGACATGTCTGCATAAAATAGATATTGCTTGCCTTGACTGCGGTCCAGTAAGGTGTGAGCAAATTGTAATTTATTGTCATGCCAGAATGGCGTCACCTAATCGAAGTAGATAGAAATCGAATGAGGCATCTTCAACATATACTATATATCCTCGTACTCTTTGCAGCACTTCATTCAGCGGGAACCAGGCAGGTGTGTGGTTTGAATCACCGTTGAGCTTATGGATGAGATGGCTGGTGCATGAGTCAGTGTTTTTGCTTACCAGAATTGTGCTTCTGGTTTCTTCCTCTTACCAAGTTTACAATATCAGCAGTAATTCGAAATGTTGCTTGCACTCAACGCAAGCATGTGATAGGACTTCAAAAATCATTGCGGTTAAAAGGCATGGATGATCCTCCTCGGTGCACTTGGTGAAGTAGCTATTTCACCTGAAAGTCGTCGAGGGACGTTAAGGCTCCATAAGTGCAAAATTGTTCTTCAATGCTCTTTTCAAGACGTGTAGTTCTTTTCAAGTTTTCTGCAGTTTGTACAACACCAAACTGTCGCGCCAGTTCAAGGCCCCAAAATGCATTTCCGTACAATCTCTAAGCTTTTGGTTTCTTGTAGCTGATTGTGTCAACTGCTGCTCTCATTGGTTCGACGTATTCAATAAAAGGTATCAGCTCAATGGCTGCCACAATCCTAAATTTCTTGTGGTTTTGCGATTTTCCTTTAGAGCTCCTCTGTTTTCTTCCTTCTCGGCGAAAATGATGGCAGGAAAACTAGTTGTTATCACCAATAAAATTCAATACTGATAAGAGGCAAAGACCTAGATAACATCAGACTATGGAGACAAATTCCATCGGGAAAAGGTTAGAGAATAGATTGAAAATCTGTCAACATTTGAAAAAGAGGGAACTTGGACATGTTACTTCTTTAGCGAGTGGGATCCACTTAAAGGTGGAGCTTCAATTCCTTCCCGAAGTTCTGCCCGCTTGAGATTTGAAGTCATTTCTGATTGGCCACCAATGCAATCGTCGAAGCAACGACGAATAGCGGCATAGCTCGTCGAGCACACCAATTCGAATGCAGCGATAGATCAACAAAGCCCAATATGTAGCCTATTGGTTTATTATAAACCACGCTATGAAACGTTGCAAGTTTTTTTTTATGACTTTTCTCAACGCTGTGAAATTTAACCAACAATCAGCTAACATAGACCAAATTTTTAAAAGCGACTGCTAATCGATGAGGCTGATGAGCCATTACAGCACTTTATTTTGACGATGACATGAAAGCGCTTCGGCGATCTTTTCTCGCTGAAGAATCCAACACTTCGAAACATTAAGTTTCTATTCATTGATTTTGCCGGCTGATAAGGAATAGTGTCCGAAATGCCTTCCCATCTGTGACGAGAAAAGAGTATGACACCGGTAAAATTCTATATGACCAAAACTATGAGCTATAAGTATTAACTATAAAAGAATAGCACTGTGGCAAAGATATAGAAGACGGCTCTCACGTAATTAGCTACGCTTACTGTAAAATAAGAGGACTATTTATAAGATGCTCTAGCACAGAATTACATGAACGTGTTAATGCTAGGCAAACAAGTCAATGATCAGTGATCACGTAGCCTGTCTCTTCAACTTAATGCTTTACCAGACTTGACGCATTCACCAACTTACCTTCTGAATGATGAAATGCACGAGCATCTGATTGTCAAACGTTTCAAATGAAATCGAGAAGGCGAATTGATCCGAAGATTTTGTACTTCACAATAGACTGCAACAAGCGTCAAACGAAGTAACAGGACGAGAAGCTTTGCGAGGAATTGCGCTGCTTCCTGATGAAATCCCGGGCAGAAATCCCAAAATCGTTTTTTCATCGATTTTTTGTAAACTTTCACATTTTTTTTTGCTTTTATTCGCACATACTCATTGTCTCGTTTGCCGCTTTTCTCATCAAGATTTTTTTGCTCATAGGGCGTTTCCAACGGATAGAATGCGTATATAAGCTCTTTCCCAACGAATTCTAGCGATTATCGTGCCAGCTCTTCCACTTCTACCAAAACTTAATTGTTAGCGCATGATCATTATGCCACTAATTTATAATTTAGATGGGAGTATTCGCATGGAGCCTCTTCTTCACTCTTCTCTGCTTCGGGAAACCCAAGTAAGTGAATGAAAGAAATTGAAAATCTCTTAACAGTTGCTCACGCTGGGTCTGATTGATTAAATCTGCGAGTAAAATAGTTTTTGCGAGAGGTTATTAAACGCAATTTTTGAGAGATGTTCGAGACGCTGAGTTATCGGCTGGCCCGCAAGGAAACCTGTATGCTCTGCTCGTAGCTGGCTCGAGTGGATGGTGGAACTATCGGCACCAGGTGGGTGGATTTATTACACGGTTGGCAAAAGGGAAAAAAATTGACCAGTGGGTGATGAATTCAGTGTTGAATAGCCATTTAATAATAAAAGCTATTTCAATCCCATACTAAACAAGCTATTTTGTGACGCTATTTTAGGCTAACGTCGCACACGCCTATCAACTGCTAGTAAATAAAGGAGTTCCTACAGAAAATATAATAGTGATGATGTACGACGATGTCGCCAGTGATCCACAGTAGGTTTTTAAACTTCAGGCTTTTCATTCTTCACCTCCGTAGCAGTAGGTCGCACCCCTTCAAATTTGTGCTCGATGTAACGTTAAAATTAGGGACTCTTATTAATATTGCCATTCAACAATACGCACAAAACTGCATCATTGGGAAATACTGTCGGTTAATAGCGAATTAAGATAGGGCTTTCCCGGTCGATGAGTAAGTGATTACTATCTCCTTTAGTTACATCAACATTTTTATGCATGGTGCTTGGTGGCTTTTACGGGTATGTGTATTGTATCCTGCAAACCAGTTCAGTAACACCTGCACTTAAGTGGATACGAAGTACAGAGAGCTGGCTAAGAGTCTCCTCTAAGGATTATATTACTCGTCTACATTGACAAAGGCAAATAAGCTACCTGTGAGCATTCCCAGCACCTAATTCAAAGCTTGGCGAGTTATCCATTTTAATCTACAAAAACAGTAAGAAATAGTGGGCGTCACAACTTTTATCATTAAAGAGCTCGTGGTAACTGCAAGCAAGACAAATAGTGAGATTGCGAGTTATGTATCTAGGCCATCATAGGCTGCCAAAATCCAGAACGGTTGAGGTTATAATCAGTACTTACATGGACTAACATGTGAATCCCACGATGAGCACCTGGCTGTGCAAGAAGATTAAGTACAACGTCGGAGTTTCCAGCACGAGAAGACATCGACCATTAAAGGCCATTTATTATACAAATGGCGCGTGTAGCTCAGTAGTCGTCGGCGTCCTGCATTACACGTGGGATCGATCCCTGCCCTCCAGGCTCACTAGGCCCTCCATTACTTCGGAGTAGGCAACTTGCTACCAGACTTGTCTGAAGGATGGCAACACTGACTCGATACTTCGAAACCGACTTTCCTTGAACCTCGGTGTGCTTAATTAATACGTATTTTTTCCTTGATGAGCTTACACGAGGTTGATAATAATATTTATTATCGGCTAACGTTTCGACGTCTTCGTCTTCATCAGAGCCGATGATCCGAGTCGATAGTCCACGCTTTTCTAGAGAGAAAAGACATCGAGACGAAAGAAAAGCGTGGACCATCGACTCGGATCATCGGCTCTGATGAAGACGAAGACGTCGAAACGTTAGCCGATAATAAATATTATTATCAACCTCGTGTAAGCTCATCAAGGAAAAAATACGTACTGACTCGATACATCGGTGGGTCACCGCGAGTTATTGCAAAAGCCACATATACATTTAGCCGCCTCCAACGATGCATAAAGCAGTCGAATGTATGACACATCCTTAGGGATTGTTCAACGCTGAGCTTTATCCTTTTATTTTTTTATTATACCGAAATAGAGTTTCTTGGAATCACTACGTTCATCGTCGAAAAGCCCTGCACGAATACTGACTTCGAGAACGTTGGTCATCTGCTTTCCAAAATCAAACTATGAGGAACGCAAAGTAGAAGCATTCTATACGGAGTTGACGAAATTATTAAAAGGAAGACCACGCGTTCTTCGAGATTATCATCATCCACTTCAACGCCTTGATTGGATTGAAGAGAATGAGAATTTCAAGTCGATGCCTCGGGATTGGTATGGAATGAGCAGGATAAGCGGTTGCATAAATTTGTTATGATGGCCAAGAGTATTCCGGAAGAGCTCCCTTTGCTTAAAAAGAGAGAGAGATAGAGCACCAAAATTTTAGTGGCAAAACCTTAATACAACCGCTAATTGTATTTGTTTACATATACAGCAGGGCGCGTGTGGCGCAGTGGTTGGAGGCGCCACTGCGGCGCGCACGTGAAATGCGCCCATGGCTCACCAAGCCTTCCATCCCCCGGGGTCGGCAAATTGGTACCAGACTTGTCTGGGAGGATAGCAGCACTAGCTCGATACATCGGCCGGCCACCGCGAGTCATTGTAAAGGCCAGATATGCATTCAATCACCTCCAACGATACCTAATGAAGTCGAATGCATGGCGCATCCCTTAGGGATTGATCAACGCCGAGAGCTTTATCCTTTATCCTTTTTACATATACAGCCGGCTTTTGGCAAGATACTGTCGAAGCACCGATGATGAACGCCCTTGTTCAAAATTTTCGTCTTCGTGTAAAAACTCCAAGTGTTTCAAAGTTATCGACGGACATCTCTCCTCAGAAAAAACCATGGAGCTAGCACGTCTAGTTATAATTCACATGATCGACTTTCCTTCGTGTCGAGTCAGGTCTTCTTCAGCGGTCCATCTCCTCGAATGAGGCACACTCATTCAGTGATGCCCTTTTATACACGATGCTGATGGTGGATATAATGATAATGTCCGTTGATAACTACTTGTTTTTCTTCCGGTCATATGTCATCGCGCACATCATGCAGAAGTGGGTGTTATTATTAGCTAGCACAAAGCGTATTAATACTTCGAAACCGACTTTCTTTGAAACTCTTATTGTTATCAACCTCGTGTAAGCTCATCAAAGAAAGAATACATATTGATTAAGCACACCGAGGTTCAATGATCCGAGTCGATGGTCCACGCTTGTCTTTCGTCTTTCGAAGACGAAGACGTCGTCATCATCTATCATCCACTATCATCATCATCATCCACTATCATCATCATCATCATGATTATCATCATCCACTTCAACGCCTTGATTGGATTGAAGAGAATGAGAATTTCAAGTCGATGCCTCGGGATTGGTATGGAATGAGCAGGATAAGCGGTTGCATAAATTTGTTATGATGGCCAAGAGTACTCCGGAAGAGCTCCCTTTGCTTAAAAGGTTTCGAAGTATTTCTTTATATTCTTATTCAGCAGACGCAAGGTGTTATTTTATACTTTATTCAAGAACAAGCTGATGATTCGGCGGATTTCGTCTTTCTCAGAGCCTGGAAAGGTCAAGTTGACTGCAATCTGCTAGGCCAAACACCTCCATAACCAAGCAGAGAAAACGCTAAACCAAGATTTCAATCACACTGAACACAGAATGGCTTCATCGCATACTCATCGCTTTCTATGAGTCCTCCACTAGATACGTCACGTGGAGACCAATCGCACAGAGTTTACATGGAAGCGTAATGTGCCTCTCACATCAAAACAGCAGTCTTAAATACTGCGCGATATCACGCGTGATAATGAGGCATTCCTCCCTGCAGTTCATTTTCAGATTCTTGGAATTAATCCAGAATGCCTCGAAAATTTTATGCACTTGTGTTTTCGACTCCTAAACGAGGATCGTCACTTCTACTTTAAAATCTTTCCCACTATGTCTCTGTGTTCTTTGCGTGCCTAATGGGGTATTTGGGTACTTGGTTTGACTTTGAGGTTAGGGACTAGGTTTTTTTATACGGATGCAGAGTGATTGACTTGTTTCACCGATGTATTCGTCTCCGCAAGCTTTGCAAGAGATCAGATAAACTGTACACTCATACAATCACCATGTCTACCGTTGGCGCAAATTATCCAATTTTGCGTTGTACATAGGCGGTCAAACAGGTGGCTGCGAACTAGTTGGCTTCCCAGAGTGGTGTGCTCGGTGGTCTTTTGATTAATCTTACCGATTTCTTTAGACCGGCCCTTCGTAATCAGTGTGTTATAGTTGCAATTAGTTCGTTTGAGAAGAAGGGCAGGATAGACGGGACCTTATTATTGCCTGAGCTATAGTTTGGTGGGGCTTGGCTTTCCTCTACACTTCTACTGAGGAGATACAGTTTCGTAGCCACTGGAAATGGCTATTTCCTGTGCCAGTTTAGTTTAGCTTAGTTTTAGTTCGCTACTTATGCACACGGAGGTGTCTGTTCGAAACATGCTTCTCACAAGCGCTCTCTTTGTGTGTGAAGGGTGGGAAGACAGGAAATGAACCAGGCTGTATTTGTCACTAGCGCATGTTATGTTGTTAGCTTATCAGCATTCTATGGCAACGGTGTTACCAAGGTAATATAAGATTTTAATCTGCGTTGACCAAGATTGTCAAAAAAGTGCTGATTGCCATGCAAAGACATGAATTCTCTACATCTATTTATTTGCAAAGTGTACTGTTGAACAATTTGAGAGAATTTGCAAATAGATATTGTCGTTTGACTTTTTGAAACGGGCATTTTTTTCCAGAAACCCATTTCCTGGAAAGCTTTTCAATCGACCAAATGGTGATGATGTCTACGTTGGGTTGATTGTTGACTACGCTGTCAGTCTAAGTTTAATAGGATTCAAAGATTGAATGCTGACACGGTGCCTTATGAAAGTGTCCTCCTTAGACATCTTCTCTCCGTTGATGTGTAGAAAGGAAGAGGCGCTTGCTCGGTAGTATGATTTTGATTTAAAGCGAAGAACGTTTATTATTCGAAAGACTGTATTCTCTCTTTATAGAACGATACGGTAACGAGCACAAATTTTCTAAATGTTCTTCAAGGTAATTCACAAAATGTAACGGGTGGGAGTGGAAGAGTCATTGGTAGGTGAGTAATGAAGCTGGAAAAGAACTTTATCTGCTGAGAACCGTTGTTCTGATTCATAAATTCAGCCAGTTTAATGATCGCATCTTCGTGTACTT
>MQTX01000040.1:3248614-3277664 GCA_009735665.1 Angiostrongylus cantonensis
ATCGGTTCTGATGAAGACGAAGACGTCGAAACGTTAGCCGATAATAAATATTATTATCAACCTCGTGTAAGCTCATCAAAGGAAGAATAACCAAACGCTTAGTCCCATACAATAACACACACACAACACAACCGTAGCTGACGTTTCGGCAGAAACACCATCTTTAGAAAAGCTTTTTTCACCTGCTCTTGTTTGTACAGCCTGTCGTGTCAATCACACCTTGCGTTGTTGGCAAAGCGGAATTTTGCAACAGACATTCAAGTCGTGTTTTCGTAATATGAGGTGCGATGGGATTGCATGCAAATGCGGGAATCGCAATTAAAAAATCTCTCAGCTGCCGCGGGAAATATCCATCTCAATGTAGGTGGCGGTAAACCTTCTTATCTCCCCAACTCTTATTGTTTGACTCGACACATACTGTGCACTTAACTGTCCGTTCGATTCACAACCAGTTCCTAAATATTAGTCTTAAAAATTTCACAAAAATCTCTCATGCTTCGTGCACCGATCTTCGACATCCCCAATTTCTTCATTGTCGCTCTCAACGAGAAGTCGATCGAGATCGAAATTGAAGTCGTCCTCGGCTGACATGGCTCGAGGCCATAATATTGAATATTTCACCACCACAATTATCCCAAAACCATTAAAAGATTATTCTTAGTAAGTGAGAAAGTAGATGGCGTAGACCTAAATCATATGAGAAAGATCAATAGAAAGGAATAAGGCATTCAGCGTTGCTCAATCTCCGAAGGACGTGCCATGCATTCGAATTCGTAGGTATCATTAGAAGCGACTAGATGAATATCTGGCCTATATAATGACTTTCTATGGCCTATCAATCTGTTAAGTCGGCATCGATATTCTCCTGGAAATGTCTGGTACAATTTGTCGACCCAGGAACGATGAAAGCCAGAGGCATGTTGTAAAACCGAGGACCACGTGTGCGGTAAGACACCTCGAGCCTTAGCCCTTCACGCTCCTCTGCGAAAAAGAACAAATGGAATACATTGGTGAAGGAAGTACAAAATGACGGTAACTTCACAAGTATGAGCCCTCTACATGCGGATCTTCTAGAATACTCTTCACAACAAGTGAGATTTTTTTGATGAAATTCTTAAGAATTTCGCCCTTTCACGTTGATTTTGCGCACCGATTGTATGACCTAGAGGTCGAGTAGTGCAATAGTAGCGATGACGACCATCACCAGTGCTAGTTCCACGCAACGCCGGGCCCCCTATTCCTCTCATCATCATCATTTCGAGGTTGGCAAATTGGTACCAGAATTGTCCTGGAAAAGATTACTACTTGCAGTCGATGTAGGAACGCTCTAAGCGGATTTCTCAAGACACCAGTAAGAAAAGACTCGAGCAGCGTTACACGCAAGACGCAAGACGAAAATTTAGTCAACGTAGAAAAGCTTAAAAACCTTAGTAGACCATGCATGTGTGTGAGGGAACCAATCAAATACAAGTGCTGGGATCAGTATAGCACACAGTGGTCGTCAATGTGTTAAAGTAGATGGTCTCCTTGTTCAGTGACCATTGATAACTTTCCAAGCATTTTTGAAAACTTGCAACTCCGTAATTTCGGAGTCAATAAGTTGATCCCTTAGTCAATATTGTGCGTCACTGCTCTCATGACAGATCCCTATCTCTACGATAGTGTTGTTTTCTCCTACCAAATTCAAATTTTAATGTGTCCCATTTCTCTCTTATCACTTTCCGGAAATAATTAAAATTTCGTTACAGTAGATCACTGTGGAAAATAAATGTAATAGTACTGTAGCCTGTAGAAGCCTCGAATTCATTTCACCGAGAAAGGATTACCGAAGCAAGACAAGTTTGTTCTAGCGTTGTAACTACAAGTCCAGTAGGAAGTTCCTTCAGGTCTCGAAGTAGTCATGGTGTATTTTCAATGGAAAAACATCTGTTGTTGTTTGGACATTTTCGTTATTCCACGTTATGGATAGACCGAGTGCTGCCTGATATCTGGGGTATTGAAACACTACGAAAATTTTTTTTTAATTCTTTGTCTTCCGTCTTTTGTGTCTTCAAACAAGGTGGTAATCCTATTAACAGTTACTGAAACACATATGACTTATATTACAGTGCTTCCATTCGTTTTATTTCAAAAGAGGCAGTACTTGTACGTCAGATGCTGAAGAATTTCAGACTACAACATAGTTGGTATGGGATTTGTACAAGGGAATGGTTAAAGGTGCCTACAGTGCACATGTAGCACCTCGCTCGATGCAGCTGCACGAAAAGTTGTGCGAAATCTGGGTCGAAGCTTCCCAAACATTTTGGAATAACTGAATAAGCAGAGTAATTATTTGTTAACCTTACGTTACCTTATCAATGGAGGAATACATATTGATTGATTAAGCAGACGTGGAAGAAAAATCGGTTTTGGAAATATTGTTAAGCTTTATGCTAGGTGAAAATAACACCGTCTTCCCCGGAAAAAGACAAGTTGTTTCCACTGGACAATCATATCAGCAACAACAGTGTCGTATGAAAGAGCATCGCTGCATCACGTGATGCTTCTCTGAAGAAGATCCGACTCAAAACGACTAAGAAGATACAGCACCGAGAAGGCATCGGCTGTGGATATCGACACGGGTTTTCGGTTCTGAGAAAGACGTAGGCGTCAAAACTTTGGTCGAATAAAGCTATTTATCCACCTCGTGTCATGTTGTCGATGAAAGAATACATTTTTTTTGTCCAAAAATTGCCGGGATGCACAAAAAATGTCAACGGCTACACCTCTCATTGATCAACAGAAAATCACCTGTGCTCTTCTGCGATCAAGCAGAGACAGGTCGTACAGCTGAAATTATAAAGGTTGAACGAGGTGGTCCACGAAATAGTGTTTCATCCACTTTGCCTGCTAGGTCTTTCGCCTATCTATTACAACTTTTTTAAACATCTCGACAATTTGATGAACGGAAAGTGTTTCAGAAAACTAAGCTAAGGTCGAAACTGCCTTCAACTACATCATTGGCTCTAGATGCCTAGAAGTTTACGAAACTGGCATAATAGTGTTTCTCGTTGGTAAAACAGGTGGACAACACAGGTGAAACAGAGCAGGTGAAAAAAGCTTTTCTAAAGATGGTGTTTCTGCCGAAACGTCAGCTACGGTTGTGTTGTGTGTGTGTTATTGTATGGGACTAAGCGTTTGGTTATTCTTCCTTTGATGAGCTTACACGAGGTTGATAATAATATTTATTATCGGCTAACGTTTCGACGTCTTCGTCTTCATCAGAGCCGATGATCCGAGTCGATGGTCCACGCTTTTCTTTCGTCTCGATGTGGCGGCTTCGCCTTCGTGTCGAGTCAGGTCTTCTTCAGCTGTCCGTCTCCTCGAATGAGGCACACTCATTCAGTGGTGCCCTTTTATACACGATGCTGATGGTGGATATAATGATAATGTCCGTTGATAACTATTTGTTTTTCTTCCGGACATATATCATCGCGCACATCGTGCAGAAGTCGGTGTTATCATTAGCTAGCACAAAGCGTGTTAATGCTTCGAAACCGACTTTCCTTGAACCTCGGTGTGCTTAATCAAGGAGGAGACGGACAGCTGAAGAAGACCTGACTAGAAACGAAGGCGAAGCCGCCACATTGAGACGAAAGAAAAGCGTGGACCATCGACTCGGATCATCGGTTCTGATGAAGACGAAGACGTCGAAACGTTAGCCGATAATAAATATTATTATCAACCTCGTGTAAGCTCATCAAAAAAAGAATACGTATTGATTAAGCACACCGAGGTTCAAGGAAAGTCGGTTTCGAAGCATTAAGCGTATGCTGTTCAATAACCTCGTGATTGCTGAGAGAGAAAACGACGAATAAAATTTTCCCATGAGTGTAGACATGCTGTTATAAAAATACAGGGTGAAATAAAAGATGGATATTTCAGCAATCTAATATTTGTGATACAAACACAATGATGATGAGATATTAGCAAAACGCCGGACCACAGATATTTGAGGTGGGGAATGAACGCGCTACTACCTCTTCTGAGGTCTAACGTGTTTTCCACCACACCATGCGGGTCAAAATCATGAAAATCTAATATTTAACTCAAACAATAAGACGGACCTGTTGCTTGCGCTTTTTTTAAATTGTGTTGGTAAAAAGCAGACAGAGCGGTGTTGTTGAAGTCGTCTATCTCCTATCACAGTGGAATTCCTCGCTACGCTCTTCACATCAGACCTTGTCATTCATCAAATACTTATTTGGTTGGCATCTGATGAAAAGATACGCCTATAGTGTCGTACAACTTTCTATGAGGCTGATTCCAGCATGACGTCCAAACGAAGGATGAAATCACTAAATGAAAACATTATTACGAGGAGAAGACAATTTTTTCTTAACATCACTTCATGTGCACGTGGTAAACCGGGAATTAGTTCTGATGCTTTCGATGTCGTATTAGCGGGTTGCCACTTGTCTCTTTGTCAACAGAACAGATTCTGATATTGACGAAACATCATAGAGCTTTCGTAGGTTCCCTGATGACATTCTCATTCTTGCCACATTCGTTAGAACCAGAATGCGAACATTTTATTCGATCCGTGCAAAAGAACAAGAGGAAGTAGAAAGCCAAAGAATTCTTTGTATTCTTGTTGAGCAAACGCGAGGTGTTATTATTATTCTTTATTCACAAATAAGCTGACGTTTCGGCGGACTTCGCCTTCTTCAGAGCCTGGAAAGGTCAAGTTGACAGCAATCTAGTCGGTCAAACCCCTATTATTTTGAAGGGAAGGGCACATTACGATTCCATGTGAACTCTGTGCGGTTGGTCTCCACTATACATACTCAGTGGAAGCCTCATAGAAAGCGGTGGGTGCGCAAAGTTGTGTTCATTGTGGTTGAAATCTTGGTTTAGCGTTTTCTTTGTTTGGTTATGGAGGCGTTTGACCGAGTAGATTGCTGTCAACTTGACCTTTCCAGGCTCTGAAGAAGGCGAAGTCCGCCGAAACGTCAGCTTATTTGCGAATAAAGAATAATAATAACACCTCGCGTTTGCTCAACAAGAATACAAAGAATTACTTGATCAATGCCGAGGTTAATAGAAAGTCGGTCGTGAAAGCCATGAAAGAAAACTGACATGATTTTCTTTTCGTTAGCTCACGACACTTTCATTTAAGAAATGAAGAAATTTAGTTTATTTGCTACGTGAACGAACTGTTTATGCAACAAGGATAGGGTGTGGTGCTATGCGGTTCCTCATTTTTTGCAACATTTTGACTGTGTCACTGAACTTCCAGGCGCCTTCATGACCTTTATCACATGTTAATCGTTGCTCGATTTATCAGCAGATCGACTCCATCTCGACAGTCTGACATGTTATGTGTATAAAAAAACAAGCTTCCCTTTGAGAGGTTTATGAAAAAAGAGTGAATTCCAGGCTTTATTTCCGAAAATCATCTAACTAGAGATGCAATCGATTAGTTGACACGTTGAAATAATCACAGCCTGGGTTATAAATAGTGGAGGGGTATACGTAGCTGAGTTGAATTCTGAATATTGTAAGTGGTGACAAGCGTAGCACCTCATTCCGTCGTCATCGTCTTCTAGCCAATCATCTATCAGCTTGGTTTTTTCACATTTACTGCATGAATCCTTCAGCAATAATAGGTTCATTGTCGATTTGCGTTCTCCAGATTAATTCCACTGATGGGTGACTGCTGATGGCACTGATCGATAAAATTAGCTGAGAGGCAGGAGAAGCGAAGGGCCCTCATGGTGTGGTGGTGAACGTGTTAACCCCGGGAAGAGTAATAGAGCGTTCGCTCCCCACCGCAGAAACCTGCGGTCCTGAGTTTTGCAATTATCTCAGCTTCATTGTGGTTGTATTTCGCATAATACCCTGCCATAAAAAATTTTAGTAGATGGAAAATAAAATAGTTAATAGATCCTGTTGGCCCTAATCCTCGCTGCAACCTATAGTGCGCAATACAACTCTTAAACTGACCTCAAAGTGGAGAGTGTATGCACTTCATACGGGGCTAAGACTGTTGGCTTGAAGTCTAATTAAATCCCGATTTCAAATCGCCTCTACAATTTCAACTACCACTGTTAAGCTTTTCTTCTATAGAATCTTTGCAAAGCCATGCAACCTCAGAAACACGTGGACGGTTGCGTATAGATCGTTTACTTCCAAGCTCTAACGGCAGCTCAAAATTTTCATTAACATATATGTCCTGACACGGGTGGTCCCATACGGAACAGCACGGCTCTGAAGACGACGAATTCGCCGGAACGTGCTCCATCGCACGACAACAATAACGACAACGTACACCCACCTCGAGTCAATTCAACAAGGGTCGTTCATAAGAATATGTACAGATATTTCCTGATTATTTCTAAAGTTTCATCTTTTTTATCAACGACACGAAAGTGTTGTACAAACGTCCTACGCTCTTTATCGACGTTATCGATAACAGGAGCAACTCAAAAAACCAAGAAAAATCTTAAATCATAATAATTTTATCATAATATTCCATCTTCGGAATTTTGAGGGCGTCATTCTTTTCAGTGCAAGTAAAGTTGCTAAACAAGTGAAAAGACGATTCCATGACATATAGAACATTAGCGAAAAACATTGCAGGCACTGGTGAACCTTTAGAGTTCTGAAATTGCTGTTATTAATACCATTTGGTATTCTCAGTATGGTTGTATCATGTGCATTAAGAAATATTGTATTGATTGCAATGGAAGACAAAGACGGAGGTGACACAAGGATAAGATCAACACCTTCAGAAGAAAGCCAGAGAAGGGATTGTAAATACGTTAATTGTTTGAAAACGGAGAACATGGGCTCGTGACTGTAACAGTGAGTGGGTCTGCTCCTGTAATAAATTCGTAACTTTTAGCGAAAGAGATCGAGGTTTCCGAGGTGGTACTATTCATTGCATTCATTTTTTGAAGCCCATGCGCAATAAAATTCGAAATTTTTTTGACTGAATAATACAAGAAGGTTGAGGTAACAACAAAGTCATTGTGAGCACTGAGCGAGTGGTAGCATCGTAAAGACAGAAAGCGGTCATTGAGTTTTCACTTGATTAATACACAACAAGGTGCGTGTGGTGCAGTGGTTGGAGGCGCCACAGCGGCACGCACGTAGAATCGATTCCTGCGCGCCCATGGCCCACCAAGCCTTCCATCTCTCCGGGATCAACAAATTGGTACCAGACTCGTCTGACCGCAAGTCGTTGTAAAGGTCAGAAATGCATTCAATCACCTCCAACGATACTTAATGAAGTCGAATGCATGGCTCATCCCTCAGGGATTGATCAACGCCGAGAGCTTTATCCTTTATCCTTTAATACACCACAACTTCAACAGATTGTAATTCAACCGACGGTGGCTTTTTAAAAACCTCCGGAAGTATTTTTCGAGTCAACAATCACTTAACCTCAGCTTTAATAATCAAAATCTTCCTGGATTACTAAGCTAGCACGAGCTTGACAAGAGGATTTATTCGATCAAAATGTCGACGTCTTCTTCTTTTGAGCTGATGATATATGTCGATGGTTCGCAAGCTCTTCGTCTTCTTGATGTGGCATCTTCTTCTTCGGTCAAGTCGGGTCTTTTCCAGCGCAGCCTTTTTCAGATTAGACAGTGTTACACGATGGTTCCCTTTTATACAATACGTTGGACGATAATAGTGATACGATGGTGTGCAAGGTAACACGCATCGTAGTACAAATAATGCGTGAGCCAAACAGTGCGATACCGAGGACCTCAAATTGAACCGAAATTGGTTCCCACGCACTAAATGTCCCTAAAGAAGGGTAGGATCATTGGATAATAGTGATTGTTCTGTGATAACGACTTTTTCCGGGCAATCCATCCTGCAGAAGTCAATAGCATTTTCAGTTAGAATAGTGTACGACAATATTTCAGAGCCGTCTTCTTTTTTAATCTCGGTATGACTAATAAACATGTACTTTTTCAATAATAAGCTTAGATGTGTTTTGTAAATACGTTTATTTGTCAACAAGATCGATTTTCTATCAACCTCAGCATTGGATTATGAATTCGTCGTTTTCTCTCTTAGCAATCGCGAGGTTGTTAAACAGCATACGCTTACTTCCATACAATAAAACACACAACACAATCGTAGCTGACGTTTCGGCAGAATCGCCTTTTTTAGAGCCTGGGAGGGTACACTAATACGCAACTTACTAGGTCAAACACTTCACCAGCACAAACAGAAAGATGAAAATCTGAGCGATAATTACAAGATCTACGGCTTCTCGAAAAAACCCACCGCTTTTTTCATCTGTCCTCCAGCGAGGAAGAACAGCCGCTCAGAGTCGCATATGGCTGACGACTGCAGCACTCCCCCTCAACGATCGATGCGGAGGTAAGGGGCGAGATCACGCGTGATCTCGGGACATTCCTCCCTGCTATTCACTGTAGGATTTTTGGCGTTTATCCAAAAAGCATCCAAAAAGCCTCATGTATTCTGTTTGACAACCTCGCGATTGCTGAGAGAGAAAACGACGAATACGTTTATTTGGTTGATCCTTCCGCGTTTTGGTTTTTTTCGGAGCTGATGATCCGAGTCGATGATCCGCACTATGCTCTATGCTTGCTGGTAATGATACCGACTCCTGCAAGATGGATTGTTCGGAAAAACAAGTCGCTATGACTTGGCAGTCTTTGCTATCAACATCTATCGTCCTGTAAAAAGGAGCATTGTCGGGTGAGGTTGTCTAATTCGGGAGATGTTTCTGAAGAAGACCCTACTCGATGCAAAGAAGGAGAGGCCACGTCCAGAAAACGAACAACCGTGGGCTATCGACTCGGACCATCTGCTCTGATAAATATGACGAAGACGTAGTAGCGCTAGCTGCCATATAAACCTTATTTATCAGTGTTGTGTAAGCTTATTAATGAAAAAATACATGTTGATTAGTCATACCGACATTAGGGGTTTTGAATTAATCAAACATGTTCTGCTTTTCTCACTTTCTCATGGGATATTGATCACTTGTGAAGGAGCTGATAACTACTTCATGAAGTTTATGGGTGAATAGCGATGGACTGATAGGAAGGTCCGATATGGTGAACAATAGGCAGCGTGAGTAAGTCTCACTGATTACGTTACCAAGTGTAGCATTCTCTAACATTGGACGTGTGTGTGTGTGTGCACTGCCTGATTCGTTGTAATAAAATCAATCTACATCGTGATGAAAGAGAGGCGTATGAGCAAGAAAGGAAACGATGTGGAACAGATCAAATCTCTGGTAAAGGGGTGTTATTTTTATCTAGTTTACAAAATAAGAATCAGAATAAGGGTAATAACTATTAATTTTGACATAGAGAACTTGGGAAGATTGGCGATTAAGTCGTGTGTGGTGCATTACGGTAGCATCCATCCACTAGTGGGTCGGTTGGATAGTTTGAAGGATGGGACGAAAAACTGTGAACCTGTAAAACGCCCAGAAAAACTTACCACTTTCAGATTGTGGTCTGTTGACGTATTAATATTGTTTGGAGTACACCAAACGATTTTTACCGCATCTAGTTACAACGATAAATGAAAAAATATAAGCTCTTAAGCTTTAGGACAACAGGATAGAAGATTGAAGCAACCTTATTTGCAGCACTTCTTCACCGTTAAAGGAGAATTTCCAAAGCCCTATTGGCTTGTCTAGGTGATGAACTCACCATGTTTACTAAAAGACTAAGAAACCACAATTAATTTTTATAGATGTTCCATATTAAAAGCTTTAAAGCGAATAATTCTTTGTTTTTTTGTTGGTTCAAATAAACACAAACAAAAAGTTTCCACTATCGTGGACAATGTAGGAGAGGTTAAAGCTCAATTTAAGGGTCTAGCCGTCAATCTCATTACCGAAAGCTCGTGACTAAATCAAGCAAAAGAGTAACACCCAAGATGATAGGGATGAGATTTGCACTTTTTGAAATTCTTTACTGCCATTTTTGGCCTACAGGCCACAACACTTCCTCATTTAATTAGTTGCGGTAATCGCTAAAGTCATGAGTGGACGCTAACATCTCATGTGCGATCGTTCACTTATTTCAGTAACACCCAAGATGATAGGGATGAGATTTGCACTTTTTGAAATTCTTTACTGCCATTTTTGGCCTACAGGCCACAACATTCCTCATTTAATTAGTTGCGGTAATCGCTAAATTCATGAGTGGACGCTAACATCTCATGTGCGATCGTTCACTTATTTGCTTTGCACACGTGCTTTGGATGAAGCTGAAAACAGATTTCGTTTTCAAAACGATGCTAAGAAGTATATTAAAAATCGAATTTCATTAAAACTCAGTAATAATCATCAATAGTTTCCTACATGAGTGACCAGACATGAGACGGGTAAAAAAGAATCCTTTATTCGGCTAACGTTTCATAGTCTTCCCCTTTCTCTGAGCAGATGATCCGAGTAAACAATCCACAGTTATTCGTCCTCTGGATGTTCATGATTGCTAGTCGCATCGAGTCGACTCCATTGTAGGGCGCATCGCTCGAATGACAAGAAAATAAAAGTGACATTAAGGTGTCATATTTCGCTGAAATCATTTCATCGACATGCCTATGTGCTAGCCACTAACACCTGAAGATCATCAAAGTCTTCAAGTCTCTCGACACTAGTGCGCACTTTTTTAGATCTGAGAGAAGGAAAACAACGAAGTAGTTACTCTTGACCATGGCCAAACATGAAATTGCTAAATGGATGATGAAAAAAAGTAGCGCTTAATTAGCATGATAAGGTTACAATACTGGAAACTGGGGACTGAACTTTTCAATACATGAGATTGCAGGAACGATCCACGTCAATAAGCTTTATTTTCATCTTCTGGAACACAACTGAATTCGTCGGAACTAAATTTGCTTAATAATTAACCTTATTTAGTTTACACAACGTTGGTCTAGATGTTATTATTATTGTTATTGTTGTCATTGTTCAATGCCTGTAGTTTCGGCGACTTCGCCTTCCTCAGAGCCTTGCCGTTGGTCCACCCGTCTGCTTTTCACGCGCGATGATGCTTTTTGAATTTAATTAGCCATCACTAAGAAACTTCTTCTATAGGAATAGTTTAAAGATGATACACCTCACAACCGAGTAAAATTTTCAACCTTTCTTAAAGGTTTATAACTAGCAAAGCTGGCACATTGCTCTATGGCAGGCGTAAAATTCGGAAGTGAGAAGACGCATAAGTGAGCAGTATTACATCATTGAGTTAAAAATAGAGTACGATTACGCTCCTACTATCTTTCTGGTTTCATTGAAGACGTATTTCGCTGGAATCCCACTATGAACACCCAACAGCAGTTTCCTCATGAACGCCACCTTTCACACCAGACTCTTTGATCCTGCTGGCATCAATGTGCACGGTTCACATACAGTACCCGAACTCCATCTTCAGAAACGACGTTGTTTGTAAACTGCGTTTTCCGTTACGTTTAAGTGTGCATTTTTTTTTATTTTTCCTCGCACATTGCTACCATCTTCGACACTCGATTTCTTTACAACCGCATGTTATCAGTTTTTCGTTGCTCTGGGGGGCGTGTGCCTGGATTTTATACTTAAGCCGCTCCATATCAGATTTTGATCATCCTACAGTTTGTTCTCTTACTTTTGACAAAATTCTTAAGGTTTAGATCTACCGTTAATAAATTTAGCGTTTAGATGGAAGTTCTCGTGTGGACCTTCTTCTTAGCTCTTCTCTCCTTCGGAAAATCCCAGTAAGTTGAGGGAGACCAATCGTAAAATCGTTTAAAAGTCCCACTTAAACGTGGTTTTTTAAAACATTTTAAAATATATCTGTTTTTGCACGAAATCACAAAAACAATTTTTGAGTAGCCCCCATGACTCCGAGTCAGTAAAGCCCCCTCAAGGGAATCTTTATGCTCTGCTGGTAGCTGGTTCAAATGGATGGTGGAACTATCGTCATCAGGTATGTGAAATTCTTGGAAAGCTAAATGACAAGACAGTAGTAGAGATATTGTCTTCCTTAAAATTTATTCTCGACACTTTTTATTGGCAATATATCCTGGCAAATCGGTGATGCATAGCCAATCAGAGAAGAAAGACCATGTTAGTACCATAGCAAACAAGCCATAACGCCGTTTCTAGGCTGATGTTGCTCATGCCTATCAATTGCTGAAAAGAAAAGGAGTTCCCGAAGACAACATCATAGTAATGATGTACGACGACATTGCCAATGATCCAGAGTGAGTCACTGAAGTATAAGCCTTCCATTTGCTGAAGGTGTGGCAATAAATCACGGTCGTTGATACGATTAAAAAAACCAGCTTTTTGGAAAATGTTACTAATGCCACTGTCATCGTTAAGAAGCTAAGACAAGACTCCGCATTTGCTCACTTGAGCTCTGTTCCAAATTTTATTATTGGAAGAATGTCAGAACCATCGTGTACTTTGAAATAATTTTAAAAGAAAGTGATAAAATAAATTCTTAAAACTTTCTCGATATTCTTGTTGAGCAAACATGAGATGTTACTTAGTTTTCAATCCGGCAAGGTTGACGTATCGGCTTTTTCAGAGCCTGGAATGGTACTTTACAAACATAAAAAATAAAGGTAAACTTTGTTTTCAGCAATCCGTATCCTGGAAAACTTTTCAACCGACCACATGGGCCTGATGTCTATCACGGAGTGAAAATTGATTACAAAGTAAGTCCGAATTTACTGAGATTTTGACATTCAGTAAACCTTACCGTAGCTTCTTCTTCGAAGAGCAACTATTAGGCGGGCGATTAAGGACTCAGTTGTACACTTTCAACCTGAGCAGCAGGTAGATTGATCAACTCACTGAATACGTTTTCTTCAGAGCGATTCGGTCACGCCCGAAAATTTCTTAAATGTTCTCACAGGTAATGCACAAAATGTAACTGGTGGCACTGGACGCGTCATTAATAGGTGAGAATTGAATCCTAATTGAAGCCCGGACATGGGAAACGGAAATTCTCTAATTCATGAATTCAGCACCGCGAATGACCGCATCTTCGTCTACTTCACCGATCATGGTGGTGATGGCATAATTTGCTTCCCAGATGATGTCGTAAGATGCTTAGAGAATTTGCTTACTGCGTCGTTTTAGCAAGCCACTAATACACTCACGCGTCATATTTCAGTTATCGAAAGACGATTTGAACACCGTTCTTAATGCAATGTACCATGAAAAACGCTACTACCAACTAGTGTTTTACCTGGAAGCATGTGAAAGTGGTTCAATGTTTGATGGAACACTCCAAAAAAAAATGAATAGTCAGTTTTAACAATTTGCTTCGTAATTAAAACTTTAATTTACTATCGAATTCCCGCTCCTTCAAAAGTAAGTTTATGATTGAGCAGCGCTAAATAAAACAAGACGAAACAACCGATAGGGACGCGCTTCGCTGAGCGTAAAGCGCATGTGCGAGGATCAGTCCGTAAAAACAGCATATGTGCCTAGCCAGTCCACTATAAACGAAGCTGCACTAAAATACCTATCCTCGCAATTTGTTCCCATGATAGTCATAATATTGAAAGTGTTTCAGTAAAGATAATTGTTTTCTCTTTAAGTATACGCCATGACGGCAGCGAATCCTGACGAGTCATCGTGGGGTACATATTGCGACAATGACATGAATCTACCATGTCTTGGTGACCTGTTCTCGGTAAACTGGATGCAAGACTCTGAAGCGGTACACTTTTATTTTGTTAATTTTTCAGCATAATGAAATAGTTTTCAATGACTAATGAAAAAAAGTGAGACGGGTGCACGTGGTGCAGTGGTTTGAGGCGCACTTGGAATCGACCCATGCGTCTATGGCCCACCAAGCCTTCCATCCCTCCAGGGTCTGCAAATTGGTGCCAGACTTGTCTGGGAGGATAGCAGCACTGGCTCGATACATCGACAGTCCACCGCGAGTCATTGTAAAGGCCAGATATGCATTCAATCACCTCCAGCGATACTTAATGAAGTCGAATGTATGGCGCATCCCTCAGGGATTGATCAACGTCGAGAGCTTTATCCAACAATGAAACAAGGTATGCCACAGACGTAAGTCTGTGATAGATATAAGAGAACTTTGCTACCACATAGAGAAACTCCAAAGTGATTAGACAGTGAACGTTTTGACTTAGGCAGGAGTTTACAAGGCTTGAAGGCGTGAAATTTTCTAAGGATTTACTAGTAATACTTGCATCTGCTATTGCTAGATCCAGAGATGAATGATCGTTAAGCACGAGTCCATGTTTTCGATTTCGCAAAACTTACAACCGTGACGTGTTTCTCTAGCATGCTGTCCATTACTGCCATCGATCTGGAGTGTCATGGTCCATAGTCCGTAGCAAAAGTACTTAGCAATACGCCGTATCATCTAGTTTTCAAAATGAGTAAAATTCGAACCGTGGGGATGTTGCCCACTGTCATCACTTCTAAAAAGGGTAACCGAAGGAATCTTTGTAACTATGGTCTGATATGCTTGTTGAGTGTACTCTAAAAGCCGTTCACGAAAACTCTCTTTTTGCACATATTAAAGACGATGGAAGAGGTATAACCAGTTCTGTAAACAGGTTTCCGACAGCGACTCTGCTGCATGGACTATGTTCAAATCAAAATCGAGGGACGTAAAAGTCTATCGAGAATACCATCTGCGTTAGTCATAGCTTTGATCGATATGAAAAGCTTTTGACGGCGTCGAAAAGAATACAATCCATGTCGACCAGGGTGTGGACCCGTCTTACATAAGAACTCTATTTCGCCGTTATCTGAGCTCCTCCATGAAAGACGGATTTTCACCAGCACCTTATCATACTCATAAGAAAAAGGCTTCAGCAAGCTGCAAGCAAGCGGTGTCTCCAAAGCTGTTTACTGCAGCATTGCAGGAGATAACGAGGTCACTCGATTGGTACAAGAAAGGCATAGGTAGTGATGGGAATCCACGCCTTTCATACCTGCGTTTTACTGGTGAGGTCTTCATCTAATCAAGAAGTATAATACCAACGAAGCACAGACGCTGCTAAATAGAACAAATAAACAGGCGAAAAGGTCGGACTACAAGTAAACCGGGAGATGACATAATTTATGAAAAATCCACAGTGTGAAGGCGAGCCAATCGAACTGGATGGTTCCCTGATTGCAGGCACCACTTAGCACGTGCATCTTGGACTTTCAGTAAATGTGGAGAGCAGTATGAAGAAAAAATTAGGCAAAAAAAAGAGAGCAGTATTACCCGTATTTGCACCACGCGAAGAAGTCGTCGACCACCTAACATACCCAAAACTCTTCACCCACCTTTTCCATTCAGCAATTCTCCAGCACTTTGTTCTAGCACTCTGTTACGCAGCAGCAAAATGTGCTAATATTTCAACTATATTAAAAATTTCACGCACTATGCACAGGGCGCTTGAACACATGTCAATTGCTCATATTTATGGATATCTTCAAAGTTGTGTGTGGGTTAAGCCGCCACCTGAGGCTTGTCTTTTTCATGACCTTTCTCATATATGTATAGGCCCATAAGAATTTTTCCAGGTATTCATCAGAAGTAGCTGTAGAGGCCATCGCCCTTGCTCTCGTTTATAGAAAGTTAAAGTTAGTAGTGGAAGTGTTTATGCGAAAACAAATGGGAAAAGAAAAATTAGCCAGAAAAAAATTTGCGAAAGCACATTTTCGGTTTTTGTTTAGCAATCGAAAACCTCGGAAGCACAACTCTATGTAATTGCCTCTAATCCTGGATAAATCTGTCAATTCCTAGACCTGACGCGCGTTCAATGCGGTGGATAAAAGTATCCTGTAATACAAACTGAATCGATCTCGCGCCGGAGCCTCACTAAGCCTTCCAAGCCTGCGGGTTTGACAGTTCAAGTGCATTCAACCACTTTTACAATGCTTGATGATGTCGAATGGATAGCACGTCCTACAGGGTTTGATCAATTAACGACAGCTTATCCTTTACCATCAAATATGTCCCTCATACGTTTGTACGAATATTCGATGTTTCTCGAAGGATTTGATCGCCATTGAGAAAAAAGTGTCTGTTTCGCAAAATTAGTTTAAAAAGGATAAAAAAAGGATAAAGCTCTCGGCGTTGATCAATCCCTGAGGGATGCGCCATGCATTCGACTTCATTGAGCATCGTTGGAGGTGATTGAATGCATATCTGGCCTTTACAATGACTCGCGGTGGCCGGCCGATGTATCGAGCCAGTGCTGCTATCCTCCCAGACAAGTCTGGTACCAATTTGCCGACCCCGGAGGGATGGAAGGCTTGGTGAGCCATGGGCGCATTTTCACGTGCGCGCCGCAGTGGCGCCTCCAACCACTGCGCCACACGCGCCCAAAATTAGTTTAATGTTGGTAAATTTTTTCATGAAGTAATGGCTACTGAGTAGTACTAATAACATTTGGTTTCAGCATAACATTGACCTAGAGACACTCTTGGTGCAGTTCGATGACGTGAGGACACTTACGAACTTATCCCATGTGATGCGTTACGGTAATCTTAAAATCACAAAAGAGCCTGTGGGCTGGTTTGAAGGAGAAGACCAAGAACCGACGACGATTGTATCGCCCACAGTAGGTAAAGAAATAGAGGTTAGTGTGATGTTTTAAACAAAACACGAAACTCGGTAGTCCTCTTAAAGAGCTTTGTGGCGTTTGCAAACTCACAGTCATGAACGGAAGCTATTAATGTTCATAACAGTAATCTAACAAGTTGAAAATATTCGTTCACAAAGTTGCTCCACCATTCAGAGACAATACCCAAAAGTTTCTTGGCCTGCTAGAGACATTGAGCTCATGCATCTACAAAGACTCCGAGGAATCTCTAACAATGCACTGATCTCGAAAGCACTAGAACAAAAGATTGCTAAGATCCATGAGGTACGGATTGACAAATAATATAATAACTACTAGCCTTATTCATCTATGCTCAATTAAAATCATTCCTGATGGCTTTTCAAATGTTCCGAAGAGAATAGTAGTGAAGCGATGTGAAAAACTCACGTGAAAACTGTACAGAGAATGCGTCGATTTCTCTCTCAGCAATCGCGAGGTGCTTAAAGAGCATACGTTTACTTCCATACAATAACAGGCATACAACACAATCTTAGCTGACGTTTCGGCAGAATCGCCTTCTTCAGAGACGTCAGCCATATGCGGCGCTCTTCCTCAGTGGAAGGCACGTAGAAAAAACATATGCTGTTTAACAAGCTCGCGATTGCTGAGAAAGAAAACGACGCATTCATAAACCAATGCCGAGGTTAATAGAAACTCGATCTTGGGAACTGTACAGAGAATTTTTGAAGACTTCGAAAGACGTTCACTCACTTGAAATAATCGCTATTCAGCCCTCGGTCTTGAACCAACTAAAGCAAAAATGACGGACAATTTAGGATAGACGCAACATTGAAGCTCTATACAAAGATCTTGTCGCAAATCTTCTTCCCTACGTCGACGACAGGTGCAGTTATCTTGCCCCACTCTCACAAATCTGTTCTAATAAACTATTGTCTGATTAGTACTTCCATTCTTACTGCAGTCATTAAAATATTAAAAATCTAGGAAACAGATGTTAGAGGAACGAAATGCTGTCAAGGACCTAAAGTGCCATAACGACGTGGTGAAGGCGTTTGACACAATTTGCATCGACGTGAACAAGGTAAAACGCTTTTGAACTCATTGTGGGCAAAGCTCTGAATTTTAGTTAGTGAATATGCTGGGAGTGTACACTGTATCTGCAAACTATCACATATCAATCATCTGGAGCATGAAAAGAAGTTACATTTTATCTATTAGCTCATAATTCAGCCAGACAAACTGTGACATTCGAAATAATCATGCTCAATCTGAAGAGACTTACTTTATTGAAAATTAATTGTAACAGACAGAGTTCCGTTGAAGGGCGATTACTGATGGCAGCATTAGATGGAAAACTAGGACAGGCAATAGGCGAAACGGATGGCTCGCATGATGTGATGGTGAACATATTAACCCCGGAAAGGGTAGTAGCGGGTTCGATACCCACCGTTGACTCCTGCGGTCTGGAGTTTTGCAAATATCTCAGCGTCATAGTGGTTGCATTTCACATCATATCTTGCCGTGAAAAATAATACGAGGCAGTGAACAAAAACGTATACATTAATTGTTGCTATTCTTCAACTATTAAGTTGTGTGCTATTGTTTAATAATAAATCCCAGTAGTCAATGCAACCAGAGGAATCGATGCAATAGGAAAAATAGTAGAAGCCGGAAGCAGGAAAGAAAACCGTCCAATCCATGTGACTGCAATTGATAAGGTGTTGAAGAGCTCTGATGCGTGTGGAGAAAGTCTTCATCATGAATGTATTATATTTGTAGGTTGATCGAATAGACGCCTTCTTTAATTCTATGATACTCGGGGTTGGGGCATTCCGAGGTTTTCTCCAAAGCCAATCACCAGCCTTAATGGATACATTGGAGTGCTCTCTAGATAAATCCGCTACCAATCTCACGATCCCAGAATGATAACCGCTTGGTTGGCCTAGTGCAGGCTGGAATAAGTTATCATGCGAGAATTATTTGTATGTTGTTGAACATGAACTATTGCTTAGCTAGTCGCAAAGTGACAATGAAGTTAAACCGCTCAATGAGTTGTCAGTTAAACTTCTTAAGATGTTCAATGCGAAATCACAATTCTTAAGCGAACCAGCCAACAGCGTTATGTTAATACTTTGCAACTGTGAATGACTGTCCTTTCCCAATTTCAGTTCGACTATGCCCTGAAGTACATCTACGTGCTGAACAATCTTTGCACGAAAGTCGGTGGCTCGGAGAAGATCATCGATGCGATGCACACGACTTGTTCAAGTGCTGGAAAACAATACCTGTAGATATATTGCTTCCCACCTTACACGAGTGAATGAATGAATAAATCTGAAATATGAGACTATCCATGCTATAGTATGATCCATGCACGATTTGGCGGTTTATCTCAAGTGAGGCCTTTTTCAAGAGTTTCGCTCAGGATATGCTTGTTTGGCCGTTCGGCGCACGTAAGGCGTTTTTCGAGAGTTTCGGTTGGAAAACGCTTAATTCAAGGTTTACTGCACATTTGACGTTTTTCGAGAGTTTCGCTCGGGAAACGATTATTTGAAGGTTTAGGGCACGTTAGAGGTTTTCGAGTGTATCGCTCAGGAAACGCTTGGTTGAATGTTTAGCCAGCATTAGAGGATTTCCAAGAGTTTCGCTCAGGGAAAGCTTATTTTACCGTTTTACTCACATTAGTAGTTTTTCGAGTGTTTAGCAGTGAAAACGCTTATTTCGAGGTTTCGCGCACGGTAGACGATTTTTGAGAGTTTCGCTCGGAAAACTCCTGCTTTCAGGTTTGGCGAACATTTGACGTTTTCAAGAATTCCGATCGGAAAAGGCTTAATTCGAACTGTACTTGGTTATAAAAGCTCATAAGTTAGTATCCAGCGACGATCTCGCGTTTACCAATCCTTCTTTTTTTAAAGTTAGACCTATTATGTGTAGACAGGCAAACGGATAGGATAGCATGGTTTTTAACTCTGATATTTACCCGGTTGTTGAAACACATTCGAGCCCATCTTATAAGCACCCAAATGTTCCTGGATCGTTGATATTTACCCGGTTGTTGAAACACATTCCAGCCCATTTTATGAGCACCCAAATATTTCTGGGTCGTCTACGTAACGCGCAACCCAACAACGCGTACGTGATGGAGTCCTTCAACGTCACCGCCCTCTATAGAAAGGCGTCGAATGACTTCGCTATGCAAGTCATATTCGAACTTCTTATACAGCACGAAAGAGAAATAAATATGTATGGCTTCAAGATAAAGTAGTTGATGGCACTCTTAAAAGAATGCTTAAGCTGCTCAATCTTCAGATGGTCCGGAAAGCACTACGCTCAAATAAGAGGATTGGCAATGGGACAATGACTGGCACCAAGTCTTGCCATTGCGTTTATGTCTAAGGTGGAAGCACCAGTGACCAATCTCGGGCCGTTACTCTATTGTAGATGTATAGATGGCTGATTTGTAATTTGCTCAACATGAAAGAGGAAATGGACAAAAGCTTCGAAATGTTGAACGAACTGTCAGAGTACATCAAGTTCAACCAAGAGAAACCGAAAGAAAACTGGCTTCCATTCCTGATCGTCCAAATTAACCTGTCCGAAAACAGCTACATTACGAAGTGGTACCGAAAACCAAGTAGTAAAGACATCTTGTAGTAATTCCCAAGACCAACGTTCTGTTAACCTCGGCACTTGTAACGGCCACAATGTTTCATTTCAATTCGCCATCTTCAGAGCCTGGAAAGGTCAAATTGAAATGCGATCTACTCAACTAAACACTTTCATAACCCTAGCAGATAAAACATAACAAATAAATTTGTATTCGCATAAGAAACAGCTTCACTTAAACACCTACCCTTTATTTCTTGTAAGTATCTAGGTTAGTTGGTGGATAGCAGCCGCACTGAGTACTACACGGGCGAGAACTGTGCCCGTGTCAGGTCATTGAATTAGCCCGAGGTATGGCTCCAGGTCACGCGTGATGACAAGACATTCCTCCTAGCGGTTCATTTTTGAACCTTTGGAATTGATCCAAAACGTTTCAAGAGTTTTAAGCGCCAATGTTTTGATTCATGAGTGAGGATAGCGACTCCTACTTCAAAATCTTCTCCGTTATGTTCCTGCATCCTATGCGCGCCTAGTGGAATGTTTGGTTTTAATTTAGATTTACCGACTAAGTGTTCTTTTATGCGGACGCAGAGCGGTCTACCCGTTTCGCCAACTTATTCGTCCTCGAACGCTTTACAAGAGATCAGGTAGACTGTGCCCGAGCTCATGCAAATGCAGTCTCTACCGTTAGGGCAAATTACGCAGTTTTTCGTTATACATAGACGGTCATATAGGCGGTTGCGAACTAGCCGGCGTCTTAGAGTGTCCGGTGGTATTTCTATCACTCTTACAAAATTCTCTAGACCGGCCCTTATTAAGCAGCGTTTTATGGCTTCACTTATTTCGCTTGAAATAAAGGGCAAGAGGAACGGAGCCCTGTTTTCGCTAGAATTATCGCTTTGGGGCGTAGTTTTTCCTCTATGCCTATGTCGAGAAGCTACAGTTTCGTAACCATTTGAAATGGCTATTTGGCGCTAGAGCGCTAGCACTAAAAATGTGGTCGATAACGTGCCTGAAAAGTCAAGGGTCACCGTGCTAGGAGGTATAACTCTGCCCGATGACGCGCGCTCGCTATTAGAATTGCGTCCAAGTTTCTCACAAGCGTTTCTAAAGAAACCTTGCGTAGGATCGCGTGCAGCCTGCACGAACTCAAAGATCGACTCCGCAGCAACGCTAGAATTGAGACACGAAATAAAAAAGAATAACGAGAAGTCGGGGCACTACCACCACCTCCATTTTCTCGGATATTCTTTAGACAGCAAGACCCAAACGACGAAGGCGATATAAAACTTCGCATATTTTCGAGCGGAACTCTCGAAATCCTTAACCACTATCGAGCGAAAAAGTTTAATTCGAACCTCACAGCTGCGCAAAAATCTGGTATGCGACAGGTTCGAAAGCCAATAAAGTCAAAAACAGTTAGGCTATCAGTTGATGATAAGGGTGGAGTGTTTGTAGTAATTCCTTGCCAGTTAGATGACGATATAACGGAAAAACACCTTGAAGACGCATCTCTTTATCGCGCATCAACTGAAAAGGAATTCAGAAGTCAAAATCGAAAACTGAACAACGAATGGGTCAAAACGGCAAGCGCAACAAGGTTCATTTCGCATCTTAAGATTGAATTGCCGACATGTCCCGCCTTATACTTACTTATCAAAACGCATAAGTTAACATCCGGTGATAATCTGGCGTCTACTGACCCCACCACCTTTAAAGTTAGACACATCATCAGTTGTGTAGACGGGCCTACGGATAGAATTGATTGGTTTATAAATCTAATCTTTAACTAGTTGTTTAAACACATACCAGCCCATCTCACGAACACCCAAATGTTCCTGGATCGTCTACGTAACGCGCAACCAAACAACGTGTACGTGATGGAGTCCTGCGACGTCACCGCCCTCTGTACAAAGGTGTCGAATGACTACGCTGTGCAAGTCACATTCGAACTCATTATACAGCACGAAAAAATAAATATGTATGGCTTCAAGATAAAGCAGTTGATGGCACTCTTAAAATAATGCTTAAGCAGCTCAATCTTCAGATGGTCCTGGAAACATTACGCGCAAATGAGAGAATTGCCAATGGGACAGCGATATGCCCCAACCCTTGCCGTTGCCTTTATGTCTAAAGTGGAAGCACCATTAATCGATCTCAGGCCATTACTCTACTATAGGTATATAGATTATTGTTTTGTCATCTGCTCCACACAAGAGGAGATGGACAAATGCTTTGAGTTATTGAACGAACAATCAGAGGACATAAAATTCACCTGTGAGAAA
Source organism: Angiostrongylus cantonensis (assembly GCA_009735665.1). Taxonomy (NCBI): domain Eukaryota; kingdom Metazoa; phylum Nematoda; class Chromadorea; order Rhabditida; family Metastrongylidae; genus Angiostrongylus; species Angiostrongylus cantonensis. The sequence goes on from MQTX01000040.1 coordinate 3,271,090, forward strand.
CCGAAAAAAAAAACTGGCTTCCATTCCTGAACGTCCAAATTAACCTGTCCGTTCTGACCGTCTGCGTAACCCACGTCCCAAAAGCACGTACGTTATGGAGTCGTTCGACGTTACCGCCCTTTACACTAAAGTGTCGAACGACTCCGCAATTCAAGCCATCTGCGAGCTTCTTGAACAGTACGAAGGAGCAATTAACTTGTATAGCTTTTCGATTCAGCAGCTCATGGTCCTCTTAAAAGTCGGTTTAAACTGCTCGATCTTCAGGTGGTCTGGGAAATATTACAGGAAAATTTGAGGGAGGCAATGGGAAAGCGACTGGCACCAACCCTTGCCGATGCCTTTATGTCTAAAGTTGAAGCACCAGTAATCGATCTCAGGCCATTACTCTACTATAGGTATATAGATGATTGTTTTGTCATCTGCTCCACACAAGAGGAGATAGACAAACGTATTAAGCTATTGAACAAACAGTCAGAGTACATAAAATTCACCCGTGAGAAACCGAAAAAAAAACTGGCTTCCATTATTAAACGTTCAATTCAACCTATCCGAAAACGGCTTCATCACAAAATGGTGTCGAAAGCCAAGCAGCAAAAATCTACTGGTTCATTACCTCTCCTGTCATTTCTCACACACTGAAAGGGCGCTTATAAGAAATATGTTTCGAACTGAAGCCAACGTTTGCACAGGTAGAAAGCAAAGAGAAGAATCCTCGAAAGTGGCGCGCAAATAGCCGTTTCAAATGGTTATGAAACAATAGCTTCTCGGCACAGGCATAGAGGAAAAACTGCGCCCCAAAGCTATAATTCTAGCAGAAACAAGGCTCCGTTCTTCTTGCCCTTTATTTCAAGCGAAATAAGTGAAGCCATAAAACGTTGCTTAATGAGGGCCGGTCTAGAGAATTCCGTTAGAGTGATAGAAATATCACCGGACACTAAGACGCCAGCTAGTTCGCAACCGCCTATATGACCGCCTATGTACAACGAAAAACTCTATAATTTGCCCTAACGGTAGAGACGTGACACACTCAGTGGAGGACTCATAGAAAACGCTTAGTATTCGATGAAGCCGTTCTGTGCTCAATGTGATTGGAATATTGCTTTAGTACTTTCTCTGTTAGGTTATGGAACTGTTTGGGTGGGCACTATGCGGTCAATTTGACCGTTCCAGGCTCTGAGGAAAGCGAAATCAGCCGAAACGTCAGCTTATTCTTAAATGAAGAATAAAATAACCCTTCGCGTTTGCTCAACAAAAATATGAAGGATGCAGGTCTATTTTACAACTATCGATAATTTGCAACAAAAAATGGGAACGTCTCGAAAAGCGACTGTTATTTAACCTCGACATAAATAAACACTACTTGTTTGGAATATTGAACCGATACGAGGTATATTACAAAAAATATTTATTCGCGTAATACGTTGACGTGGCGCGTGTGGCGCGGTGGTCGGAGGAGCCCCGCAACACATACATGGAATTGATCCTCGTGCCCATGTTCCATCAACCCTTTCATCCCTCCGGGGTCAGCAAATTGGTGGCAGACTTGTCTGGGAGGATAGCAGCACTGCCACAATACATAAGTAGGCCATCTCAAACGCCAATTATGCATTCAATCTCCTCCGAACTCCGATCTCTGACTAATGAAGCCGAATGCAGGGAGCATCCCTAAAGAGATCAGCGCCGAGAGCTCTAGCTTTTATAGAGCTTTTAACATCTCGAAGTCACGTCTTCTTCACAGCCGGATTAGTGGAAGTTGATGACCTAGCAGAGAGAGGAGTTAAGTGACAACATGATAGAGCTAAGCAGCAGGTTTTGTTCTATCGCTTGAAGCATTCAAAAGCCTTCTTTGGAAGGGTCGTTTGGCGTTAAAGCTTTTTTGAACTCAAGCTTATAGGATCTTGTAGACAGGATTTAAATTTTTCAATTCTTAAACGCAAGCCCGACGATAAGAAACGGCTACGACACATTCGACAAGCCAACATGTCCTAATGCAGAGATTAGAGGAGAAGCTCAACGAACTTTTTAAAATCAAAGGCGAGTTTTGGCCATTATCGTTTGAAACCATCCATTCCAACCAGATAATTTATGTATTCACCTGCATCCTTGCATCTCTATCTCTCTGTGTCTGTAAACCGATCTGTCCTCAAAAACTAAAGAAGCATATCAACTTAAACGATGCCGAGATAGAACCCAGGATCGACTTTCTATTAACCTCGGCATTAGATTACGAATTCGTCGTTTTCTCTCTTAGCAATCGCCAGGTTGTTAAACAGCATACGCTTACTTCCATACAATAACAGGCATACAACACAATCGTAGCTGACGTTTCGGCAGAATCGCCTTCTTCAGAGCCTGGAAGGGTACACCACGCAACTTACTAGGTCAAGCACTTCAACGGCACAAACAGAAAGATGAAAATCTGAGCGATAATTACAAGATCTACGGCTTCTCGAAAAACCCACCGCTTTTTCACCTGTCTTCCACCGAGGAAGAACAGCCGCTCAGAGTCGCATATGGCTGACGACTGCAGCACCACCAATCAACGATCGAATTTCGGGGCATTCCTCCCTGCTATTCATTGTAGGATTTTTGGCATTTATCCAAAAAACCTCGAGGAGTCTGCGCGTTGGTGTTTTTGTATCCCGTGCGAGGTTAGCGACTTTTATATCAAAATCGTCTCCGCTATACTGTTGTATCCTATGCGTGCCTAGTGGTGTGCCTTGTCTTGCTTTTCGTTTTCCATCTAGGTGTTCTTTTATGCGGATACAGAAAGGTCTGCCCGATTCGCCAATATATTCGTCTCCACAAGTACCACAAGAGATCAGGTATATCGTGCCTGAACTCATGCAGTCACCGTCCCTGCCATAAGGGCAGATTACGCAGTTTTGTGTTTCATATAGACAGTCATACAAGCGGTTACGAATTAACTGGGGACCAAGAGTATTCGGTGGTATTTCAATTATCGCTACCGATTCCTCTAGATCTGCCCTTCTTAAGCATGGTTTCATCACTGCACTTATTTCATCGCTAATGAAGGGCAAGATAAACGGGACCTTGTTTTGGCCAAACCGTTCCTTTTGGAGCGTCGCTCTCCCTCGAAACTTATCTCGTGGGGTTACAATTTCGTAGCCATTGGAGATGACTGTTTGCCGAGCCAAGTCGGGGACCTTGTTTTGGCCAAACCGTTCCTTTTGGAGCGTCGCTTTTCTTCGGAACTTATCTCGTGGGGTTACAATTTCGTAGCCATTTTAGATGGCTATTTGCCGAGCCAAGTCGCGCGATTCTTCTCTTAGTTCCTTACTTGTGCACACAGAGGTGGCTGTTTGAAACATGTTTCTCACAAGCGCCCTCTTTGTGTACGAAAGGTGACAAGAAAGGGAGTGAACCAGGATGTTCTTGTTACTTGGTTTTCGGTACCGCTTTGTCATGTAACCGCTACCTGACAAGTTAATTTGAACGTTTAAAAACGGGAAAATTGAAATGAGAATGGAAACCGTCGTCTAGCACTCCTGTTCGCAACACGTCTCTTCTAAGGAAATCCAATTTTCGAGAAATAAAAAAAGAAAATCGCCGATGGAGATGGGGACTCTTAGCAGCATGATACCTGCTTGGACCGACGATGTTCTCATGAAGAGTGAATGGCTCCTCTGAGACACTTCAATGGTACCTGGATTCTTGATCTGATCATCGCCTTCTCCGTGCAAAGATTCTAATTTCATGCTTCGAAACCGACTTTCCTTGAATCTCGGTGTGCTCAATCAATTAATCAACCTCGTGTAAGCTCATCAAAGAAAGAATACGTATTGATTCTAATTTCATTTAGCCACAAGTTGGATAAGACTTCTGCTATTGTCCAAGAAAGATGAAAGAAGTGCTTTATGGCAAGAATATTGGAAAATTCTCTTCTCATTTGTCTGGCAGATAAAAGAATACCCGACAAAGGATTACAAGCTGCTTTTCGAAGAACTTAAAACTTTTGAATTCGTCGTTTTCTCTCTTAGCAATCGCCAGGTTGTTAAACAGCATACGCCTACTTCCATACAATAACAGGCATACAACACAATCGTAGCTGACGTTTCGGCAGAATCGCCTTCTTCAGAGCCTGGAAGGGTACACTAATACGCAACTTACTAGGTCAAACACTTCAACAGCACAAACAGAAAGATGGAGATCTGAGCGATAATCACAAGATCTACGGCTTCTCGAAAAAACCCACCGCTTTTTTCATCTGTCTTCCACCGAGGAAGAACAGCCGTTCAGAATCGCACATGGCTGATGATTGCACTACCCCCGTCAGCGATCCATGCGAAGGTAAGGGGCGAGATCACGCGTGATCCCGGGGCATTCCTCCCTACTATTCACTGTAAGATTTTTGGCATTTATCCAAAAAGCCTCGAGGAGCTTGCGCGTTGGTGTTTTTGTATCCCGTGCGAGGATATCGACTTTTATATCAAAATCGTCTCCGCTATACTGTTGTATCCTATGCGTGCCTAGTGGTGTGCCTTGTCTTGCTTTTCGTTTTCCATCTAGGTGTTCTTTTATGCGGATACAGAAAGGTCTGCCCGATTCGCCAATATATTCGTCTCCACAAGTACCACAAGAGATCAGGTATATCGTGCCTGAACTCATGCAGTCACCGTCCCTGCCATAAGGGCAGATTACGCAGTTTTGTGTTTCATATAGACAGTCATACAAGCGGTTACGAATTAACTGGGGACCAAGAGTATTCGGTGGTATTTCAATTATCGCTACCGATTCCTCTAGATCTGCCCTTCTTAAGCATGGTTTCATCACTGCACTTATTTCATCGCTAATGAAGGGCAAGATAAACGGGACCTTGTTTTGGCCAAACCGTTCCTTTTGGAGCGTCGCTCTCCCTCGAAACTTATCTCGTGGGGTTACAATTTCGTAGCCATTGGAGATGACTGTTTGCCGAGCCAAGTCGCGCGATTCTTCCCTTAGTTACCTACTTGTACACACAGAGGTGGCTGTTTGAAACATGTTTCTCACAAGCGCCCTCTTTGTGTGCGAAGGGTGGCAAGAAAGGGAGTGAACCAGGATATTTTTGTTACTTGATTTTCGGTACCACTTTGTCATGTAACCGTTACCTGACATGTTAATTTGAACGTTTAAAAACAGAAGCCAGTCGTCCTTCGGTTTCTCCCGGGTGAACTTGATGTGCTCTGACTGCTCGTTCAATAATTCAAAGCATTTGTCCTTTTCCTCCTGTGTAGAGAAGACGACAAAACAATCGTCTATACATCTGCAGTAGAGTAACGGACGGAAACCGAGAACGGGGCTCCACTCTAGACATAAACGCAATGACAAGGCTTGGTGTCAGTCGCTGCCTCATTGCCAGCCCCCTTATTTGCGTATAGAAAAAAGAAAAAGAAGCATCATAGAAAAATGAACTTTGCTAGGAGTCAAAATACGGTTGATGATGTACCAAAAAAGTCTAGAGTCACCGTACTTGGGGGCATGACAACACCGGAGAGTGCGCGCTCGGGATTAGAATTGGGCCTAAGCTTTTCACCTTCACAGCCCATTTCTAAAACAACCTTGCGTAGGATAGCATTTAACCTTTATGAACATAAAGATCGACTCCGTTATCAGGCCAAGCAAGGAACAGCAAAAAAAGCTGAAAATCAAGAGGCGGCGGCATTACCGCCATCTCCTTTCCCTAGAACGTTTTTCAGACAGCAGGACCCTAACGACGAAATTGACATAAAATTCCGCATATTTTCGGACGGCGTTCTCGATACCCTTAATCACTACCGCGATGGAAGGTTTATCTCTAACCTCACAGCCGCACAAAAATGTGGATTGCGAGAAATTAGAGAATTGAAAAACTCAAAAACGATAAGATTGTCTGTTAGTGATAAGAGGGGAGAGTTTATAGTCATTCCTCGCCAGGTGGATGTTAAGATAGCAAAGGAACATCTTAGTGATGCTGCCCTATATCGCCCATCCTGTGAAAAGGAATACAAACATCATTACCGGAAGTTAAATGAGCAATGGGTCAGCGTGGCAAAGGCTGCGGGCTTAAAATCATCGGTTATTTCACACCTTAAGGTCAATAAACCAACATGTCCCGTCTTATACCTACTTATTAAGACACATAAGTTGGTATCTTCTGATGATGTTGCGTCAACCAATCCATCATCATTCAAGGTTAGACCCATTATCGGCTGTGTAGACGGGCCAACGGATAGAACAACCTGGTTCTTAAGCCTAATACTAACCCAGCTGCTTAACCACATTCCAGCCCACCTCACGAACACCCAAATGTTCTTAGAACGTCTACGTGACGCGTCTCCTAATAACGCGTGCGTGATGAAGTCGTTCGACATTACCGCGCTGTACACCAACGTATCGAATGACTCCGGAATGCAATCCATCCTTGAACTTCTTGTTGAACATGAAGGAAAAATAAAAGTACATAGCTTGTTCATTCAGCAGGCTATGTCTCTTTTAAAGAGTGCCTAAACTGCTTGATTTTCAGATGGTCTGGGAAATACTACGCGCAAATAAGGGGGCTGGCAATGGGACAGCGACTGGCACCAAGCCTTGCCATT